>CM053783.1:397995426-398337926 GCA_028749045.1 Cupressus sempervirens
ACCCTTAAACATCACACACTAAGGGAAGAATTAAGGTAAGGAATAAAAAGTCAACTTTGACTATTTAATACTTTTGGTCTAGGAAATAAGTTTAGTGTGTGATGTTTAAGCCATCTGCATTGGAGTTGCCTTCAATTTTGAGAGGATCAACCAAATAATTTTATAAACATAAATATTTTGAGTTAAAGATTGATATCTTTCAGTGGTAGGGAGAATGATATCATCAGGAGGGAGACCTTGGAGTGGCTCTCATCTCTTAAAGTTCTCATGAATTCAGTAGAAGATCATGCAACAAATTAGGAAAGTATCATTATGGAAGGTAAGGGCAAAATGGGTATAGTATTTGTTATATAATTATATTAATTTAGAAATCTCAACATACTTTTGCCTACATTTTAATAATTAATAATTTATTGCTTTATAATTTATAAAATATTTAAATTCGAAATGATCTATTAAATTATTTATGATAAAAAATTGCCAAAAGACTTTGTTAATGTTAATGTACAAGTAGACTCTATTGGTTTGACTTTTCATTTGATAGAAATCCTTTGTCCAGTTGTAGAAAAGTCAGATTTTTCTTTTAGTGGTAAATACGGGTTTTAGATAAGTCATCTGTTTGCTCCCCTTTTTGAAATTTCTATGAAAACCCTACGTTTCTTTCCATCTGTAAACTGTCGAGCATGAAGTGTTTAAATTTTAAATCAGGCAAATATTCTTTTCCTTTTATATCTTTCACGGCCTAAGCTACTTTCCCTCTCAAATTTCTCGGTCGTCCGATCTAAGTAGATACACCGTTGTCATTTCCTTGCTATGAAAACATGGGCACTCTTTATGTATAGTGAGGTAGTGAGTGTCAGAAAAATTTTGAGATGGGATCGCAAAATGAAGACATGACAGTCAAAAAATTATCTTCTAACTGATCATTCAATCACAGACACCTGGCAAATGCTGTCAGAGCCGAAGGAGGGTACTAATTAGAAAAATTTAGAGGTTGATGCCAGAATGAGTATCTTTTTTATGCATTGCTACCTTGCTATCAGAAATCTTGAGCACCTCATTGTTAGCAAAGTAGCGAGGCATCATAAAAATTGAAGAGTCGGTGGCCTTGAAATTTATCGGTACCATGATTAGTCTAGGTGGCATGACCGATAATAACTGCTATTGTCAGAAGCAGTTGATAGGAGCAATAATGATCTGATGGGTCCTTGTATTTTATGGTGCCAAGATTTATTAAAGTTGCCGGAGCTCGCTACCTCACTATCAAAAAATTCTAGCATCTCACTGTCAGCAAAGTAGTGAGGCATCGTAAAATCAATAGCCGATGGGACCTCTAGTAACGTGGGATGATGACTAGGACTAAAGTAAAGTCTTATGGGGTGCCAGCAGTGCAAAATTTTATATGTCATCAATGCTCTGGACCCATGCCCCATTGGTCAAGTGTGCGAGAGATCCTAAGCATCAAATTAAAGTGGAATTGATAGTCCTCGCTATCTCGCATTGGAAAGTTGCATGTTGTCTAAGCTATGCAACATATCGAGTATAGGGCCCACCATTTTTCAAGAAACTTTGTGCAGCTTCTCCACCTTTGATTGAATCTTAGATCAATAGGCATCACCTTCTCACCATGAAGAGTTTCTAGGGAGATACGTATAGCGAGGTAGAAAATAAGGGCCCACCACCCTCTTTCTAAGCAAGTACAGTAACATATTATCTACGAGATCAAGATCAGATCGATGGCTATCATTGCTTCGCTATGGCAAGGTGCTCATTCTTTATGTATAGCAAAGTAGAAACCTATTGACATGTGTCTTCAGTTTCCAGTGGGTCCAGATAGAAGTTCCATCAAGGAAAGAGCTGCGTACATGGGCAATTTTCATTGGATCAATTGACCAACTTGTCAAGTGCAATGCCTAGTTGTCTTTCTTCATATCCCATGATCGTAGGATTTTTGAAGATCGACGACGCAACTTTAATGCAGAATATGGTGCCACTCTGTGTATTAATTAGACATGAAAGCTTCGCATGTGAGAAAAAATAGAGTATAATATAGGAGATTTCATCAGTTTCACCTTACGCAAGAAAAGATTCTGAGCTATTCCTGAGTAGAAGTAATTACTGAAGAAAATCGTGCTGAAGTTTGGCAAAATTTGTGAAGTAGTATGTTCGTGAAAAGTTTGCAAAAATAAAGAGGAAAACAAAGACATAATTCAAGTAAGTAGTACTACTATAATCTCTGTGGGTTTTTTAGTTCTATAAAATATAATCCAAGATGCCTTTGAAGAAGGGATTTTCAGGTCAAATAAACTATTTGGATAGCAATGTGCATGATGACTTGCTTGAGTTGCTACCAGAGTCTACTATAGAGAGAGTGCAGGTTAAAAGGTTAACCTCATTAAACCCTAGGTTGAGGATAGCTGATGGATTGTGTGATAAGGGTAATTGGGTCCAATATGCTAAAACCTCACAAACTTGTTTGAATTTGTTCTAGAAATGGTTTACAGAAAGAAAATTGTATGCCCCACATGCCAATATATAGAATTTTGAACTAGGAAAGCTAGTTGTTCCCAGTGTATTCATGGATTATGACCTCCTTGAGGTCATGGAGAAGAATTATGATCAAGACATAAGGGTAGTGAGAAGAGTAGATGGTGAAATTTTAATCACCATCAGCCCATAAGAGATTAGGGAAGTTTTCTGCTTGGGACCTCTCACTAGGTATCATGTGCCCATTGATTTGATAGAGTTAGAAAAGGAGTATATGTCAAAAAATGATGTAGTTAGACAAGATGTACTGAAGGCCCACATAGGCATAATTGGAAACCTACCAGCAATAACATTATCCTCTAAAGAACCTTTCAAGAAATCATGTTTCAATGCCAAGGTAGTAGTTATATACAAAACCCTGTGCAGAGTTTTTGGAGAGGATGAAGAAGATTTTATCCCTGTGAGCTTCATGTATATGATCACTCAAATCTCCTCTTTCAGTATAGAGATAATTTTTAATTTTGTTTCATACTTGGTTAATGAAATTCACATTGGATTGGTGGGGATTGCAAAGGGAATAGTGGAGAAGGTTTGGGGCCAATATTCCCTATTGATGCACATGTTTTTGTTTAAAGGGGCTACATACTTTGGTAAAGAAATGGTTTTGAACAGAGAGTAGGAGGGGAAAGCAATGCCAGTTCAATTATGGAGTGCAGATATGACTTGGGAAGTAGAAAATGCTAGTTTTTAAAGATTTGATAGACACTTTGCTTCCAAGTTAAGATTCTTTATATTGAGTGACAAGCCTAGAATTCCTAAGGCACTAATGCGTCTTGTCAGACCTATGGATGAACCCCACAATCTGAAAGTTTCACATAATTGGGGAGATATCATTCAATATCCAATCTCAACTATCATCAGAGTTTATGGATTCAAAGGGACACCCGATGTACTACCTTATTAGGTGCCTTTAAAGGTAGAAGTAGCTAAATTTTTCTGGCAGTTGGGAGGAGTGGAGGAGACCTTTTTGCACAAAAGGGGAATAGGATCAGTTTTTCCTACTTGCACTGTAGCTCACCAGTTTGTAATAACTAAGGAAGGGTGGGTTTTTCTCTACAAATTTTTGGAGTAGTATAAAATGGCAGTATCTCACCCTCATTTTTGTGATGCTGAAGGTTTCTTTAATTCAACCATTATTGTTGAGAACACCTGTAGATCTATAGAAGAATTTTGATCATATCTGTTATATGGGACGTGTTTATCAAGTTATCAAGAATTGTGTATGTATTTGAGGATTTGAGATGAGAATCAAAATGAAACTAAAAATAATCCTCATACAGTTTTCACAGTCTTGAATCATCCCTAGGTATACCCACCCTGGTTTTGCAGAGCCAGAAGAGTAGAAAACCACCCTTGGTTTTGTAGAAGTTGGGCCCAAATGCTTTGCACATGCAATTGTTAACAAGAATTGGCTAGTCTTTAGATTGTGTGAGTAATGTCATCTTGGTATTAAGCATTTTTTTCTTAGTAGTTTTAAAACACCAACAAAATGGCGACTCTGCTGGAGAGTTGTCCGACACATCTGTGAAAAGTACTATAGTTTCTTTGGTCCTGCTGTATACGTGTGTGTCAGGTTATCTAAGTTTTGCCCTTGGTTATAAGGGATTATTTTGGTGACAAACCTTGAGAATTTGAAGAAAGAATAGCCCAAGTACCATAGCTACACACTGATGTATCCAACCTATCCAAGTGTCTTATCTAACAAGCAAGAGTTGCAGTCTTACGACATCAGTGATTGGTTTACCTGTGCCATATATTTTTGTTTCTATTTATGTGTTGTTTCCTTTGAGTTAGGAATAATTGTCATTGTGTATTTTCTCAAGAATAGGGTGGCGGATGAGTCAAGGTTTTGAAGCTAGTGCTTATTTTAACAAAAGGTGAATATGGCTGATAAGAGAAAGAACACAAGAGCTTACATGAGAGCCAATCTTGATGTACAAATGTATACTAATTTACCTCAAGGTGGTAGGAAGAACCAAAATAAGAAAAGGATAGATCCAAATCCTACCTGGAAACCTAGAGGCAATGCATCCATCAATTCCCAGTATCAACCAGTATTAGGAAGAGAGTCTTCTTCACTCAGTTCTCAATCTGAAACTATAAGACTCTTAAGAGGCATTTTCAGTACCCCATTACCAGATGAAAGAGTTTTCCAGGACAAAGATGTGTCTACGGTAGGAATTGCTTCATCAAGGCCAGATCTTGTAGTAGATATGAACTATAGGCTAGGATTTAGGAGTTCATTTGATAATCTATTTAATCCCAAACCAGCCCCATAAATGGAGCCAAATCTTATAGATCTGGATGATCTTGCTGATTTAGAAGCTATTTCTACAGGTCCTAAAGAAGTACATTCTAAGATAGGAGTTTTGAAGAAATGGATTTCTGAGAAAGAAGCTAAGCACATTCATCTTGAAAAGGAGAAGGAGAAAGCCACCTTGGATGCCATAATAGAAAGGGATTCTCTACTAAGAAGGATAGCTGCCTTGAAGGAGCAGAATAAAAAGTTAGAAGAAAATACCACAACTCTCCATACTGATGTATTTGGAGATGTAGACAATCTGAGAGCTAAAGTTCAAGAACAAGAAAAATGTCTGAATCAAAGGCAAGAACCAGTTATTGCACAAGTCCAAGCCTATAAACCTGTTCAAGTGGACCCTGTAGAGCACACTGAAAAAACTCAAAATAAAAGGAAAGGAAAAGCTGTAGGAATCCAAATAAATGAGCCTCAAGCTATACCAAGCAAACCCATACAACCCTCCATGTCAAAATTAGATCTAGATTAGGAGAAGGCTAGAAAAGAGAAGGAAGATGTTGCAAAAGAATTTGAGAAGGTTGAGAATGAAGCTGAAGCTACAGAAACTAGGAGAAAAATCCAATTCTGCATTGGCTTTGTGGCCCAATTTGTCCATACCACCTGCAACTCCTGCACCAGCTAGTGGTCCAATAATCTTGACTCAGAGAATATCCCAATCTGCCCCTGCCTCATCATCCACTATTAGCACCCAAGTCCCCTTTGTTCAACCTCAAAAATCCCAAGCTACTCCTCTAAGCCAAGCTAACATAGAAAGTACCTCAAATGCTCCTGGTTTCCAAAAGAAACCTGTATACCTGGAAAAGTATAGACAAATATCATTTTCTTTTATTCCTTGTGCCCCACATCCCATATCGTTTGATTTAAGAGACAAAGTGGTTAAGTTCTCTAGGAATAATGTTGTTACTGGTGAAGAACATTTGAGAATTTTTATTGATATGTTGAATGATTATGAAGTTGAACATGAAGATATGGTAATGAAATTGTTTGTGCATTCACTAACTGAGGATGCAAGGGATTGGTTTAGGAGGTTGCCTAATGATAGTATCACCTTGTGGAGTGACTTGGAGAAATTATTCAAGGAGCAATATGGAGACAACACTAATGCAGGATTCATGTTAAATGAATTTAACAACATCAAGAAGAATCCAAATGAGTCTGTTATCATTTTTTACGCCCCGCCAAGATTCAAATTTTAAATGTTTTACCCGCCAATGGTTAGTGTGCAGAGTTAATATTATTTTAAATACCCGGTCAAACCTTATAATATGTTCTACAGCCCACAAGTCTTCCATCGTCAGATCTAAAGAATATCTATGATTGGCGCTATCTCACCATGGGAAGTTGCATGGTAGATACGTTAGTGACATATCGCCCTTCTGCCGCATGTCTGGTGGGTCCCAGGTGTGCCCTATCAGATATCAGCGAGGATTTGTTAGACACATTGGTGATGGATTCATCTTTTCATTGGCTAAGTATAACTGTGTGGAGTATAGGTCCTACTTTCCTTGGCAAGCCGTAGACAGGGGTTCTTTAGATAGTTGGCACATGGCCAATTCCTATTAGCTATGCACTAACAAGTTAAATCTATCTTGCTCGCTGTTAGATCAGTTCAGATCAATGATGGATGCTATCTTGCTATGGAGAACTGCGAGAATTTTAACCATAGCGACATAGTGCATCAGTGACACATGGCATGTGGGTCCATTTTTGTCTTGTGGGCTACAGGATGAATAGGTGTCTTTTCTTCTGTGGCAGTTGTCAGACAGGTCAGAGTACATAGGCAGATCTTATTGGCCCATCCAATTAACCAGGTATGCAGTCCTGCAAAGAGTTTGAGCACCATAGATGTGAATTTGATCCACAATTGGCATCATGTCGCTATTGAGAGTTGCACGATAGATACCCATAGCAACATAACACCTCAACGACGCATGGGGGCTCGCCCTTCTTCAAAGTGATAGTACATCTCATCCTTAGTGGCAATTGTTAGATGGGCCATAATACAATGGCATTTTTGCATTGGTCCATTCAACCAGCTCGAGATGCAGTTGTATAGTTTTGTGGACCACCGTAGATCTAAGGCAGATCTATGGCAGGCACTATCTTGTTATGGAGAACTGCGAGAATTTCAACCATAGCGACATAGCGCCCTTTCACCATGTGGACCAAGGGGCCAAGTCTCGCCAAGGTATGTGTGCCAAGGATTGCTAGGTATCATTTGAGTGTGGTTTTGTTGTCGAGATGGCACCGGGTATGATGGGCCCAAGTAAGAACAAGTATAGTATTACGATGAGTCTTCACGATCGTCAAATTTTAGGAAGATCGATGGATGACATTATCACGCTATTGAAAGTTGCATACTATATACCATAGCGACATAGTGCCTCAGTGACACATGTTAGGTGGGCCCCTGTTATCTCATGAACCTCAAGGATGATGCCAGGTTGTGTCAGGTAGATACTAGGCACAGAAGTTGAAAAGAAAAGCACAGAACACGACGAGTCTCCACGATGGTCAGATTAAGAAAGATCAATGATGGGCTCTATCTCGCTATGGAGAATTGTGAGTATTTTAACCATAGTGACATAGCACCTTGGTGACATGTGTCTTGTAGGCCCAACCAAAAATGACAGTTAACAACTGGCAGTTAGTGTAACTGTCATAGCTGGAGTTGGAGGAGTTGGCACGGTTAGTGATGAAGAGGTGGTAAACTATGTAGGACTTTCACAAGGTGGAAAAATAAAAAGATGATGTTGGTCCACGTGGTCCATCTTGCTTACAGAAATAGGTTGACTCGCTGACTCTGCTCATTAACAAACCAAAAAATGAAGGTAATCAGTTTTTGTTGCGCGATCTAATCTTCATGATCGATTCCAACTACCATGAAATGAATGTAGAACGAGAAGAACACTCCACCACCCATCTTTTGATCCATCTACTGAGTCAAAGTGCAGTTATGGAACCATTTCTATCTTCTCAGAGCCCTATTCCAAATCATTGTGTCTAGATCCACATCCAGATCAGATTTCCCCTTGATTGTTCTCTGTAAAACTTAATGGCAGGTAGCTGCAAAGTCACTTTAGTTGGAAGAGATCTCAGTTATGCCTGAACTATAAAGGTAACTTTTGTAGATTTTGTTGAGGTCAAACCTTTCTCTGGCTTTTCTCTTCTATTGCTTTACAATTCCAGTGTAAATTCCCCTGTGCCTCTAAACTATATGATTCTCTATTTTATCTCCTTCAGCCATTGGTATGAAAGTGCAAGAACTCCTTGCCTTTGCCATTGTTTTGTGAAAGTCTATAATCTGCATGATTGTACCTCTGTTGGCTTGTGAATGGTATATAAGTGAATCTCTCTTTCCTTGTGAAATTCATCTTGATCATCTTGATCTGCATGTGGTTATTTGATTAAAGCAAGTCTGAATGTGTATATCCTTAGTTTCATTTTGGTTCAATAGCTCATATATGGGCATAGATTGGTCTGAACACTCTATTTTGGTGCATTGCCTCTTTAGATTAGGCTAGGTAGATTTGTTTCATGCTCTCCTTCTCCCTTTTCCCCTCCAAGAGTAGTCAAGTGCACCCTGATAGTAAGAGGAAGGTGGCCTTTTTCGGAGACTCAACCTCACAGTTAAAGTCCCACAGCTTGGAGGTTGTTTCCATGTTTCACTAGGTTGTCCTCATGCATAGGCTCTGGACAAGGGTGCAAACCTAAGTGAAAACAGTTTTTGGCACACCCGGTGGGACTCATTTCAGAAAATTTCAAGTTTACTAGTGTCAAAAGGGAAGATTTCAAGATTAATACTGAAGAGATAGTACTGGCTTTGGTGTTTAAGCCTTCAAGAGGCTCATTCTTCAAAGTACTTGGTGACTCTGAGCTTCAAACACATATCTAGTTCCAGACTAAAGTTGCAGTGATTCATGCCTAGAGCTAAGACAAGGAAATCTTCTAGAGGTAATTTTCAATACCAAGAGCTTTCACTTTCAAACCCTAGAAGAAGGAAGACTAGAATATCCTTATCACCAGTTAGGAGCGCAGTAGTAACAAATACTCCTGCAAGATCTATCTCTACTCCTGCTGCTGTTAGATCTCAGCCTAGACTGATATCAACACATATCAATAGACCACTTGTCTATATGGCATTTCCTAGAGCTCATACTTTTTCCACCTTTAATGGTGGGAGCCCTCTCTTGTTAGCCCAAAGACATGACATACTAGTAGCCACACTCAAAAGTATACCAAAATTTACTGGTGAAACTTCTACCTCCCCCTCAGAACACATTCAAGAGGTTGCAAATGTCTACAATATCCATGGAATTATAGAGGATGATGTTGTAGTTAGGCTCCTAGCCTCATCCTTGAAAGGAAAGGCACTACAATGGTATAGAGGTTTAGCTCATGGTTCTATAACAGATTGGGATGGATTAGGAGTAGGATTGTGCAAACATTTTGATGATAAGAGTGACTATTTGTCACTTTTAGAGTAGTTGACTACTATAAAAAGAGCCCCCCATGAACGTATGACTAATTTTAACTATAGATTCCAAAAGACATGGGATAGAATACCTACTTTAGTGAAGCCTACCCCTGGTAATGCCTTCTTGCATTACCTTAGAGCTTTTAATAGCGATATTGCCACCACAATCCAAACTATGGGAGGAGATACCTTGCCTAACGCTTATGACATAGCAATAAGGGTGGAAAACATATTGATACAAGGAGGTAAGTTAGCTCCAAGGCCTCCTATTCCTTTCTTCCCTGATGTTCAAAATCATCAACCAACAATGGCTCCTCTTCCCACAACTTCTATATCACAACCCCTTACTCCAGTCCCTCAAGCTTCCACCTCCTCACATAGGATAGATGAAATCAAGGAGATGATGCAATCTATGATGCAGAACATGGACAAAAGAGACAAGAATCTTGATAAAAGATTGCAAGATCAAGGAAGGAAGTTAGAAGACCAAGGAAGGAGGCTGGAGGATAATTTCTCTATGATGCAGAAAGTGAGCAACAAAGTGGTGACTTTAGAAAGATAGCAAGCTCAAGGTAGTAAGCCTCATCAGTTGCAATATCAAACTACGAATAGTGGTAGGCCTCCAAATCCTAATCATTGGAACCATTCTTTTGATCAGAGTAAGCAGGGTGGCCAGGCTTCAACCTCAAATGTAAACCAAAGTAGGGCCATAGTCCATCAAAACAATATGGCTCAAGATCAAGATTTTTGTCCCTCCTATAACTACTCCTATGCCTATTGTATGTGTTAGAAGGCTGAATCTTATTTGGCCTTGACAGTCCAAGAACCTATAGCAAAACAATCATACAAGGAGGACCAATTTAAGGATGCCTCAGATATGCAAAGACAGGGTGATTTCTCTTTTATGAATCATTAGATGGAGGAGCATTGTAATGTAAACCAGGATTCCATTGCTCATAACACTAGAAGCAAAAGAAGAGCTATGGAAGATGTTGTCCCTCCTCCTCCCAATCAGGCCTCAACTTAGAATGTAGTACCTCATGAGAAAGCAACAAATAATCAATCAAGTGCCTTTCAGCAGCAAAGGCAAAACCATGGCAGAAATGATACAAGTGACCCTCAAGCCATCCCATCACAACCTCATATAGTTGTAGCCCCTACGGTTTCTATCAAAACACCTGCTATGCCATTTAGTGTGGTAAAGAAAATGAAAAAGACAAATGTGAATACCTCCATGTGGGATGCTGTTGCTACTATACCAATGCAAAGGAGGTTGCTGCAGGAAGAGTTAGAAAGAATTGAACCAAAGGATCAGACACCTAGCATGGAAAGTGCCACAAGCCTAGTACAACCATCAAGGGAGGAAGAAATAAGTAAAAGGGTTAGACCTCCTCCATTCTATGTTTCCCTAATTATAGGAGGCAAACTAGTCCATAATTGCACGATTGATTCTAGGGCCAGTAGTTCAGTGATGCCTAGGTGTGTTGCTGATGCTTTGGAAATGAAATATGAGCCCATTGTTAGGGATGTATTAAAGTTGGATGGTAGTATTGTCAAGACTGTAGGGATCCTTAGGAATGTAGAGATGGCCCTACATGCATGCCCTGGTTGTACTGGAACCCAAGATATCTCTATTGCTGAAGTCAAGCCATATTTTGCCATCTGTCTATCAAGAGATTTTACTACCCAAATAGGTGGTTTCATATCTTTTGATTGGTCATATATGTCTTTTAAAACTAGATATGGAGCTAATGCTTCAATCAGAGTAGAGCCTCAAGCCCTCCATCATACTGAATCTTACACCCCCAACCCCATCAACATGAATTGCCCTATTCTAGAGATGGATGAGAATTACATAGTGAAGGAGCCCACCACTCCCCTGATAGAGATACCTGATTTCTTCTTGGATGAGTGGGCTGACGCATATCCATTTGACCCTGTTGGTCTGACTTTTTCTGCAGTAAAAATTTTTTCAGTTAAACCATAGAAAAGTCAGATGTTCTATGTCTAAGTGAAGTATAAGGTTTTGGATAAACCATCTATAAGAAATATTCGCCATATAAGCCCTATATTCATCCCTATTCATAAATGGTCGGGCGCGAAATTTTCAAATTTTAAAAGAAGCGAATATGTTTTCATATTCCTTTTCCTTTCTCCCGGGTTACCTTTCTTCCTATTTGTCCCAACCGTCAGATCCGATTAGATCTACTGCTGGCGTTACCTCGCTATTGAGAGTTGCATGCTCATTAAGTATAGTGAGATAGCGAGCATTGAGTTTTTTAAGCGGTGGGACCATGAAGTGAAGGTGCGGCGATCGGAGATTTGCTTATTAAATGCTTTATTGTGCAGGTACACTTTGCAATTCGCCATAAAAAAGGGGGAGAGGGACCCACAAGAATATTTGACATCGGAGCCGGAATGTTGATCTTTTCGGAAGTTCCGCCACCTCGCTATCGGAAAATTCAGGCACTTCACCGTTAGCGAAGTAGCGAGGCCACGTGAAAATCTAAAAATGATGACATTGCATCTTGCTTGTATCATAATTACACCAGGTGGCATGACCAGTCATAAATACCGTTGTTAGAATCAGTTTTAATTAACAGAAGTAATTACTGGGTACCCCTTGCATTTTCTGGCACAGAATCTTTTTAAGTGCCGAAGCTCGCTACCTCGCTATCAAAAAATTGAGGTGCTTCACCGTTAGCGAGTTAGCGAGGCCCCGTAAAATGGCAAAAGATCGGCAAGATCTTTGATGACATGTAATGACAGATGACTGTGATAAATTTTGACATGTGCCAGCTATGCAGAGATCCGATTCTCATTAATACCTATCTGACCAAATGTACAATAGATCTGGAACGTCAGCTTGAAGTGAATCAACGGAGCTCGCTACCTCGCTATGAAGAATTGCAAGGAAGATAATTACAGCGACATAGCGAGTTGGGCCCGCCGCCTTCTTTCTTAAGAAGTCCTGTAGCATATCTTTCGATCATTTCTTGATCCGATCAACGGTTGTCGCCGCCTCGTCATGGCAAGGTGCTTGTTCTTTATGCATAACGAAGTAGCGACATGCTGACACGTGTTCTCCGACGTCAGTGGGTCTAAATGTAAGCGCCATCAAAAGAAAGAATTATCTACGTGGCAAGCTCTCATTGGGTAAAATAACTGACATGGCAAATATAACTCCTAGTTGTTCTCTTTGTACCGCATGATCGTAGGATCTTTGAAGATCAACGACGCAGTTTTAAATAAAAAATGTAGTGCCGCTCTCTGTATTAATTAGACAAGAAAGCTTCATCCGTGAGGAAAAATAGAGTATAATACAGAGAGATTGCATCAATTTCATTTCACGCGAGAAAAGATTTGAAGCCATTCTTGTGCAGAAGCCATTACTGAAAGAAAAGCGTGCCAAGGTTGATAAAAAATTGTCAAGTTATCTGTTCGTTGAAATTTTGCAGGAATACAAAGGAGAATTGAGACAGAATTCAAGTAAGTAAAACTGCCATCATCTTTGTGAGCTTTTAAGTTTTAAAAAGGATAGCCCAAGATGCCTCCTAAGAAGGGATTTACAGGAGCAGTAAACTACCTGGATAGAAATGTGCATGATGATTTGCTTGAGTTACTTCCTAAATCTACTGTAGAAACGGTGCAAGTTAAGAGGTTAACCTCACTCAACCCTAGGCTTAAGGTAGCTGATGGATTGTATGATAAGGGTAATTGGGTCCGGGATGCTCAAACTGCTCAAACTGGTTTGAGTTTATTCAAAAAATGGTTTGCAGAGAGAAAGTTATATGCCCCTCATGCCAATATTTGGAATTTTGATCTTGGGAAGCTTGTTGTCCCCAGCGTGTTTATGGATTTTGACCTGCTTGAAGCCATAGCAAAAAACTATGACCAAGCCACTAAGGTAGTGAGGAGAATAGATGGTGAGGCTTTAGTTACCATCAGTCCCGAGGAGATTAGGAAGGTTTTCAGTCTGGGACCCCTCACCATGTATCACGTGCCCATTAATCTGATAGATGTAGAAAAAGAATATATATCCAAGAGGGATGTAGTTAGACAAGGTGCACTGAAAGCCCACATAGGGCGGATTGGAGGCCTCCCAACCATAACATCATCTTCTAAAGAGCCCTTCAAGAAATCATGTTTTAATACCAAGGCAGTGGAGATATATAGGACCCTGTGCAGAGTCTTCGGAGAGGGCGAAGAAGACTTTATTCCGGTGAGCTTCATGTATATGATCACCCAAATCTCTTCTTTTGGTGTGGAAATAATTTTTGATTTTGCATCTTACTTGGCAAATGAGATTCATCATGGATTGGTGGGGATTGCACAGGGCAAGGTGGAAAAGGTTTGGGGTCAGTATTCCTTACTGATGCATATGTTTCTTTTTAAAGGGGCCACTTATTTTGGTAAAGAAATGATTTTAAATAGAGAACAAGAAGGGGAAGCACTGCCAGTCCAATTATGGAGTGCAGACATGACCTGGGAAGCAGAAAATGCTAGCTTCGTTAGATTTGATAGGCACTTTGCCTCCAAACTAAGGTGCCTCATATTGAGTGACAATCCCAGAATCCCTAAGGCATTAATGCACCTTGTCAGGCCTATGGACAAAACCCATAATCTAAAAGTTTCACATAATTGGGGAGATATTATCCCATATTCAGTCTCAACGGTCATCAGGGTCTATGGTTTCAAAGGAACACCCCATGTGTTACCCTATCAGGTACGCTTGAAGGTAGGGATAGCTGAATTTTTGTGGCAGTTGGGAGGAGTGGAGGAGGCCTTTTTGCACAAAAGGGGGACAGGATCAATTTTTCCTACTTGTACTATAGCCCACCAGTTTGTGATAACTAAAGAAGGGTGGGTCTTCCTCCATAAAATTTTGGATCAATATAAAATGGCAGTGTCTCACTCTCGTTTTTGTGATACAGAAGGTTTCTTCAACTTTGCCCTTAGATTGAGAATCAAGCTTCATCCAGTTCAGCATGAATTCTATTTTCCTGAAGATATAATAAGAAATGAATACTCTCTCCATGAGCAAGAAATAAAGAAAGAAAAATGGAGAGTCTATTCAAAAGTTTTGGAATTCATTAATTGTTTTGATAAAGATTTCAGTCCTCTTAGTAATGCTGCAAACAATGCAGATAAAATACATAAGCTCATGAGTAATTTCTCTGAGATAATGGAAGTAATGAATGAGAAGAAACAACATTTTATTAATTCTTTTCCAGATAAAGCCAGAGAAATTATGAGAAAATTGGGTTTCACTCCCAACATTGGAATAGGTCCACTGGTGGTACGGAAGAAAATAGGATATACTATTGTCCGACAGTAGGTGCCCGTTGTGCATAAAGAAAAATAGATAGTTGGATCCACCAGCACTGTCCTAGAAGAAAGACCCCCTGAACCTTCCCCCAAAAGAAGGAGAATAATAAGGGAGGAAGAATCCCCTGATGAAAGTGGCTCACCTTCTCAAACCCCAATAAGAATTGAGGAAGAACAACTCACCAATGAGCAATTCGAACAAATGGGGTCACAAGGAGAAATTTTTGTTACACAAGCAGAGATTGATGAAGGGAACCCTCAAGAACCCCCTGTACCAAGTTTTGAATTAACTACAGCAGATTTTAGAGGAAGGGAATTGGACCCTGTTTTGGAACAAGCCAGTCAGCATTTTTTGTCTGATAACAATTTTGTAAGATCTAGGGCTTTCCATCAGTTTGCGTGGAGAGTAAACATGCACATTTTTGAGCAAAGGTGCAATAATATGAGAGCAGAACATCCAGAAATGGATGAGACCTCCATTCAAAATCTAATAAAGGAACAAATGGTTCAAGAATTCCAAAATATAACCCCTGATGAGGGAAGACAGATGGTAAAAAATGCTAATGTTTTATAATTGCCCAATTGGGACATTGCTGACGCATTAATTTTTAATTCTGTTTCAAATAATTTAGGACTCTATGATCCAAATAAAGAGGAATTCTTGGGTACAGCATTCAACAATGATCAAGCTGCCCTTGTTATGTGGTCCCTGAGAAGAGGATCCAGAGTTACTTCATCACAGCCTGATGATTCAGGATTAACAGGGAATATCATTGTAAGAAGAGTTGCTGACACTTCAAATGTACAGGCAGCCCACATGAATGTGGATTATTCTAAATTTGCCCTGGCTACTGCGGAAAGAGAAGAGAGGGAAATGATTGATATGCATAATAAATATGAAGTAGTGGTGGAAGCCTATAATCAAGAGGTAAAAAGGAGAATTGAGTTAGAAAACAGGGTATCTCAATTAGAAAAGGTACTTGGAAAGAGAAAAGTGGGAGAATCCAGTACATTAAGAATTGCATATCCCCCACAGTCATCTGTGGGATTAACCCCTATTATTGAGATACTTGACACCCCTGAAAGACCCCAATTCTATACTGCAGAGGAATTTGAAGCAGAAAAAACCAAATTACATGAGTGGCAGATAGAATTTAGAAATCAGCAGGAAGAAAAATGGAGGCAGGGTGTGACATACTTGAGGGATAAAATACAATGGTCAAATTTTTATGATCAGTTGACAAGGATTGTAACCCTCATGGATGAATTAAATAAAGAAAAGAATGGATTAGATTCTCTTGCACAGAAGTGGAGACAGAGAAATAATGATGTTAGAATTATTTGTATATCTACAGTTCAAATGCCTTATCATCGGGTTGAGAGGATTTTTGATTTATTGAATCAATTAGATAATTTTGAAAATAAAAGAGATTCTTTACAGAGGAAATTGATACTCTGTTTTTCAAGATATCTTGCTAAAAAATTCACCCTATTTCCTTGTGCCTTAGAATCTGTTGATACAGTAAAGGAAAAGGACAAATGGAAAAAGGAAATGGATGAATTATTCGATAACAGAATAACAAACATCATCAGTGAGACTGGCTATTGGTTTTGGGCAAAGACAAATGAAGAGCTGGTAAAAATACAATTGTATTATGCTGATATAAGAAAAGAATTCGATGATTTAGAAGAAAATGCCAATTCTTTAATAAAGATACAAAGAGAAACCCTAAGTTTTGATTGGCCAGATGATGATACCTTTAACAGATGGAAAGATCAGTTTAGTGAACAGATGTCAGGGGACGATGACGAGGAAGATGTAAGAGTAATAGTTACTCTTGTAGTCAGCAATGATGACATAGAAAATCCCCAGGTTAAAGTGATTTTGCATGTAACAGAAGATGATACATCACTTGCAGACCTTATGGGTATGTACTTTGAAGATGAGGAATGATTGCGAGAGCAGATCATAACAACCAAGAAGCATAACAGAAAGGGACCCGCCAAGAAGTGCTATTGTAATCAACCTTTCTGTTATTCTTGTTTTTTGTTTTTCAAAAGGAGGACACCTATCACATACTGTAGCCTGAAGCTTGTTGCATCTCACATTATTTAAGTGAGATCCCAAGGCTAAAGAAGGGTCCAAATTTGGTTTTCACTAAGTATTGTGCTTAGTTCTATTTTTGGTCCAAACATTTTGGGAAAGAAATTTATAGTATACTTTTTCTGTCAAAATTTCTGAGATATGGATGAATGTAGAAAGAACTGTACTTCTTCTCTGAAGGTTTTTCTAGGTCCTTTGTAAAGGATATACCATTTTCAAAGAAAATGAATACAAATTATGAACTGTCCCCATATCTGTTCTTCTCTGAATTTTGTCTCCTTTTTAATACTGAGCTACCTTGATGTTGTGTGAGTAAAAGCTTATGCAATTGATTGCAATTTAGTAAGACTATACATCCATTTGTTATTGCTGTTAATTCAATGGATTAAGTAAAGGCTTTGATGAATGTGATGAGGTTGCTTGGGTGTTAATAAGGATTTTTGAATGATAAATTCTGGTAAGAATTGCTGATGAAAATTCGTTGCAAGGCAACAAATTAGATCTAAGAATTTACTTGACTTTGAATTCCCAATGGATTAGGCACTGATCGAAAGTATTTCAGCCAAAAGAGAAGTATATTATAACTAGCTTTTTCAAAATACATCATAAAATCAATTTTCAATTATCTTTCCTGTAAGATTTTCAAAGTTGGCCAGCACTTGCCTGCATGGATTGTTTTAGCTTCATTTAGCCATTGCTGTTGGAAACATCTGCAGAGCTATAGAAGATTTCTTGGCCATATCTGTTCAAGGGATGTGTTTATCAGTTATTTACCTATATGTTTGAAGATTTAGAGATGAGAATCAAAATGAAACTAAGGATAATTCTCATACAATTATTCCATCTTTGAACCATCCCCGGGTGCACCCGCCTTGGTTTTACAGAGCCAAAAGAGTAGAAAACCGTCTAAGGTTTTGTTGGAGTTGGGCCCTAGTACTTTGCATATGCAAGTGATAATGAGAATTGGCTATTCTTTAGGTTGTGTATGTACTGATATCTAGGTACTAAGCCTTTTGTCGCCTAGTAGTTTTAGCACTATTAACATCAAAATAAAACACCAACAGACCCTATGCCAGAGATCCTCGAGACAGGTCTCAATACATATGGTATATTGGAAAAGGATGCCCTGGTTCCCAATCTTGTGGATGCTAAAGAAGATGAAAGTGGGATATGGAGTATGTACTTCGATGGATCAAGGAATAAAAATGGATTAGGAGCTAGTGTAATTTCAATTTCCCCTACACAAATAAGGTATTACTTCTCCTTTAGGCTCCAATTCAGTTGTACCAATAATGTGGCCGAGTATGAATCCTTGATCCAAGGTCTCTTACTCGCTCAAAAAAGGGGAATTCAAGCCTTAAGGTTCTATGGAGACAGTGAGTTGGTGGTTAATCAAGTGAGAAATCAAAATATTGCCAAAAGTGGTTTGCTCAAGTCTTATAAACATAGAGTTTGGGATTTTTTTGAGGGTTTCAATGCATTTAACATCCAAAGAATCCCTAGAAAAGAAAATAGACATGCTAATAGACTTGCAGCAATAGGTGCATCTTATGATGTGCCAAGGAATCTTGAGGAGGAGAAAAAGCAACAAATCAGAGTGGTAGTAAGGCCTGCCATCCCTGACAATAACACCCACTAGCAAGTGTTTGAGTCTGATGAGAAAATTGTCAGCTTCTTGCAGAATGAGGCAAAATTTTTAGAGAGAAATCAGTCAAGGCTACAAAATCAGTATGGTTATCAGATCATTCATCTCAGTTCTAACAAGCTGCCTAAAGGTCTCATTACTGTAGAGAGTATTTTTAATCTTGATGATCAAGCAAAGGGCAGGGCCATGAACCTAGCTATTGATGAGGGTGACCATACTCCAGTCATGGTTGCTGATGGAAAATCCTTAAACATGGGGAAGGTATGTTCTAAAATTGAACAAGAAAATTTTATTCATCTATATCAGGAATATAATGATATATTTTCTTGGACATATGATGACTTAAAGGGTTTTGACCCAAGGTCATTTCAACATACCATAGATTTAGTTGATGATGCAAAACCAGTAAGACAAAAACAAAGACTAGTGAATCCCAAGATTAAACCATTAATGAGAAAAGATCTATCCAAGTTGATTGAGGCCAATATAATTTTCCCTATCAAGCACTCATCATGGGTAGCAAATCTTGTCCTTGTTAGGAAGAAGAATGGGGAAATTAGATTGTGTGTGGACTTTAGGGACCTTAACCAAGCTTCCCTTAAAGATCACCATCCCCTTCCTTCTATGGAGCAAATTTTTTCCAAGGTCAGTGGTTCAAAGAGATTCTCATTTCTTGATGGATTCTTTGGTTACAATCAAGTGCTGGTTAAAGAGTCTGACAGGTACAAGACTGCATTTACCACTAAATGGGGCATCTATGCTTTTTGTAAGATGCCATTTGGGCTAACCAATGTAGGTGCTACATTTCAGAAGGCAATGGAGATGGCCTTCAAGAAATTGATCAACAAGTTTGTCTTAGTTTACCTTGATGATATCACTGTGTATTCAAAAAATGTAGATGATCATTTTGATCATCTCAGACAGGTATTCCTAAGATGCAGAGAGTTTGGGGTTTCCCTTAACCCAAGCAAGTGTGTCTTTGCTACTAACCAAGGAAAATTATTAGGGCATATTGTATCTAAGGATGGCTTAACCATTGATCTAGAGAGAACAAAAGCAATACTTGCTCTCCCTCTTCCTAAACACAAGAAAGGGCTGCAAAGTTTCCTAAGCAGGATAAATTTTGTGAGAAGATTTATCTCAAATCTTGCTACCATGGTGAAACCTCTTACAGCTATGCTTAGGAAAGGTATGGTCTTTGCATGGACCAAGGAAGGGACAGAAAGTTTTGAAGAGATCAAGACAACCATAGCCTCAGCCTCTACTCTCATAAACCCAAAATTTGAGAAGGATTTCATTCTTTATACCTTAGGTGGTGAGTCAAGCATTTCTGCTATCTTGACTCAAACAAATGACAAGAATGAAGAATAGCCCATAGCTTTCTTTAGTGAAGGGCTTAAGGAGTATGACGATAGGTATAGTTATGTAGAGAAGAAAGCCCTTGTAGTCATCAGAGCTTTAAGGAAATTTAGACACCTCCTGTCCCATAACAAGATTCATTTGTTAGTACCCCATGCCAGTGTGAAGGATTTCCTTTTGAGCAAAGATATTAGTGAGAAAAGGGCTGGTTGGATTACAAGAGTGATAGAGTATGATGTTGATATCCAGGTCACTAAGCTGGTAAGAGGTAAGGGATTGTGTAAGCAGATGTTATCATCCCAAGACCTTGATGAAGAAGTTGTCATGGTATTAACAAAAGAATAAGAAGCAAGAAATGATGGCCCAAGGAATTGGATGGATGACATGAAGGATTTCCTATTAGGGAATGGATACCTTCAAGGATTAGACAAAGCTAAAAAAAAATGGTATAGGCTACAGTCAATTCCTTATGTCATAGTTGATGATATCCTTTTTAGAAGAGATTTTAATGGAGCCCTATTAAGGTGCCTTGATATAAACTAGGTTGAAAGAATGATCAAGGAACTTCATAATGGTCCTGATGGTGCCCACTTCTTGACTAGAACAACTGCAATGAAGATCACGAGGGCTGGTTATTACTGGCCATCTTTGTTCCATGACTATCATAAGTATGTAAGGAAGTGTGAAAAATGTGCCTTCTTCTCTGGCAAACAAAGACTTTCAGCTCTTTCCCTCCATCCATTCTAGGTGGATCAACCTTTTGCTCAGTGGGGGTTAGATTTCATAGGCCCTATCAATCCTCCTTCCAGTTCTGGTCACAAATGGATTTTAGCTACTATAGATTACTTTACTAGGTGGACAGAGGCAGTGGCATTGAAGGATGCCACCAAATCTTTAGTTGTTGAGTTTCTTGATAGAATTGTGACCAGATTTGGTGCCCCTTCAACCACTATTTCAGATAATGCCAAGTCTTTTGTTGGAGCTTAGATTTGTGCATGGGCAGTGGATCATAATATCTATATGAGCACATCCTCAAATTACTATCCTCAGGGTAATGGTTTGGCCAAGTCATCCAACAAGAACCTAATCAGGATCATGAAAAGGACAATAGAGGATAATCATAGGTGTTGGCATAAAAGGATGAAGACTGCACTGTGGGCTGATAGGATAACACCTAAAAGATCAATAGGGAATTCACCATTTGTGTTGGTATATGGTAGAGAAGCAAGGCTTCCAATTTCATTGGAGTTCTTAGCCCTGGAACTAGCTCATCAGCTGGAGTTGATTGAGGATGATGCCATGATAGTGAGAATGGTAGAACTAATGGAGCTAGAAGAAAAGAGAAATCAGGCCATGCAGACCCTAGAGGCACGCCAGCAGTAGTGAAGAGGAGTTTTGACAAGAAGGCTAGGGTTAGGATCTTTAGGGAGGGAGATTTGGTTCTGAAGTGGGATACAGATAGGGAAAAACTAGGAAGACACTCAAAGTTTGATGCGTTGTGGAGTGGTCCTTATCTAATTATCAGTTGTAAGCAAGCCAATGCTTTCTAGTTAAGCAGGCCTGAGGGTGAGATTCTGCCCATCCCAGTCAATGGGATTTACCTTAAGCCATGTTTCTAATAGGGTTTGGGGTTCCATGTATATAGTTAGTTTAGTTTAGTTCTTTTTTTGGTTTCTTGTTTTCCAAGAAGTGCACAAGCATAGGGTTGTCTCTCTGCAAGATAGCAGGTTTTTGAAATTTTGGAGATTGTAGGGAGTTTTGGTCTCTGGTTCCAGTTGCAGAGGTAGAGATTTTTGGGTTTTTTTTTCTCTTAGAACTAGGGTTAGGGTTTTGTAATGCATAGGATCTACATCTTTTTGACTCTGTAGCCCAATGGATGCTTTAGGCCACTGGTCTTATGCGTAGTAGGCTCGCATCCCCTGTGAGTCACATGAAATGTTATCATTTTTTACGCCCTGCCAAGATTCAAATTTTAAATGTTTTACCTGCCAACGGTTAGTGTGTAGAGTTAATATTATTTTAAATACTCGATCAAACCTTATAATATGTTCTGTGGCCCACAAGTCTTCCATCGTCAGATTTAAAGAATATCTATGGTTGGCACTATCTTTCCATGGAAAGTTGCACGATAAATACGTTAGCAACATAGTGCCCTTTTGTCGTGTGTTTGGTGGGTCCCATGTGTGCCCTGTCAGATATCGGTGAGGATTTTTTAGACACATTGGCGGTGGATTCATCTTTTCATTGGCTAAGTATAACGACATGGAGTATAGGTCCTACTTTCTTTGGTAGGCCGCAGACAGGAGTTCGTCAGACAGTTGGCACGTGGCCAGTTCCTATTGGCTATGCACTGAGATGTTAGATCTATCTTGCTCACCGTTAGATCAGTTCAGATCAATGATGGGCGCTATCTTGCTATGGAGAACTGTGAGAATTTTAACCATAGTGACATAACACCTCGGTGACGCGTGGCATGTGGATCTATTTTTGTCTTGTGGGCTGTAGGATGAATAGGTGTCTTATCTTTTGTGGTAGCTATCAGATAGGTCAGAGTACGTAGGCAAATCTTATTGGCCCATCCAATTAACCAGGTATGCAGTCCTGCAAAGAGTTTGAGCACCGTAGATGTGAATTTGATCCACAGTTTGCATCATGTCACTATTCAGAGTTGTACGATAGATAGCCATAGTGACATAATGCCTTGACGATGTGTGGCATAGATGACGTAATGGGCCCACCCTTCTTCAAAGTGATAGTACATCTCATCCTCATTGGTAGTTGTCAGACGAGCCAGAATACAGTGGCATTTTTTCATTGGTCCATTCAGCTAGCTCGAGACATAGTTGTATAGTTTTGTGGACCACCATAGATCTAAGGCAGATCTACGACAGGCGCTATCTCACTATGGAGAACTGCAAAAATTTTAACCATAGCGACATAGCGCCCTTTCACCACATGGACCAGGGGGCCAGGTCTCGCCAAGGTATGTGTGCCAAGGATTGCCAGGTGTCATTCGAGTGTGGTGTAGTTGCCAAGATGGTGCCAAGTATGATGGACCTGGGTAAGAAAAAGAATCGTATTATGATGAGTCTTCATGATTATCATATTTTAGAAAGATCGATGGATGGAATTATCGCGCTATTAAAAGTTGCACACTATATACCATAGCGACATAGTGCCTTAGTGACACATGTCAGGTGGGCCTATGTTATCTTGTAAACCTCAAGGATGATGCCAGGTTGTGCTAGGTAGATACTAGGTGTGCTGACAACATTTTGCAGGCCCAGAAGTTGAAAAGCAAAATGCGGAACACGACGAGTCTCCATGATCATCAGATTAAGAAAGATCAATGATGGGCGCTATCTCGCTATGGAGAACTATGAGAATTTTAACCATAGTGACATAGTGCCTTGGTGACATGTGTCTTGTGGGCCTGACCAATGATGACAGTAAATGACTGGCAGTTAGTGTAACCGTTGTAGCTGGAGTTGGAGGAGTTGGCGCGATTAGTGACGAAGAGGTTGTCAACTATGTAGGACTTTCGCAAGGTGGCAAAATTAAAAGAGGTTGTTGGTCCACGTGGTCCATCCACCTTATAGAAATAGGTTGATTCGCTGACTCTGCTGATTCACAAACCAAAAAATGAAGGTAATCAATTTTGTTGCACGATCTAATCTTCATGATCGATTCCAACTACCATGAAATGAATGCAGAATGAGAAGAACACTCCACCACCCATCTTTTGATCCATCTACCAAGTCAAAGCACAGTTATGACACCATTTCTATCTTCTCAGGGCCTTGTTCCAAATCATTGTTTCTGGATCCACATCCAAATCAGATTTCCCCTTGATTTTTCTCTGTAGAACTTAATGGCAGGTAGCTGCGAAGTCACTTCAGCTGGAAGAGATCTCAGTTATGCCTGAACTATAAAGACAACTTTTGTAGATTTTGTTGAGGTCAGACCTTTCTCTGGGTTTTCTCTACTATTCCTCTACAATTCTAGTGTAAATTACCCTGTGCCTTTGAACTGTATGATTCTCTATTTTATCTCCTTCAGCCATTGGTATGAAAGTGCAAGAACTCCTTGCCTTCGCCATTGTTTTGTGAAAGTCTATAATCTGCATGACTGTACCTTTGTTGGCTTGTGAATGGTATATAAGTGAATCTCTCTTTCCTTGTGACATTCATCTTGATCATCTTGATCTGCATGTGGTTATTTGATTAAAGCAAGTCTGAATGTGTATATCCTTAGTTTCATTATGGTTTAATAGCGCATATATGGGTAGAGATTGGTCTGAACACTCTATTTTGGTGCATTGCCTCTTTAGATTAGGATAGGTAGATTTTTTTCATGCTCTCCTTCTCCCTTTTCTCCTCCAAGAGTAGTCAGGTGTAGGAAGCCGACCTTTTCCAGAGACTCAACCTCACAGTTCAAGTCCCATAGCTTGGAGGTTGTTTCCATGTTTCTCTAGGTTGTCCTCATGAATAGGCTCTGGACAAGGGTGCAAACCTAAGTGATATTAGAGTCCACATTCAATTTTAATCTAAGATTCTAGAAAGGTATATACAGACTATTTCAAGTTATGAGGTTAAATGAGGATGTCTGTCTTACAACATATTTCAATGTTTTTGATAGAAAAATGGCTTATCAATTAAGGGATAAGGATCCCAAGACTTTAAGGGATGCCTATAAAATTGCAGTAATTATAGAGAATAATAAAAAGGCATCTAGAAAATTGGGTAGGAGGGATGATCCAAAGCTTTTTAACCCCAAGAATAATAACAAAAGGGAGGTTGATAAAACTCCTATAGGAAAGAAGCTAGAAGAACTCACTATAGGCAAGGTTTTGGAATTGCTCAAGAAGATGAATCCCACTAATTTTAATAAGACAAATGTTACTGAGAGAACCCCTATGAATAACAAAAATTTCAATAGTTAACCTAGAATGCAAAATTAACTTTACACTACCCAGTGGAAAGATGGTAAGCCAGTCACCAACCAGACAGAAAATGTGAAAGATAAGGGTACCCTAGATCCCCTGCAAAGAAACACTATGAATATGAATGATGATGTACCATGGTGCATTGTATGTCAATCACCTCATTCTGCTGATTATTGTGTTTTTGCTCAGTCATTTGCCCAAGATCACCACGTGCAACCTAAAGAAGGAAGTGAAGAAAAAGGCCATGATGATATAAGTTGCAATATGGTGAGCATGTGTGATGACCTTGTGGATTCTGATTCTAAGGAACCTGAAAATGATATTACCAGTCAGAGAATTTCTTATCATTTACATCATCAACAAGTACTTTTAGATGATGAAGGTTATGATATAAATAACATATGTGTTACATCCTCTGATGTAGGTCACACCGAGCTTAAGAATGCCTTCCAAAGAAGAGATCGATAGAATCATAGTAGAAATGATTTCTCAGGTCCATAGTAACTACAATTTGAGCAATAGAAAAGTGAATAATGATGCAGGAAAGCTATCCAGTGTATTCATCAAAGATATCACCCATAAGATGAATGATCAAAGTAAGAAAGTCAATGTTGATGTGCCTAAGATCAATGACAACAAGGGAAAGAAGTGGAAACCAAGAAAGAAGGTTTAGTTTAAAATAAATGAAACAACAAAAATGATTATGCAACCAAAGAGATCAGAACCCAATACTATCAAGCAAATAGTGGTGCTTGCTATCCAAAAGACTTCAACTCCAGGTACTCTTGTAAAACCCACTATTGTTGAGCCTATTGATATGATATCTATGTTGGCCCAAATTACTATAAAAGTGCCCTTGTCCAAACTTCTTAGAATTGAAGAGCATAAGAGAAAGGCTTTATCATGGTTGGGTGGGATAGGAAACAATAATACTATTGTAGATCAAACTATTGCCCAACAAACCCCATTAGTAGTAGAGGAAAGTGGTATCATATCCCAAATTCCCTAGATGTTTTTAGATGATTCCTTAGTGGCATTTATAGAAGATATTGACCCTTTTTTCCTCAGTCTGATCATAAAAGGGAAGACCCTAAAAAATTGTATGATAGACTCAGGGGCTTCTAACACCATAATGCCTTTTAAAGTAATGGAAGCCTTAGGGTTAAAAGTGGACACCAAGAAAGGCAGATACAAAGGAATGGATGCTAGGGAAGTCCTAGTCATAGGAACCATAAATTCTTTACCATTCAAATTAGCTACATACCCTGAAGTAGAGTTAACCATGTCTATCCTTGTAGTGGATATACCTCCACACTATGGAATGTTACTCTCCAAAAAATTGAGTGCTACCATGGGGGGAAGCCTGCAATGTGATCTGACTTATGCTACTTTCCACATGGGGGATAAAGCTATCAGGGTAAATAGAGAGCCAAGGGATAATCACATTTTAGGGGAAGAAATTGACAAAGATGCCACTTGTTTCTTAGATACTAGTGTCAATGCTTTTAGAGTTGAATTGATTATTCAAGAAGTTGAAAATTTACCTATTATCATTAAACATGAAGTTGAGTGTTGCACTAACTCACCAGTGTTATGGACAATGTTTTTTGATGGGGAAACTTCAAAAGAGGGTGCAGGGGCAGGTGTAGTTTTTGTTTCCCCTGAGAAAAATACTTTCAAATATTCGTTCACTTTGAAGTTTTCTTGCACAAATAATATTGCAGAATATGAGGCATTGTTGCTAGGATTGAAAGTTGCCACACATCATGGGATTAAGAAGTTACATGTCATAGGGGATTCTGAGTTAGTTATCTCCTAGATAAAAGAAACTTATGCATCCAAGAATAGGAGATTAAAGAAATATAGAAATATAGTTTGGGATCAGATAGAATCTTCTGATGCACTTGGTATCTCATGGAGAGATAGGACTCAATATAGGATGTTTGATTTGTTAGGAAATGTAGCAATCAAGCCTAAGGAGATATCATTTGCAGGAATATCTCAAATTGAGGTACAAAATAGGCCTTCCATACTTGATAACATTAAAAATCGGCAAGTCTTTGAAGATGACAAAGACATTACAAATTTTTTGTTAAATGAAGATAAGTACCATGGTCAAGAAATGGATTGTAGTGAACTGATTGAAACCATAGATGGTAAGGAAACCATTTTTGGTCAGGAGATTATGCAATTGAAAACCAATAAGGTGCCTAAGGGGTTAGTGGTCTTGGAAAATATTTTTGATAACTAGGATAGAGTAAAACCAAGAGTTAAGGACCCTAAGCCCTAGGAATTAAAAGAGATAAACTTGGGTACTAATGAAGCTCCCAAAAAGGTTTATATTGGCCAAAATCTGCATGCTAAAATAAGAAAAAACATTGATTGACTTGCTTGGAAAGTATAAACATGTTTTTGCATGGTCATATGATGACCTTAAGGCTTATCAAACAGATTTTTTCCAGCATGTCATACCATTAAAAGATAATGTAAAACCTTTTAGACAGAAACAAAGACCAGTAAACCCTACCCTAGCTCCCAAAATGCAAGAAGAGTTGATAAAACTTAGGGATGGGGGGATAATCAAACCAATTAGGCATTCCACCTGGGTTTCAAATTTGGTACCTGTCAGAAAGAAAAATGGAGATATAAGATTATGCATTGATTTCAGAAATCTGAACATTGCATCTTTGAAGGACAATTATGGATTGCCCAATATGGAAGCCATATTGCAGCAAGTGACTGGTTCTGAGCTAATGTCAATGATGGATGGTTTCTCTGGATATAATCAAGTTTTGGTAAAGGAAAGTGAACAATTCAAGGCAGCCTTCACAACCCCATGGGGAACATATGTAAATGTAAGGATGCCATTTGGTTTGATTAATGCAGGAGCTACTTTCCAAAGAGCCATGGATGTGGCATTTCATGATTATATTGACAAATTTATGGTTGTATACCAGGATGATCTTACAACATATTCTAAGAAGGCTGAGGATCACTGTAGACATTTGGAAAAAATCTTTATCAAAGCCTTGGAATATGGAGTATCCCTGAACCCAAAGAAATGCACATTCGGGGTCACAAAAGGCAAATTACTAGGACATATAGTGTCCAAGGATGGGGTGAAAATAGACCCTGAGAGAGTAGCAGCTATTGATAAGGTCCCTAAGCCAAAAAATGTAAAAGGAATTCAATCCTTCTTTGGCCAAGTCAATTTTCTCAGAAGGTTTGTTACCAATTTTGCTAAAATCAGTAGACCTATCTCAAAGATGCTCAAGAAGGGAGCCACTATAGATTGGAATGGTGAGCCTTCACAAGCATTCAAAGATATTAAAATTGCAATAAAAAATGCTCCAGTACTGAGAAAGCCATGCATATTTTTTCTTTTACATCCTTCCTAATGGGGACAGAACCGAAGAACAGAATGGAACCAACAGAAAGGGAAAATTATATTAAATGAGAAAATAAGCTAGTACAAATAGTACAGAGAAAATAAACTTCAAAACATGCCCTAAGGGCTTACAATAGCATAAATCTGGAGAATATTTCTCCTTTTAGCACCTCCTCAAACTCCACTCCGAATTGCCTTTTACAATGCCAAAAATCTCCTTAAATAGACCCCGGAGGGTTAAGGACTAGGAGTACATTCTAGAAAGTGCTAGTAGGCATCCACCGACGAAATAGAAGGTTCTGGAAGCTGCGTTAGAAGTCAGTGCAAATCTAGAAGAATCCAAAAATGGTAATTGAACTTTCGGGAGGCATAACTTTTGAACCGTAGCTTCGATTGACGAACCGTTCACATTTTCAGAAAGCTCTCGAAGCGCTCTATAGCCCTATGGACAAGCTTTTCTTGTCCCCCATTTTTTTGGCCCTTTTAGAGGCCATTTAATGCCCCTAACCTGACTTCAAAGCATTTTTTGGGGGGTCTCCAAAACCCAAAAAACTGCAATAACTTTCAAACCGTGGGGCCTTTTGACCCGATTCTTTTTCTGGAATGCTCTAAATCACAATTA
Organism: Cupressus sempervirens; assembly: GCA_028749045.1. NCBI lineage: Eukaryota > Viridiplantae > Streptophyta > Pinopsida > Cupressales > Cupressaceae > Cupressus > Cupressus sempervirens. The sequence goes on from CM053783.1 coordinate 398,024,159, forward strand.
TATTCATCTGGCCAATTCACACCTTCTAGGTCACCAAAATGATGGCCAAATTGCATGCTCCTATTTTTTCAGGATTTTCAAACACACTGATAGTGGAACTGTGAGAGTTGGAACCTTTATTTGACCCAAATGGGTATCCAAAATTGTAAAGACATGAAACAGAAACTAAGTCTAAGTACATTTTTTTGGGTGACATAGGATTGCCCTTATACCTCTGGATGCTCCTGCATCAGACACCCAGGGTAGATTGAAAAGTGACCTTGTCACTTTATGGATGGTAGAGGAAATCCCAAATGGGAAACCTCAGTTGCTGAAATCCAAATTGAGTCCTCAATTGATCGTCCTTTCCATTTGACCAAATACTCTTCATATTGCCTATTTCTGGTACTCCTACCCACATGATGATCTAGAATGTCTTCTATCATCTCCTTCTTAGAAGCAGGAATTGGACATGGCTCTAACACAGCTCCTCATTTGTACCATCATCATGATACTCTGTTAAATCTGCAATGTTGAAAATGGGAGAAATCTGAATACCATCTGGCAGCTCCACTTCATATGCATTTCCTGAGTCATGTTTCTTCAAAATTTTGTAGGGGCCAAATTTCTTCATTTTCAGCTTGTTGTAAGTACCGACTGGAAATCTTTCTTTTCGTAAGTGTACCATGACTAAATCTCCTACTTGGAATTCCTTATGTCTTCTCCTTTGATCAACCCTAGCTTTATACTCTTGATTCATCTTGGTTATGTGTGCCTGAACCTCCTCATGTAGACGCTTGATATGTTCAGCGAATTCCTCAGCTTCAACACTTGTCCTCTCCCCTTGTTCTATCTTCCTCAGCTCTGGTGCAGTCCTTGGGCTATTCCCATATACAATTTGGAATGGTGATTTTCTAGTACTCCTATTTATAGAGTTATTGTAAGCAAACTCTGCTTGTGGTAGAATTAAATCCCATCCCTTGGGCTTATCCCCAACTAAACATCTCAACAAATTGACCAGACTTCTGTTTACCACTTCTATTTGACCGTCAGTTTGTGGGTGATGCGTGGAACTGAATTTCAAGTCTATACTCAACTTTTTCCACAATGTCCTCCAGAAATACCCCACAAATTTAGTGTCTCTGTCAGAAACTATACTCCTTGGAAGACCATGTAGTCTTACCACCTCTTTGAAAAACAAGTCTGCAATATGGACAGCATCATGAGTTTTGTGGCATGGAATGAAATGTGCCATTTTGGAGAACCTATCAACCACCACGAATACTGAGTCATTACCCCTTTGTGTCCTTGGCAATCCAAGAACAAAATCCATACTTATGTCCTCCCATGGCCTTGATGGAACAGGAAACGACTGATATAGATCAGTATTGTGACTAAACCCCTTGGCAACTTGACAAACCTGGCAACTTTGTATGAACTTCTTCACATCCTGTGAAATTTGAGGCCAAAAATAATGTTCTCTAAGAATGGAAATGGTCTTATCTCGACCAAAATGTCCTGCCATCCCTCCACTGTGTTTCTCCTTAATCAGATTTTCCCTCATGGAACTCCTTGGAATGCACAATTGACTACCTTTGAACAACATGCCATCCTGAATCAAATAGTCTAACCACTTGGTTCTATCTATAGCAATAGGCTTTTTACAAGCTTTCCATGCTTCAGCAAAGTCAGGATCCTCAGGGTACAAATTCTTGAGTTCATCAAACCCAACTACTTCAACCTGAATTACTATAAATAGTGACTGTCTCCTACTTAGTGCATCTGCAACCCTGTTAGATTTTCCACTTCTATGCTTCAACACAAATGTATAACTCTGCAAGAATTCTACCGACTTCATATGCCTCTGATTCAATTTACCTTGGCTATTTAGGTACTATAATGCCTGATGATCAGTATACAAAACAAATTCCTTTGGAAATATATAGTGCCTCCATTTCTTTAAGGCTTGAACTATTGCATAGAACTCTTGATCATAAACAGAATATTTCTTCTTTGGATCATTCAATTTTTCACTAAAATATGCAATAGGCTTACCTTCTTGGCTTAATACAGCCCCAATAGCACTACCACTAGCATCACAATCCACCTAGAACACTTTTCTAAAATTTGGAAGTGCCAACACAGGCTGTTCTGTCACCTTCTTCTTCAGCAATTCAAAACTTCTCGCAGCTGCTGCAGTCCATTTGAACTCTTTTCTATCCCCTCTTATTGTATCAGTTAGGGGTGCACATATGCCACTGAAATTCTTAATAAACTTCCTGTAAAAACTAACCTGACCATGAAATGATCTTACCTCAGTAGCAGACCTTGGAGTAGGCCATTCTAAGATGGCTTTTACCTTCTTTGGATCCATTTTGAGACCTTTAGGTGATATAACAAATCCCAAATAGACTAACTCCCTTTTTGCAAAGAAACACTTCTTTAGATTAATTAATAGTTTCTCTTCCCTTAGCCTTTCAAGGACACTACGAATATGCAGTAAATGTTCTTCCAAAGTCTTGCTTAAAATTAAAATATCATCCAAATAGACAATAACAAATTTTCCCAAGAACTTCTTAAGTACCTCATTCATGAGCCGCATGAAGGTGCTTGGGGCGTTCGTCAATCCAAAGGGCATGACTAACCACTCATAAAGACCCTCCTTGGTCTTGAAAGATGTTTTCCACTCATCTCCTTCTTGAATCCATATCTGATGATAGCCACTCTTCAGATCTATCTTTGTGAAGTACTGAGCTCCACTCAAGAAGTCCATAAGATCATCCATCCTTGGTAAAGGAAACTGGTACTTGATGGTTATCCTATTTATAGCTCAAGAATCTATACACATCCTCCACTTTCCATCCTTCTTTGGTGAAAGTACTGCAAGTACTACACATGGACTTAGGCTCTCTCGAATCAAGCCCTTCCTCAACAACTCCTGAACCTGTCTATTTAGCTCCTCTGTTTCAGTAGGAGTCATCCTGTGAGTAGCCTTGTTAGGCAAACTAGCTCCTGGAATCAGATCTATTTGATGACTAATTTGCCTTACTGGTGGCAATCCATTTGGAACATTATCAGAGATAATATCTCCAAATTCCCCTAGTAAATCTGAAACTTCAAATGGTATTTCACTACTACCTTCTTTATCTTTCCTAGTAATCAAAGCATAGCACATATGCTGATGTTTCATGCCATCTAAAAACTTCCTTCCATCAACAAGACAAATCCTAGCACTGCTACATACCTTTTCACCTTCCTTTTTCATGGGCTTCAATTTATGGCAAACTCCATCCTTTGTCAAAGAGTATGTGTTTGCATGTCCATCATGTATTGCATGTCTATCAAACTGCCATGGTCTACCCAACAATAGATGGAAAACATCCATTGAAATAACATCACAAAGAACTTCATCATGGTAACTCCCAATTTTGAATTTTACTAAACATTGTTCACTTACTAGGACCTTATGATCATCTTTTACCCAAGAAATCTGATAGGGCTGGGGATATTTCTCCCTCTTGAGCTTCAGCTTAGAGACCATCTCTTTTGATACCAAGTTATCAGTGCTACCACCATCAATGATCACATCACAACATTTATCCTCACACTTGCATCTGGTACGGAACAAACTCCTCTACTGTCCTGGTTCATTTTCACCGCTTAGTAGGACTCTTTCATTTACCAAGGTCTCTCCTCTTTTTGCATCCTCTGAATGTGATGATTTTTGCATCCTCATCCACATGAGCAACCCTAGCTTGGCCCTCAGTTCTCCTATCTATCCTTCCTTATCGTTGAGGGCATTCAAAGGCACGATGACCTTCTTCATTGCAATGGAAACAGGTACCACGGAAGCCTCCTCTTCCTTGTCCATGTCCTCTACCTCTTCCTCTTTGATTTCCAAAGTCTTGATCATGGGAGCAGTTGAAATCCTCATTCCTCTGGTTTCTGCTAGTACCCACATCTTCATTTTTGTTTTGGGTTTCATTACGGCCTCTAGATGATCTACTGCTTCCCCTTCCTCCTTGACCACGCCCTCTTTGTCTTCCTTCAAACCTTTTATTCAGCTTCTCTTTAACTCGTAGGGCAAACTGGTATGCCTCTTCAATGTTGGTCATTCTTATCAGACTTAATTCCTCCTGGATGCTAGGTCACAACCCACTGATATAATGAGGAACCTTTTCCTTATTTGCTTCTGCATGCCCCGCTCTAATCAAGAGTTGGTAAAACTCCTCTGTATATTCCTGGACTGATCTTTCTGCTTGCTTTAACCCATGCATCTTCTTAAACAGATCAAGCTTGTAGTCCACAGGAATGAACTGCTTCTTCAATTTGTCCACCATGCGATCCCATCTTGTGATCTTCTCCTTTCCTCTTCTAAGTCTTTCCAATTGAACCTCTTGCCACCAGATTTTGGCATGGCCTTTCAGTTTGCCCTTTGCAAACTTAACCCTATCTGGGTCCCTTATATCCTCATACTCAAAGTATTCTTCCAGTTCATTGATCCAATCGATCAACTCATCTGGTTTCAGATTTCCTGAAAATATACCCACTTCAATTGTAGGTCTTTTCCGAAACTTAGTAATGGCCCTAAAAAGCCTTTCCTCTACAGGATTCAAAACTTCCCCGTCAACTTCCTCTTCTGGTCCCATTACTTCCTCTTCATTGTCATCCTCACTATTGTCACCTGCAGCAACATTTGCTCCTCTACGAAGCTCCTCTTGCAATGCTTGTACCTTCCTCTGGAGGGCTCTAACCTCCTAAGGATCAATAGCTCTAGCCCTTCCACCACACTCTCTTCATGGAGGCATCTTCTAACTCGAACCCACAACCACATAGTCCTGGTGCAAACTGCCTCACAGTCGGCATTCTGTCTACACACTCAAGAAAACCTGCTCTGATACCAGTTGATGGGGACACAACCCAAGAACAGAATGGAACCAACAGAAAGGGAAAATTATATTAACTGAGAAAATAAGCTAGTACAAATAGTACAGAGAAAATAAACTTCAAAACATGCCCTAAGGGCTTACAATAGCATAAATCTGGAGAATATTTCTCCTTTTAGCACCTCCTCTCAAACTCCACTCCGAACTGCCTTTTACAATGCCAAAAATCTCCTTAAATAGACCCCAGAGGGTTAAGGACTAGGAGTACATTCTAGAAAGTGCTAGTAGGCATCCACCGACGAAATAGAAGGTTCTGGAAGCTGCGTTAGAAGTCGGTGCAAATCTAGAAGAATCCAGAAACGGTAATCGAACTTTCGGGAGGCATAACTTTTGAACCGTAGCTCCGATTGACGAACCATTTACATTTTCGAAAAGATTTCAAAGCACTCTATAGCCTTATGGAAAAGCTTCACTCATCCCTCATTTTTTGGCCCTTTTCAACCTCATTTAATGCCCCTAACCTGACTTCGAAGCATTCTTAGGGGGTCTCCAAAACCCAAAAAAATGCAATAACTTTCAAACCGTGGGGCCTTTTGACCTGATTCTTTTTCTGGAATGCTCTAAATCACAATTATATTCATCTGGCCAATTCACACCTTCTAGGTCACCAAAATGATGGCCAAATTGCATGCTTCTATTTTTTTAGGATTTTCAAACACACTGATAGTAGAACTGTGAGAGTTGGAACCTTTATTTGACCCAAATGGGTATCCAAAAATGTAAAGACATGAAACATAAACTAAGTCTAAGTACATTTTTTTTGGGTGACACGGGAATTCCCTTATACCTCTGGATGCTCCTGCATCACTTCCACATTGTAGCTGTAGTCTTGTTGCAAAAAAATGAAGAAGGATATGAACAACCCATTGCCTTTTTCAGTAAGTCACTATAGCCTAATGAATTGAAATATGAGATAAATGAAAAATAGGCATATGCTTTAGTGAAGGCTGTAAAGGCTTTTAGGTGCTACCTAGTAGGTGCTACTATCATTGCCTTTGTACCTAGTGCTGCAGTGAAAGATATATTTGCTCAATAGGAAGTATCAGGTAGAAGGTGTAGATGGATCAATAGGATCTAGGAATTCAATATTGAAATATAGATAATTAAGTTAGTAAGAGGTCAAGGTTTGGCTAAACTCATGGCTGAATCTAATTTGGATGCAAATTAGATAAATGTGGTGGTCGATGACCTCAAACTAGACTTATGTGACATGGATCATTGTGATTGGTACACAAATGTTATATATTACCTGCAACAAATGGAAGCTCCTCCCCACTTGCTTGAAAATGAAAATATGAGTACTAAATTGCAAGCCATTAGATACATATATGTCCAAGGTAGTTTATGGTGGAGAAATTTTGAGGGAGTGTTGTTGAAATGTGTTGATCAAGAAAAGGCAAAAGAAGTCTTAGAGGAAATGCATGCTCGAGTGTGTGGAGGACACTATATGGCCAAAACCACTGCACATCAAGTAATGAGGGTTGGATTTTGGTGGCCTTCCCTTTTCAAGGATGCCCAAATTATGGTTAGGAAATGTGACCCTTGTCAGAGGTTTGCTGAAAAATTAAAGTTCTTAGGCAATACCCCATTAAAGCTAGTGGAGGTTCAAGCACCTTTTCAATAGTGGGGTATGGATTTCGTAGGAGAAACTTTCCCCAAGTCTAGCACTGGCTATTCTTGGATACTAGTGGCTACTAACTACGTTACAAAATGGGTAGAGGCTATCCCCACAATAAATGCAAGAAGTAAAGTTGTCAATAACTTCCTACTAAATAATATTATCTCCAAATTTGGTTGCCCTCAGAAAATTGTAACAGGCAATGCAATGTGCTTAAGGTCTGAGGAGTTCATTAAATTTTGTGATAAATATGGAATAACAAGGCCATCTCTTCTCCTTATCATCCACAAGGGAATGGACAAGCTGAGTCCACCAATAAAAGCCTGTTAAAAGTCATTAAAAGAACCTTGGATGACAACAAGAAGGCATGGGATTCCAAGTTATAGTTAGCAATATGGGCTGACAGCGTAACTGTGAAGAAAGCCATTGGTGTAGCTCCATTTGATATAGTGTATAAAATTCAAGCATGAATGCCTTAGAACAACTTGATAGGACTCTATAATTACATTCAGTTGTATGACAAAGATACTATAGATGAAATGCAAGAAAGAATGGATGAGCTGGTAGGACTGACAAAAACTAGAAGAGAAGCATCTCTTAAGAACCAAAAGTTTCAACTACAAGTTAAGACACTCTATGATAGAATAATGGTAAGCATAAAGTTTAAAGATGGAGATCTAATCTTAATGTGGAATGCCAAAATTGAAGATAAAGGGAAACATGGCCAATTTGATTCTATCTGATTAGGCCCTTATTTGATTGAAACTACTTGTAGCGAGGATTCTTATTTACTCAAAGATCTATCAGACAATATTCTTGAATTACTAGTTCATGGATAGTTCTTGAAGAGGTATTTTTCTTGAAAAATACTTTTTATTTCCATGAACAGTAGTTTAGGGTGTTCTTGTACATATCTGTAAATCCTTTTGTCTGTGTATAGTTTCCTGTGCATATTTTTTCTTATGTGCGTTGTTCTCTTAGTAAGTGGTTGATCTGTTGGGAGTTTGTGTTTGGTCTTCTTCTCCCATAATTTTTGAGCCCTCACTTGAATCCAAAGAGCTCAATGTCCCTAGATAGAGCCACTGTTGGTTTGAATTTTTGTTTGATAGAAATCCTTTGTCCAGTTGTAGAAAAGTTAGAATTTTCTTTTTGTGGTAAATAGGGTTTTTAGATAAGTCATCTGTTTGCTCCCCTTTTTGAAAATTTTATGAAAACCCTACATTTCTTTCCATCCGTAAACTGCTGGGCATGAAGTGTTGAAATTTTAAATCAGGAAAATATTCTTTTCCTTTTATATCTTCCGCACCCTGAGCTACTTTCCCTCTTAGATTTCTCGGTCATTCGATCTGAGTAGATCCACCGTTGTCGTTTCCTCACTATGAAAACATGGGAACTCTTTATGTATACTGAGGTAGTGAGTTTCACAAAATTTTGAGACGAGACCGCAAAATGAAGACACGACAGTCACAAAATTATCTTCTAACTGATCATTCAGTCACGGACCCCTGGAAAATGCTGTTAGAGCCAGAGGATGGACCTAATTAGAAAAAGTCAACGGTCGACACCGAAATGAGTATCTTTTCGATGCTTCACTACCTCGCTATTGGAAATCTTGAGCATCTCACCATTAGAAAAGTAGCGAGGCACCATAAAAATTGAAGAGCCGGTGGCCTTGAAATTTATCGGTACCATGATTAGTCCAGGTGGCATGACCGGTAATAACTGCTGTTGTCAGAAGCAGTTGATAGGAGCAATAATGATCTGATGGGTCCTTGTATTTTATGGCACTGAGATTTATTGAAGTTTTCAGAGCTCACTACCTTGCTATCAAAAAATTCCAGCATCTCACCATTAGCGAAGTAGCGAGGCACTGTAAAATCAATAGTCGATGGGACCTTTAGTAATGTGGGATGATGACTAGGATTAAAGTAAAGTCTTATGGGGTGCCAGCAGTGCAAAATTTCATATGTCATCAATTCTTTGGACCCATGCCCCATTGGTCAAGTGTGCAAGAGATCCTAAGCATTAGATTAAAGTGAAATCAACAGTCCTCGCTATCTCACATTGGAAAGTTGCATGTTGTTTAAGCTATGCGACATAGAGAGTATAGGGCCCACCACTTTTTAGAAAACTTCATGCAGCTTCTCCACCTTTGATTCGATCTTAGATCAACAACCATCACCTTCTCACCATGAAGAGTTGCTAGGGAGATACATATAGTGAGGTAGTGAATAAGGGCCCACTGCCCTCTTTCTAAGCAAGTAAAATAACATATTATTTGTGAGATCAAAGATCAAATTGACGGCTATCGCTGCTTCACTATGGCAAGGTGCTCATTCTTTATGTATAGCGAAGTAGCAACCTATTGACACATGTCCTCAGTTGCTAGTGGGTCCAAACAGAAGTGCCATCAAGGAAAGAGCTGTGTATGTGGGCAATTTTCATTGGATCAATTGACCAACTTGTCAAGTGCAATGCCTAGTTGTTTTTCTCCATATCCCATGATCATAAGATTTTTGAAGATCGATGGCACGACTTTAAACGCAGAATATGGTGCCACTCTGTGTATTAATTAGACATGAAAGCTTTGCATGTGAGGAAAAATAGAGTATAATATAGAATATTTCATCAGTTTCACCTTACGCGAGCAAAGATTCTGAGCTATTCCTGAGCAGAAGCAATTACTGAAGGAAATCGTGCTGAATTTTGGCAAAATTTGTGAAGTAGTTTGTTTGCAAAAAGTTTGCAAAAATACAGAGGAAAACAAAGACAAAATTCAAGCAAGTAGTACTACTATAATCTCTGTAGGTTTTTCAGTTCTTTAAAATATAATCCAAGATGCCTCCGAAGAAGGGATTTTTAGGTCAAATAAACTATTTAGATAGAAATGTGCATAATGACTTGCTTGAGTTGCTACCAGAGTCTACTGTAGAGATAATGCAGGTTAAAAGGTTAACCTCATTAAACCCTAGGTTGAGGATAGCTAATGGATTGTGTGATAAGGGTAATTGGGTCCAGGATGCTAAAACCTCACAAACTGGTTTGAATTTTTTCAAGAAATGGTTTACAAAAAGAAAATTGTATGCTCCACATGTCAATATATGAAATTTTGACCTAGGAAAGCTAGTTGTTCCCAGTGTATTCATGGATTATGACCTCCTTGAGGCCGTGGTGAAGAATTATGATCAAGCCACAATGGTAGTGAGAAGAGTAGATGGTGAAATTTTAATCACCATCAGCCCAAAAGAGATTAGGGAAGTTTTCCGCTTGGGACCTCTCACTAGGTATCATGTGCCCATTGATTTGACAGAGTTAGAAAAGGAGTATATGTCAAAAAATGATGTAGTTAGATAAGGTGCACTAAAGGCCCACATAGGCATAATTGGAAACCTACCAGCAATAACATCATCCTCTAAAGAACCTTTCAAGAAATCATGTTTCAATGCCAGGGCAGTAGATATATACATAACCTTGTGCAAAGTTTTTGGAGAGGATGAAGAAGATTTTATCCCTGTGAGCTTCATGTATATGATCACTCAAATCTCCTCTTTCGATGTAGAGATAATTTTTTATTTTTTTTCATACTTGGTTAATGAAATTCACATTGGATTGGTGGGGATTGAAAAGGGAAAAGTGGAGAAGGTTTGGGGCCAATATTCCCTATTGATGCACATGTTTTTGTTTAAAGGGGCTACATACTTTGGTAAGGAAATGGTTTTGAATAGAGAGTAGGAGGGGGAAGCAATGCCAGTTCAATTATGTAGTACAGATATGACTTGGGTAGTAGAAAATGCTAGTTTTGTTAGATTTGACAGACACTTTGCTTCCAAGTTAAGATTCCTCATATTGGGTGACAAGTGCAAAATTCCTAAGGCACTAATGCATCTTGTCAGACCTATGGATGAACCCCACAATCTAAAAGTTTCACATAATTGGGGAGATATCATTCCATATCCAATCTCAACTATCATCAGAGTTTATGGATTCAAAGGGACACCCCATGTACTAACTTATCAGGTTCCTTTAAAGGTAGGAGTAGCTGAATTTTTCTGGCAGTTGGGAGGAGTGGAGGAGACCTTTTTGCACAAAAGGGGAACAAGATCAATTTTTCCTACTTGCACTATAGCTCACCAGTTTGTAATAACTAAGGAAGGGTGGGTCTTTCTCTAAATTTTTTTGGAGTAGTATAAAATGGCGGTATGTCACCCTCATTTTTGTGATGCTGAAGGTTTCTTTAATTTAGCTCTTAGACATAGGAATAGTTTACTTTTATTTCTTGAAGATTTTCAAAGTTGGCTAGTACTTGTCTGCATTGAATAGTTTAGCTTCATTTAGCCACTATTGCTGAGAAAACCTGTAGATCTATAGAAGAATTTTTGGTCATATTTGTTATATGGGATGTGTTTATCAAGTTATCAAGAATTGTGTATGTATTTGAGGATTTGAGATGAGAATCAGAATGAAACTAAAAATAATCCTCATACAGTTTTCACAGTCTTGAATCATCCCTGGGTATACCCACCCTGGTTTTGCAGAGCCAGAAGAGTATAAAACCACCCTTGGTTTTGTTGAAGTTGGGCCCAAATTCTTTGCACATGTAATTGATAACAAGAATTGGCTAGTCTTTAGATTGTGTGAGTACTGTCATCTTGGTATTAAGCATTTTGTTGCTTAGTAGTTTTAAAACACCAACAGACTCTTTAGACAAGTTATTTATTCTTGGGCACTTATAGTCCTTATACAATCAAGAGTTGGTCCATTTAGGACTTGTAATAACTTCTAAGATTGGCTCTTTTTAGGTTTTTGATTTCTATTGGATTGTATATTTTGGCAGACAACAAGTGTGTGATAGACTACAATTACAATCTCACAACACATTACACATAAATTAGAATTATAGAGAAAGTGTAAAGGACCAAGGTAGGCAATAATTTCTTTACACTTCATACTATTGCTATTATCAATTAATTTCAATTCCTAGTCTAAAAATAATACTACTTATTCTCACGGAAGTAAATGGATTGTTAGTGGATTGAGATGTCAAGGGAGGGTGAGTCTTTAACTAATACTACTCAGTCTCAGGGAAGTGAAATTGAAGGGGTTTTCAATGGAAGGCTACATGTTGACAAGGGTAAGACCCCCAAGGGTAGTAAAGGGATTAATCTAACATCAAAATGCACCACAATTAGAGATACTAGCATAAAGGCTTTCTTTGGAATCTCCAATGTTTTTGGTCCACCAACTTGTGCAGCTACAATTGCAGAAGGAAATCACAATAATTCACCACCTTTAGAAGATGGGGTTGTTATTCAGTTAAATCAAAATGCATCAAATGAGGATAACAATGTTTGAACAATAGATGTTGTAACATAAGATAATATTGATGTTGGTAGGAAGAAAAGAAAAAGGAATGTAAAAATGGGGTGTGAGTGGGAAATGAAAAGGAATTTCTAGGTTGATTGGGTAGCAAAGTACTGGTTTATTGAACCAGTAACAAACAATGATGAACCAACAATAGAATGTAGGTGTATGATTTGTACCTAGAAAACTAAAAGAGAGAAAAAGTTTTAGCTAAAGCTTGAAACTATAGAAAAACATATTGGTAAGGTTTATGAAAAAAAAATCATAGATGGAAAGGAAGTTGTGGCAGTGAGATGGAAATCAAAGGAAGAATGCCTTCATGTTAAGTATGCCATAGAATATGAAGAGCATTTCAAGAAAATAGCGGTAATTGGTAGTGGCAGTAGTAGCAATCCATTCAAGGCTGGGCTTCAACATGCATCCAATGATGCAAACTTGGCAAAGAGCATTTAGATGAGTGTTATTTTCATATTCTATCTAGAGGGCATCCTATGAGAGATTTTTTAGAATATAGTAATTTATTATCTTTTTTGAGAGTTCCTCACTATCCAATGTCACATTGGTCAATATATTGCAAACTATCTCGCTGAGGTGGAAAAGCAAAATGTACAGGAGAGAGTAAAAGAATCCAAGTTCATTTCATTATCCTTAGATGAAGTCATTGCTATAGATAACACTGCTTGGGTTTGTATGCATGTATATACTGTAAAAGAACATGTTCGTCAAGCTCATCTACTTTGTGTTCATAAAATGAGGGACAATTCAACTACAAAAAATTTATATTTAGAAGTTAAGAAAGCTTTGAATGAAATTGTTGGTATGGATGACTTGACAATTGCTAAGAAGTTACTATGTGTCAGAGTTGATGGAGCTATAGTAATGCAAGGGCAAAGGACTGGTTTTTGTGCAAGATTACAAACTAGTATTGCATCTTACATGCTTGGCATACAATGCATGGCCCACCGAATGAATTTAGCATATAAGATTGTAAGTAGTTTTCTTACAATGTCAAAAGTTGAAGATCTAATCCATGAGCTCCACTCCTACTTTTGTAAAAGTCCTAAACATTTTGTAGAATTTAAGATTTTTTTTGAGGTAGTAAGAGTAGGAAATAAGATTCTCAAGGATGTTGAGACCAGATGGATATCTTTGCATGGACTAACAGAACAAGTTCTAGCAGAATACCAATCCTTGATTGAAGTTATATATGAGCAACACCTTACAATAGACAAAGCTCTTGATTTGTTAAATAAGTTAAGTGATATAGAGAGCCTATTAACTTTAGCTAGTCTTCTCCCCATGCAAGATTTAATGAACAAATTTTTTAAGAAAGCCCAAGAAAAAACTATGTACATTCATGAGTATAGTAATTTATGTAAAATGATATGCATGGCTCTAGATTCTTTGTATTCAGATCTTAAAGGTCATAGCCTAATTTTTTCAAGGTGGGAGATAATTATAGATTTGAATCATGCTAAGAATTTTTTACGATTCAATGCAAAAATTGAGCTATGTGTGTTTGTGAAAGAATTTCAAATACTAATGCACCAATCTAAGACAAGCAAGAGAGGTAGAGTAGTACCAGTCAGAAAGGATGATTTTGACAAGATTGTTAAATCTGTTAGTGAAAATGTGAAGTCTATTTCCTACCAACTTTCAAGGTAGATTCATGAAAGATTCCCTCGAGAAGAAATTCTTGAAGCCATGAGTTGTGTGTTTCCTCAATTTTGGAAACACTTCAGAGATAATCCAAGTGATGCAAAGCTATTTCATAATAAACTTGATGAATCGATAACATAGTTTTCAAAGCATACAAATTGCAATGGACAACCAATACAAGGAATCTTAGATTCAAATAATCTTAAAAAATAATGTAAACATTTTGTATTGTGTATGAAACACCAGATGGAAAACTTTGAGAATCCATTCGATCCTGGTGCAATAACAAGGCTTTGGAAAAGGATAAGTTAGAGTGAAGTATTGCATACTTCAATATTAGAATATTTCAAACTTTTTGATTTATGTCAAACAATGATATTAAAGTCAGTGAAAGACAAGAGAATTTTCAGTGCATTGGGGTTTTTGAAATCAAAGGTTAGAAACAAACTAGACAAAAAATTGGAAACTTGCTTGAGGTTTTTTGTAACTCAATGCAATGTTAGAGATTTTCCTTATGATAGATCATTGGCCACTTAGAATTCCATACATGAAAGATGAGGCCTTTGCAACACTTCAAAAGATGGTGGTGCTACTACTAATTATGACATAAATGATGAATTTAGGTCTCAGAGTCAGAATGAAGATGAGGATTTTATGGATTTTGAATACCTGACTCAGAATGAATAGGAACCTATTAGTACTAGTCAGTTTTAGGATTTGAAATCTGTATGGGATATAGAAGAATCACATTTGAGATTGAGTCAATGAAGTGATTTAGCATTCAATTCTAAGGTATTTATAGCTATACTCTACTTTAGTTCTTCCATATTCAGTCATATTACAATTACAATTTATAAAAATAGAGTTGAAGATTTTTGTTACTCTATTGTTGACATACTGTTATTTTTGTTGGGACAACTTATTAGCATAACTTAATGAAAACTCTCATATTAGTACATCTTTAGAAAAATGAAAATTTCAAAAAAGCAATAAGAGAATTATGTCACAAATTTGAAGTTCTTAATGAGTGAATGATTTTACAAAGATGGAAAATAATTTACAAACTTTGTCTGAAATAGTGTTTTTTTTTTGGGTAGAATATGTAGGCACAACTGCAGTTATTACAACAAGAACATCAATAGCAAGGGCCTTTGCTTCAAAATTCTCAAAGCCCTTCTCTTCAACAACAAAAAGTGGGGTTAGGTCTTGGATTTCAATTTCTTTTAGATCAAAGTAGTTTTAAAGTTGATAGTTATAATTTAATTTCTTGACAAGGAAGGGGAACATGAATAATTCTAGCAGCAAGTGCTTGTATGCTCTTTTGTGAAAAATTACAATTAAATACCCTAATGAAAGCAAGATAATACATTGTCCATTTATTTGGTTGCTCACCCTGAATCTTATCACACATCTTTTATTATCCTACATGAATAAATCTCTCTCCTAGATTCCTCAGATATTTTGGGTGAAATCCTTGCATTTGTATTGTGAATATTGTACATTCCTTTTGTGTTTATTGAACATAGTTTTTAGCTACTTTTCTTAATACATCACACATAATTTCTTAAACAAATCATAAATTGGAGCTTATGGTAGCTTATGGTTTGCACTTATTGACATTAAACTACTTCATTAGATCAAATGCATACAGGTTGGGAGATGGAAGTTCCCTCTATGTGGATTCTAGAATGCTTGTTTTTTTGGAAAGTAAATGTAAGCCTTAGTTTGTCATTTCAAATGTATTAAATAAGAATATCACATACTAGAGTCTTTAGCGAGGATAACCTAAAGCTAAACCACACCACATGAACCTACCTATTTCCACATTTACAACCTCATCATCTTAAGTAATCTATTGTATAGTCACAACATGAGAAGTTTGCTCATCCATGTTGAGTACGGTATCCAAATTGAATGGAAAAAAATTGTGAAATGGTTTTGCAACTCTTAGGTCTTTCAAATATTATCGTATCATTGAAGACACCATTTATCAAAATGATCACCTAATCTTTTTGCTGAGTTCTATAAATTGTAAACCTTCAATCATTTAGAATGTCCTACAAATACCCACATTTAATTCTTGGGACTCTCATTCAGAATATGAGCCAATGCAAAACCAAGAGGTCAATTTCCTAGTAAGATTTTCCATTATTTCATGTTATATTCTAAATTAATTTAATGTAGTTTTGATCCAATTTTTAGATGGTATAACTTGGGTGTTTTGGATTTAGAAATGCAATCTCCTTAGGATTTCACTTAAACCAGAATACACAAGACTATCACTAGAAATGCAATCTCATAGTTTTTTTTGTTTGCACTTCTCACAATAGCACATTGTACTAGACTATCACCAATGCACATTTAAATTCTTTTGCGACTGACACTAATAATAGACTCTAATACCATATCAATAATTTTTGAATTTGAGACTTTTTTGAATAGTGAAATTATAAATCTAAATTATCACTATTTGTATTAAATGGTACACAACAATATCATTAGCTATGAATCTAAATTATGATATATTTATTGCTATCATACTACTTTTGTTACCATTACTATTGTTATATTGCTGGAAAAATATATCAAATAGCCTTTTTTGAATTGTTAGTCTGTATGACTTCCTCCAACCAAGTTGGTATTGGAACTATAATAGTTCTATCAACAAAGATCACTTTGGGACTTTAGGAGTTTCAGCAATCATGCTTTTATGGAGCTGTAGAAGCTTTAGTTATTGAAAGGTTTTACTTAGGCTTAATAATTTGTATGTTATATTCCATGAAAAATAGATAGGAAATTGTTGTCTAGAACCATTAATTAATTAGCCTTTAGGCCTTCTAAATGAAATGCTAGCAACACAAGTCAAGTGGAATTAGTGAAAAATGGGGACTTGCACCCCTTCCAAAACCTCAAAGTACCCATCCTTGAGATGTCCCCCAATTGGATATTTGGAGTACCCAAGTACCCCCACCTCCGCCATTTGGCAACCACACTGTAGCCGAGACAAGTAAATGTTTTAGTCTATTGCCACATAGTGCTATACCTCATATAGAGTTCCTCCAATGCATTAACAACATACTCATCATGTATATCTAATTACAAACTCTAAGCAGAATGCCTTGATTGTCCTTGACCAATGGTCTCTTGTTGGTAATGTTGAGTGTACAAGTATCCTTAGTTTAACTTGCCATAGGTATAGTTGCATCCCTTCATGCCCTACTTTCCTTTGTGACCACCCTTGGTGTCACCACCAGGAGAACCTATCTTGTTCACATCATCATTGGTTCCTTGATCATCCTTTGGATGTCCCTTCCTGTTGATTCCTATTGGAATTCTTATTAACAACTTTGCCTTTACGAGTTTTATGTTTGAGAAAAAGCACCCCATGCCTCCAAATCTTAACAAGATTCACAGATCTACCTCAAGGCAAGTCCATAAGCCTCAATATTTTCTAAATCCTAATTTCTTCTTCAAAAATTTGATTTCAACATATGAACATGATCAAACACCACTTGACTTTCCATTAATGCCCTTGCACATGAAGTGATTGTGAAGAAGCAAAACCAAATTTTTAACTGTAAGCTCTGGTATCACTTGTATTACTTATGGGTTGTAGCATACCCATCTAATTTCACGTGTAGTTGATGAATGACCTACTTACATGCCAATGAGTAACCATTTCCCACTTCAACCTAAAACCTTGAAAACTTTGTAGCTTTCAACCTAAACTAGAATACCACCCCTAAATTGTTGAGATTATTGTTTTCTTCCCCATCAATGAGTATAATTATGTGTTGCCCTCCAATTCAACCCTCAGATCAAAAATAGTGGTACTTTGGTACATACTACTTTCCTTCCTCAAAGAATAGAAAGCCTTGTTACCATGCCTATTGGTGATACCTCATCTTCATTGACACTTATGCCTATATGCATGACTTGAGTTCCATCTCATCATTATAATCACCTCAATCCAATGGACCTACCCCTCAATACTTCTTGTAGCTAAAGATTAACTACTTCCTCCACATTTTAATGTGAGCTATGTCACCTTACTAATTCTTTAAGATGTGTCCTATCCCTTAATGACCCATAGGTAATGAAAGTGGTGCTCCCAAGTTTTGCAAAAGTAATCTGTGTCAAGTGCCTTATTGTTATTGTAAGTTGCTAGGCTCAAAAATCATAAATTGGAGCTTTAAGGAGTAAGTAGTCTTCTCCAACATATTTTACTTCAAACAACAAGTATGACAATCAAGAGTTGATTGTAATAGTAATTGTCCATGTTTGTGATACAAATTGTGGAACATCCAACCTATTTATGGATCATTAGGTCATGGAGGTTATAAAGAAATAAAGGGTGGAAAAGCTAATTGATTTTGGTATAACTCATAACTTCATTAGGATCAAGTTAGCAACAAACCTAGACTAGATGGTTAATTAGGTATAGTTGATGTTTACTTCAAATTTTGAATTGAAAAACCTCACAAATTACTGACAATTTAGGTGTAGCACGAAGTTTGCATCTTTTAGGTTTTCACTAGCCTTTCAATTTAAATAGAGACATGTCAAATAACCTGATTAAAATAATTGGTATTGAATTTACATTTAAAATTTAGGCTGTATGGTGTTCTTGAATCTAGATGATAAAATAAATGCTATGTTCCTAAAGTATCAAATCCTCTTACTAAAGATTAACTTATGGCTTATGAGAGAAATGCTAATATGAGAAATATTATTATAAAATTGAACCATATAATTGTAATGTATATATTTTATGTCTAGCAGTAGAACAATGAGTTAATTCGCCCACAAAATTTATGTTTAATTTTGAAATTATTATTATTTGCTAATGTATATATTTTTCATCTAATAGAATGAAATGATTCGGCCAATAAATTAATATTTTACTATGACAATTATTTTTAGTTCGCCAATGTATATTTTTTGTGGTTTTAAAATAACACAATTCGCCTAGATTTTACGCATTATTCAAGAGACGATGAATGATTTGCCAATGGAGATTATTATTATTTTCTTTGTAAACTAATTTTTTCCCCACAAAAAATAATTTTTTTTGTCAGGTGTTTTACACCTTTCACCAAGTTTTTACACCTTTTTTAAAGGGGGGGGGGGGGGGGGGGGGGGTTTCTTAAAGTATACCTTGCAATAAGAAAGTTAAACTAAAGTGACTTCCAAGTGGGTGACCTTGCTCTGAGGGAAAACCCTAAGAATCAACAACAACAGATACATAAAGGAAAGTTTGAACCCAATTGGCTTGGTCCATACATAGTCACTATAGTGTTTGGATCTAATGCTTATCAACTCTCAACTATTGAAGGATAATTGTTCAAAGAGCTGATCAACACCCTTCATTTGAAAAGGTTCGATAGCTGATATGTCTTTGAAGATCTTTTTACATAAATGTCCTGAAAAAAATAAAAAAATTGCAAAAGATCCTCAAAAAATAATCTATTATCTTGGTGAAAATGTAGCAATAGGCACCTTGGTAATACCAAAAACATTGAACAAAAGAGAAAAGAAAAAAACTATTGAAAAACAAGAAAAGTGTCATTGATGAAAACTTGGCAAATAGGTATCATGGTAGCAAAAATAGAATCTCTATCAAGAAGGTGAAAACTTGGTAAACATACACGTCTTCTTTCAAATGCTACATCCTACAGTGCATCTTTTGGCTCTTGTATAGTTGCTTTCTTGCTTTAGTTTGTTGCTTTACTCATGCATATATTCTTTGTTATATTCAAGACTCTTCTTGATATCCACATGGATTGAAACTGGTCATAGTCTAGGGGGCATCACCCTATGGTTTTTAGAGGATCTCCTTCGTGTCAGTCACCAATTGTCCTAACTATTTCTATTTAATATCTCTTAGTCTATTGATGAGATTCCTCTTAAAGAAGATTTCTTTTGCATCAGTCACCAATTGTCCTAACTATTGTTGTTTACTATCACTTGGTCTACTCATGTGATTCTTCTCAAATAAGATTTCTCTCTCATGTCAGCAACCAATTATCCTAACCGAGTCTATCTACTATCATCATACTACTAAAGAGATTTCTTACACATATTTTGAACATCAAGAGTTGACATCAATCCACTAACAATGAAATTGAATTGGCTAAAAATGTTGAGCTGTGATGATCTTTTCTTTAAGTGTTTTTCTTTCTCTTTGTCATTCCCCTTTGAGAAACTTGAGGATGTCTAATTTGACTAGAGAAGAAAGGACTAGGGGAATGATATTTTCTTGGTTTTCTGCTTGATTGTTTAGTTCTAATGATATGAAGAATACATATAAAAGGGGTGTCCACTATAAGAGCCTCTATCTCATGTTGGATGGCCATGTGTACCTTGACTAATTTTATATGAACACTTTAGTGAGGTTTGTTCTTCTCCTTGACTATTTGAGTGAATTCTCTATGCTATAGTACAATACTACTACTTTTTCTATGAAGTGAACAAACAGGTCACTGTGAGTACACTTAGCACACTTCTATCTTAGGTTACAAATGTAATGGGCATTTCAAAAATAATACTTACTGATTACTTAGCATGAGAAGGATCTCTCATGTGTCTAGTGTGTTTGTATACAAGAAACATTCTGGTCATCCGAGAATTTTCTCTCTGATGCTTATGTTTTCTTGCTACATTAAAAGGACTAGATGTTCTAGTCATTCTAGCTTCTTGTGCCTTAATACTTACATCTAATTACAGAAAAAATGAGATACATTTCATATTCATATTCATATTCTCATGATTGCAATGTTAGTGAGGTTTGAACAACATTTAGTGACTTGAATAAAAAACTCTATGATGAAAAGTATCTTACGAATTCAAGAACCATTCCTAGGGATTGCATCTAGCATAGGATTGCATTTCATACTAAAATTTTATTAGTACATGATTTTACTTACTTATTTACTTGTATTCTTCAACTTGAGAGGTCACTGATTTCTTCAATATATCACATTTCATCTTGATTCCATGAGCATTAGATTCCTTGGTCAATCTTTATGAATTTGTTGGAGCACTTGTCATGAGCAAACAACTACAAATCCTACATGATATGTTAGTACATATTCATTTTGCATTATCATATCGTTCATCTACACTTCATCAAATCATGTCATAAATATACATCACATCTCTATATCTGATTCATCACATTTGCATAAGTCCAAATCATCTAGCTATACATTTCATGTATGAATAATCATAAGAAAAAATAAACGTGACACATGTGATGATACCAAATGAGAGCTCTCATATATATATATCCCCAATGGAGTCACAATGTACATTGATACAAAAATGAGTGCTATTCAAGAACTGTCAATCTCAAAATGACACAAAAGAATGCTGATACATCTATACATGATAAAAAATAGACAGAAAAGAGTTAGACAACTACATCCTTCTCCTTCATCCTCAGGTGGAGGAGGAGGAGGAGGCTCATCTACTCTAGTTAGAAGTCATGGAACATTTGATGCTCTAGCATACTTTGAGAAGAAGGGTACCTACTCTACTACCTCTAGGACTATACCTACATAAGTTGCATAATAGTATGTTACTCTTATTATTTTTATTTAGGCCTCATCTCACTAATTCTCTAGCTTCTGTCATATCTCTCAGATCTCTCAATCCTACTCTACTACATGTGCATTTCACATTGCCACTTGAATCTTCAACTCTCAAAGCTATCACTATGTCATCCTCACCCAATCCCTAGATATCCTTAGAGAATCTTGTGTCTATGCCAAGATATCTCCACCCTATGGCTTGGGGAGGCTAATCCTACATCTCCTCATTGCCTCCTCCCTACTCACCATGTTGTGTAGGCTAGTTATCCACTCTCTACCATTGAGCATCACCTCCAATAGAACCCAAGGTTCCCATCTCTCCATGGGCTCTCCACTGACTTGACCCACACCCACTAGCACCTAGATCTACCCTCATCTATCAAGCTATAATAGGGATCTGCATAGTCCTCTACCAAGGTCCTTACTACTATGGTACCTATTGAGGAGCCTGAACTAGCTAAACTAGTACTACCATCCCAACTGGATTTGTAAAATGCGAAAAGGGATGACTTACAAAATTCTTCCTATACTCAGGACTCATACCTCCATCAACTACAACTGACATATAATCCCAGTGGGTCAACATAAGTCCTCACACATCTATCATTGACGTTCTGGGGTCCAATCTAATTGACCAACCCTTCTTCACCTCCTCATTGACATGGGCGTAAGCATAATACTCCTAAGAAATATCCAGTGGATGACCATATGTTAGAGGAAACCATTCAATGACATGAATAATTTGGCCAATTAGTGACCTAGAGGTAAACATATAACTAAGCTATGCTCAAGCATCATCCCATACCTCTATCTCTTGCTAGGGCTGCCATACCATTGCTAATAGATCATCTAAGTAAGCTCTCTACTACTTAGTCTTATCCAACCTAGTCTATGTCATCTATCCCCTATATTTGAAAATATAGGGCTCATGAGGCTATCTCATATCCTCACATATTAGTCTAGTGATGGGAAAATGCTCCCATGACCATATCTATAGTACATACACTAGTCTTGCCACCATGCTATTCATCTCTCTATAGATGATCTCATGCATCTCATGGAACATATAGGCTAATGTACACTGACCCCAACCAAAATGTGTTGGCTTCTCTAACATCCACTGCAACATCTGACCCCATCCACACTCTAGTGCATGCTGACCTCTATTAGGCATTAAGTAACAACCAAGTAGAGCTCCAAACACCACTGCTAATCTATGTATCAGACCATACACTTTCACCAACTCCTCCCAAGGTATAGCCATGCCCATAATGATATCATCCTTGAATATGGACCTTAATGCCAAAGTCCTAGGTCATGGTTTTGTATCATACTCTATCTGAGGCCAGTGGAATGGGATTTGTAGAATCCTATAGATGTCCTCTGGTGTGCTAGTCATATCTCCAAGGGGTAGGTGTAAAGTGTTTATCTTTGAATGGAAACACTCTACCAATGTGTCAACAACCTGTGATTCACCTAAAGATCAGGGATATCACAAAGATGAGAAAGACCAAGTGATTCCATGTGTGTTAACTTTGCAACATCTAGCTATTTGATCAATGCTACAATGGCTAGAAAGTGTGATCTAAACCCAACATTTGGAAAGTCAACTTGAAAAAAATAAAACAATATAACACGATCAATATTTTCTCACAACAAAAACATGATATTTTCATACTACTACTACACAAACATCCTAAAAATATGCTAAATAACCTCATGATGATGCAAATAGGCTGAAAAAAATGTGGTTCTACATGTGATTGACCCAAAAATGCTTCAAATCTCACACGAGATTTTATAATCTCGAGCCCAGAAGATATATCCTTGTGCGAGGAAACTCTATGAGTCGCTTGAGAAAGAAAGCTCACATGAGAAATTATCAAACGTATGTGAAACAACCTCCAACCCAAGTATTTTACATGCAAGACATGGGTATTTATCACATGCAAAAACCCTTGCACCTACATAAGAATGTGCTTTAGTAGTACTTCATCACATGAGATCTGTCAGGGGCTGGTGGGAGAGATCAAGTACTCATGCAAAGACCTCGACATTATTACATTTCAAAATGCCCAAAAATACCTACAAATTTATGAAAATGTATAAAATTTGAAACACACACGAAGTTTATTGACTACTCATAGGTGGTCCATGATTTGTCAGCTAGCTATGTCACTTGGATTGCTCGAAATGATGAAAATGCATGGGGACCACCATTTTCACCTCAAAGCTCCTTCTCCACAAAAGACATATGATCATATGACTCTTTGGGCCCTTATATAGGTTTTGACCTAATTTTTCAAAATGCTCTAATGGATGTGAAAATCAATATGATCATATGACTCTTTGGGCCCTTATACAGGTTTTGACCTAATTTTTCAAAATGCCTCGATGGACATTAAAATCACCCTCATGGCTAATTGGGGTGCTTTGAAAGTATTTTCAAGATCAAAATTGACATTTGACACACTTAAACAACTCAAAATCATATTTTAAAATTTTGGGACCGATGTGATCAAACAGTTGTGCTATCTATATTTTTGATGTTTTATGCATCTCAAAACATCATCAATTCAACATATTCTCCAAATTATCCAAATTTTTGAACAAAAGTCAACTATGGTCAAACTTGGTCAACTAGAGCTCTAAATTCCTCTAAATCACCCCAAATTTTTTTGCATGCTCTTCTTTTCTATTCTATATTCTTCTAAATATCTGATTTCATCATTATATTTACATTTATTGCTTGCATGTGTCATCTTTTGATTTCACTACCAAGGGGGTAGGATGATTACATCGTTGAATCTTTCAAATCTGGCTTCGACTTAATCTGAACATATTGTCCTAATTGCTAGGTGCATCTCATCACTCAAGGCATCTTTATTCCCTCTATCTAGCATCATAGGAAATCTAATCTTACTTATTGATCAACGGATCAAACTAATAACAATTCTAGTCATAGCTTGATGGATAGGTCTCTAGGTATTCTATCTGGACTTATGAGAATTAGGCCTCATTGTGGGGATAAACCTACAACTCGTCATTAGGTCTTGTTATCTTTTTTATGGACTAGTATTTAGGTGTTCTATTTTTAATATGGAGGATTAAGCTTCATTCTGAAGACAATTTAAAGATTTATTTCAATCACTGTTTAATGGATAAGTATCAAGACATTCTAACACTAACTCTAGAGGATTAAACCTCATTCTAGGGATAATCTTATGAATTGTGATTAATCTTGTCATATTTTTATAGATAGGTATTAGGGCATTCTAACCCTAATTCCTAAGGATTGAGTCTCATTCTAAGAACAATGCTATGAATTTTGACAATCTTTGTTCTATTAGACCAATATCTAGGTGTTCTATCTAGATTCTAGAAGGTTAAGCTTCGTTCTAGAGATAACCCTAAAAGTCTTGCTAATTGACTTTTGTGTCATCAATCTTGGCATCAATCCTAGTTCTTGTTCCATACTTTAGACTTTCAATTTCTTTGAATTAACGTGTTGCTTTCACATTATTCAAAGAGGGGCAAATGTAGTACCCCTATATTGCCACATTGGCATTCTAAACCAATTTTGGTGCATGAATCTTACAACATCTATTTCTTGATCAATTAAGTCCTTTTGTACTAAGAATTTTTTGTTCTCATCATCTTTCGTTGACCTAAGTGTCAAAAGTAAAAAATCCCTAATCTGTATTAATCACATACTTTATTTAATTCCTAAATATTGATTGAAATTGGCTAAATTAAACTCCTAATTGAATTAATTTAATTATAAGTCCTAGGCACTTTAATTAAATTAGATCCACCCTCTTTCGCTAATACACATAAAAAAGGAATTAAATACATTGATTTAAGTAAATATACATATCATAAGTGTTGAAATAAATTATAATTAATTAAAATATTAAATTATGATGTCATGTTTGAATGGATCAATATTCTTTCCTAATTCATCTCACATGAAAACGGAATTAAATATATTGATTTAATCAAATATGCTCATCATAATTATTTAAACTAATTATTTAATTAATTATAATAAAAATTATGAGCACATATATGAATGTATCAATATTATCCCCTATTTCATCTTATTCAACTCCACAAATAATGGAGGACAATCTCTCATTTGATCTAAATCATAAAATCAGTTTAATCTTGACCATTGATTGGGTCCAAAATTCTATAAAAGATACCCTCGTGCTCTCATTTTATTAGGATGCAAGTGAAGGTATCAAATCATTGTTGGATTGATCCATCAATCATTTTGCATTCGAAACTCTATTGCTTTTACATGCTCATGATTTAGATTACAGTGCACATATTTAACTTAATTTGCTTATCATTGTTCTTAGATTAATTTGAATACCATCTAGACTAATTCATATCTTTGCATACAAAAAAATAAAAAACGTAGATTAATATTGCATTTTTATTCATTCAAATCCTTCTTACTAGTTTGGTCTTGTTATTGGACTCTTGGTTTTGAGAGTGCATAGTAAAACCCTATCTAGTTAGAAGGCAACATATTGCCTTGTGAAAACATACTAGATGAATAATTTCATTTTTATTTTGGGATGTTACTGACAAGCAATGATCATGTTGAAGTGCGTGGTTGAATTAGAGGCCCATGTTTAAGACTCACATATAGTTGTAGTCAAAAGTGGAATATTATCAATTAAAAAATAATAATAATATAAAAAGATACATGTTATGATATGTGTTAGCATGTTAACGCATATAATAACATGTATCATTTTATATTATTATATTTTCTTTATTAAATTTTATATAATTAAGAAGATTTAAAAAATTGTTTTTTCAAGTACAAATATTCTACTATTTAGCCTCTATTAAAGTTCTATAGCTTACCATCTTCCTCTTCTCTATTTAAAAAAAAAAGAATAAACAAGAAATGATAATGAAAACTAGGAACCAAATCTTTCTCTTGAGGCCACCATGTAAAAACCTAAAACAACTTTTAGATAAGTAAACATTGAATCTTAATTTTTGTTTACACGATAAACCACATTGGTTATCTATCATCAACCCCTCATGGTTAAAATTATGTTGGATTTCTATTGTAGATTTTAAACATTTTGTAAAGTAATTTTTACAATGAACATTATTTGTACTACTTACCATTTACCATTAGGCCCTAATGTTTCACCTCTTTAAATTTCACAAAGACCTTAACCCTCAGGTGTAAAGCCTATCCCCATTCTCCCTCAAAATCAATACTACTCCTTAAAATTCTTCCCCTTCTAAAAAAACCCTTGATGATAAGGAACCCTATGGCAATGTGAAGAATATTATAATAGGAAAGATAGAGGTCATCAATGTGGAAATTATTGGAGCTATGACCAAGAAGGGAACTCATAGGTATACCAAAATGTTAAGAGACAAGAAGTTTGCTATCCCCCTAGGCCCAGAGAAATTTATTAGTTTATAATCTACTGAGAACACCAAGAAAAAAAGTCATCCTAGACCTAAAAGGAATGCAATTAGGAGAAACTATGAAACATGAAGAAGAGGATATGAGTAGCAAAGAAAAAGATCAGGAGACCATGTTGAGGGTCAAGATAGTCCTATATCATCCCATTTGTTAGATACCTTTAAAAATGAGACCAATACCCCCGAGTCTAAAGTGGGGGTTGAAACTAGTGATCAAGGGATGATCACCTCAGGAGACCATGTTGAGGGTCAAGATAGTCCTATATCATCCCATTTGTTAGATACCTTTAAAAATGAGACCAATACCCCCGATTCTAAAGTGGGGGTTGAAACTAGTGATCAAGGGATGATCACCTCCCTAATTAGAAACCTTAGCATGGAAACTCAAAGCCAGGGGACTGAGAAAAATATGGAGACTCAAGTTGATAACTCTATGGGAGGTGATAATAATCCTATGGGGGAGTATCATAGTAGTGTTAGAGACATGTGTCAGAGGTAGTGTATTGATTTCATGACAAAGTTTGTCATTGATGTCAACATACTAGTTATTTTGTGAAGACTAACAAGGCAAAAAATAGATATTAGCTAAGACTGGATAGAGTTATGATGGATTTAGTGAAGGCTGTATTTAGACAGAGTTTTAGAAAAATAGGTACTATTGTTTGGATTATCTCTCCTAATAGAGATACAATCTAGTCAAGAAAACTAGGATAGAGCTAGAAGATGTGTTGAAGATGCTATGGTTAATCAAATCCATTTAGATGATCAAGGAGCGTGAAGTTATGAAGACTGTGAGCCAACAAATTGCTTGTAATTGTGAAAATATGTAATATTGTAATGTAATGTGTAATTTAATATCTTAAGTTGATCCTATATTATTATTTTAATATGAGAGAGATTCAAGGCTGACTAATTAACATATTTAAGGATTTTGTATAAAGGAAAGGTCATTTCCTTGGATGTAAAGTGTGATATCTGGTCATATCTATGTTATGTATTATGAAAACTTACATGTGAATATCTTTTGGATCAAAGAAGTGGATTGGTGCAGTTGAGGCATGGTGAACTTACAATGAATTGTATCTATAAAAGAAGTTTTTGTTGGACAATTGTTGATGTACACTTGTATTATTTAGTGAGGACAATACTGAAGCTTTTTGGATAGTGCATCCATCTATTTTCCTTTCAACTCCTAGTAGGGTTGAAATCTCCTATCAGGGATTCAAAGTCTCCTAACAAGGACTCATATGTACTCACTATATTTTTTGACTCTTAATAGGGTCCATCCTTTCACAAGGAACATTTATATTAGTACATCATCTTGTGGGTACCATCCCCATCAGGATTTTCCCTCTGAGCGAGTGTTTCCTTAGTTAACATGTCTGATGTTATTGTGTGTGGTTATCTTTCTATAGTTGTTGCATCTACTATTTACATGCTTTAGAATTAATAAGGATATTGGGAGTTGTTTTAATTACATAATTGATTCACCCTGTCTACATCTCAATTATCTTATTGGACTTTACTTTCTAAAAATTGGTATTAGAGCATCGAATCCTTGAAGGAAAAGTTGAACAAATTAAGGAGATCTATGACACATTTTAGGAAAGAAGTCTAAAGTTTGATGGAGTTAACTATGATAGTTGGAAGGAGAAGATGAAGAAAATTTTTCTATGCATGGATCAGGGTTATTGGTTGATTACTAAAAGTATGAAGGCTATGATTGAAGAAGATAAGATTGAAGGTTGTGACGAAATAGAGAAAGATAGATTCATGTTCAATATGCTTGCTAGAGAAGTACTATTATTAGCTCTTCCTGAAACTAAATTTTCTCAGGTAAAATATTTAAGATTAGCTCATGAAATTTGGAAAGCTTTTCAAAGTACATTTGAAGGTGATAATCATGCTCAGAAGGTTGGATTACAAAATTGGATATGCTTATTTCAAGATGCTAAATTGATGGAAGATGAATATGTGAGAAGTTATTTTTGCAGAATATCAGAGGTCATTATAGGAATTATGATTTATCTTTGAAGATGAAGTTGTATGGAAGATATTCAAGAATTTGACACCTACATATAGAAAAACATCAAAAATTATGAACAAGTTATTCCCTTGACAACTAATTTTACAAGAGAGATTCTTCTTGGAAGACTACATGCAACAAAAATGTGGATGAGATAGAGTAGAGAATTTCCTTGAGTTGAAAATGCTTTCAATGCAGTAAGTGTTTAGCCTATATTGACAAGGAGTGCAAGGATTATGCCAGTAGAAACCAAACAAAATTAGATGAAGACAAGAAGATTGATAAAGGACTTGCCCTGCTTATGAAGATAGAACCTAAAGGTGACAAAATCATTGAGTGTTAGACATGTAATGAACTTGGTCATTATGCTTCTAAATATCCTAAGAAAGTAATGAAGTAGAAGAATCCCTATAAATCAAGAATTCGTAAGGATCATTTTTTTGTGAATGATGAGGAATTTTATGCTAGACTAGAAGAGTTCTTGAGTGAAAGTAATGAAATGGGATTTTTTGATATTAAAGAAGAAAATTGTAAAAAATAAGAAGTTAGAGAAGAAAAATAATTAGATTCACAAGTTGAAAACAAGAAATTTTATTGGATTATTGATAGTGGTTATTCCAATCATAAAACTAGAGATATGAATAAGTTTGTTGAATTCAATAGCTATGGTGGAGGAATAGTTAGAGTTGAAAATAGTGCATCCTATCATATAAAAGGAAAAAAATCTATTATACTTGATGCAAAGACTAACAATGATGATGTTTACATTGTAGATGGTTTAGAACATAATCATTTGAGTGTTGAAAAATTAGTGGACAAGGGATATAAGTTGTAGTTTATAGAAAAGACTTGCATTATCAAGGACAAAGATGATTCATTGATTGGTACTAGACAAGGACAAGAGGTACTATATTTTAGTTCAATCCTATTGAGATGATATGTTTAGTTACTAAGGTTGATGATAGTTGGTTATGACTTAGATATTTTTTCATATAAACTTTGATAACATTGTAAAGGTCAGCAATACATTTGGTGTTAGAGAATTGCCTAAGATTGTAAAACTTGCTAACATGATGTGTAAGGAATGTGTAATGGAAAAATAGAAGAAAAGCTCATTTCCAAGCAAGAAATTTACTACATCAGTGAAGTTGGAGATTGTGCACACAGATTTGAGTGGTCCTACAAAGACAAGAGCATTCTATGGTGAAAGATATTTTATGATTCTTGTTAATGATTCACTAGAATGATGTGGGTAGAATTTCTTAGAGATAAATATGAAGCTTTTGAGAAATTAAAGATATTTAAGACTAGATTTGAGAATGAATCTAGATTGAAGATTAGATGATTGAGATATGATAAAGGAGGAGAATTTACCTCAAATGTTTTTAACAATTTTTGTAAAGATAATGGTGTAAAGAGACATCTTTCAGCCCCTAAGACACTTGAACCAGATGAGATAACATAAAGGAGGAACAATTTAGTGACAAAAGCAACAATTGTAATGATGTTTGAGAATAATGCATCTAATAATTTTTTGGAGAGAAGTAGGGAATACAAAAATATACACTATGATCAGAGTATAAATCAGACAAGGCACTAGTAAGACAACTTATGATCTTTGGTTTGGATATACACCCTTACTAAAGTATTTCAAAATCTTTGAAAGTAAATGTTACATTAAGAGAGATGATGATATTGGAAAGTTTGGTTCAAGAAGTGATGAAGGTATGTTTCTTGGATATTGATTGAAAAATAAGGCATATAGATATTTTAATCAGAGAACTAAGATTATTGTTGAGAGTGTGAATGTGAGAGTTGATGAAAAGTTTAAAATTCAAGAAAGGATACTTGATTGTAATTCTGATGAAGAAACTAATCCAAGGCCTAATAGAGAAAATACTAAATAGGGATTATTTTATGAGACTAACATTGATTTGCAGAATAAAATTTAGAGCAAAGTAAAGAGAGAAGAACTAAGAGAAGAACAAAGATATGAACCTAGAGCTGAAATTAGAGTTGAAATGATGACACTTAACATAAAATTGATAAAGAATTACCCTATTTAATAGATCATTGGAAGATAGGATAGAGGATTTATGCCAAGAAACAAGGTACAAGAAGAACTATGTTTAACTTCTCAAGTTGAACATAAGAAGTCTGATGAATCTTGCAAAGATGAATTTTAGATTAAAGTTATGAAAGAAGAACTAGAGTAGATTGAGAAGAAAAATACATGGGAGTTGGTTCCTAGACCTAAGGATAAGAATATTATTGGAACTAAATGGGTATTCAAAAACAAGATGAATGAACAAGGTGAGGTTGTAAGAAACAAAGCAAGGTTGGTATGTAAAGGTTACTCACAACAAGAAGGAATTGATTTTGAAGAAACATCCGTACCTGTTGCTAGATTAGAAGCAATGATAATGTTTTTGGTATATGTAGCTAACAATAATTGTATAGTTTATCAAATGGATATCAAATCAACTTTTCTAAATGATGAACTAGAAGAAGAGGTATACATTGAGCAACCTAATGGTTTTCCTTTGAAAAATAAAGGGGATATGATATACAAATTAAAGAAAGCATTGTATGAATTGAAATAAGAACCTAAATTCTAGTATACAAGATTGGATAAATATAAGATAAGTTTGGGATTTGTAAAAGGTAATCCTTATAGTAACTTAAATTTGAAAAATATTGATAGTGGCTTATTGATTATTGATGTATTTGTGGATGACATAACTTTTGAAGGAAATGATGAAGCAAGTAAGGCATTTGTAGAAGAAATGAAGAAAGAGTTTGAGATAAGTATGATTGGTGATATGAAGTATTTCTTAGGATTACAGATTGTTTAGAACAAAGATGATATATTTAATATCACAATAACTATATCTAAAATATTTATTAAAGAGATTTGGTTTGGAAAGTTGTAAACTTATTGGAACACCTATGGTAACTGGACATAAGCTATCTAGAAACCTTTACTATTGAGCAAAAAAAGTTATAGATCTATGATTAGTGGATTGCAATATTTGACACACACAAGACCTGATATAGCTAATGCAATTTGAATTATGGAAAAATTTAAAGTGGATCCTAAAGAGTTACATTATATAGCATTAAACAGAATTTTTAGATATTTGAAGGGTACACTTTAGGGTGGATGAAGAAACAATTGAAGCAATCTGAAGTTGGCCAAAACCAAAAACATTAAAATAGCTTAGAGGATTTTTGGGATTATGTAGCTACTATAGAAGATTTGTGAAAGGGCTCTCTAGACTAACTACTTCCCTTACCGATCTCACCAAGAAGGGAGCTTTCTCTTGGAATGAAGAAGCACAAATAACCTTTGAAAAGCTTAAGGAAGTTATGAGCTCTTGCCTAGTCCTTGTGATACCTGATTTTTCTTCACCATTTAAACTATATTGTGATGCATTAGGAGAAGGCATTGGAGTAGTATTAACACAACATAAACATCCCATAGCATTTGAAAGTAGGAAGTTGAAAGACATAGAATGAACATATTCAATATATGATAAGGAAATGTTAGCCATCATGCACACCCTTGAAAAATTGAGACAATATCTAATCTGTGGGAAATTTATAGTAAAAACAGATCACAATAGTGTCAGATTCTTTTTGAGCTAGAAGGATCTAAATGATAGACAACATAAATGGGTAAGTAAAATACAAGCATATGATTTTGATATCGAATACATGAAAGAGAAAAATAATATTATAGCTGATGCCTTATCACGACGATCTCATTTAGGTACCATGACAACAAAAACTACAGAATGGAAGACATTATTGATCTCAGAATATGAAAAGGATTAATATTCTATCCATATATTAGAAGGAAAAATACAAGATGAGAGGTATCGAATTCAAAATGATATTATCCTATACAAAAATAGAATATTTGTTCCTCCAGGTTCTAGATTAAAAAAAGAGATTTTGAAGACTTACCATGATAACCCACTTTCAGGACACCAAGGATACTTCAAAACATATAAGAAAATAAGAGAAATATTCACATGGAAAGGCCTCAAAAAGGAAGTTCTCAAATATACAAATGAATAGCTAGTCTGTCAAAAAAATAAGGAATATCTAGCGGGACTTCTTCAGCCACTATTGATACCTAACCAAAAATGGGAAAGCATTTCTATGGATTTTATTATGAGTTTACCAAAGATACAAGGAAAATATAGCATTTATGTAGTGGTGGATCGCCTAACTAAGTATGCACACTTCATGGCCATATCAATAGACTTCAAAACTCCTCAACTAGTAGAAGTATTCTTCAAAGAAATTTTTAGACTACATGGACTCCCTATAAACATTATCAGTGATCGAGATACCAAATTTCTTAGCTTATTTTGGAAAGAAATATTCAAACTAGCTGGAACAAAACTTACACCTAGTACCAGTTACCATTCACAAACTGATGGTCAAAAAGAAATTGTTAACAAATGGATAGAGGGATACCTAAGAAACTATGTTATAGGGCAGCAAAATGGATGGATCAAATGGTTGCATTTAGGTGAGTATTGTTATAATACCATGCATCATATGTCAATAGGGATGACCACCTTTGAGGCACTATATGGATATGAAGCAACATCTTTCGAGGATTTAATCCAAATGGAGAGTCGAGTACAGGGTGCTAGGGACTTCATATAGGAAAATATAGACATCATGAACTCACTTAAGAACAATCTATACCAAGCACATAATCAACACAAGATTTACGCTGATAAAAAGAGAATGGAGCAAACATTTAAAATAGGAGATATGGTCTTCTTAAGACTTCAACCATATAAAAAAACTTCCATGAAAACTAGTGGGGTTGAGAAACTAAAACCTCAATTCTATGGACCCTATAAAGTCATAAAAAAGATAGGTGAAGTAGCTTATGAATTAGAGATTCCTTCAGATAGTCGGATTCATAACATATTCCATGTATCAAGATTGAAAAAGGTTTTGGGGCAACATATTACTCCATGCTTGGAACTACCACCTAGATGATGAAGGAAGATTAATCTTAGAACTAG
Organism: Cupressus sempervirens; assembly: GCA_028749045.1. Lineage (NCBI taxonomy): Eukaryota > Viridiplantae > Streptophyta > Pinopsida > Cupressales > Cupressaceae > Cupressus > Cupressus sempervirens. Next base: position 398,057,857 of record CM053783.1, read on the forward strand.
AAACTATTCTTAGAGTATGAGAGAAAAGAAAAAGAAAAAGAACCATTCAAGAATACCTAATTAAATGGAAAGGACACGGATGGAAGACATAACATGGGAAGGGTCTCAAATTTATTCCTTGAGGACAAACAATTTTTGAGAGGGGATGGCTATCATATCCCATTAATTAGCCAAATTGTAAATTATTTTAAATGTTTGATATTGATATACATTATATTCACCACCTTATCATTGATGTTGAGCATTCATAAATATTTAATACATTATAAATGTAATAAGAATGTAATAAATTATATTAGAAATGTTACATTACAAATGTTATTACCAATAAAATATGAATATTATGTCTAAATGTTATATTATATTATATTACAAATGTTATATCCAATTAGATATATAAATTTTATTATAAAAAGACAAAAGAATACAACATAATATTTAATAAGAAATTAAAGCATATGGTTACACCTTTTCATCTACATCGCTTCCACCAAAAAAGAAGTGGTATTTAACTAGGGTTAGGGCTAGTAAATGAAAAGGCAATAAAGAGTTTGGAATAAAAAAGGAACAATATAAAAGGAAATCCCCCTTCACGTGAGGTCTGCAACAGAAGATTCATCTCATCTATAGCCACTAAGTCCTCTATGTACCAGTCAAGGAGCACAATCCCTGTGCAAGATTGATATTAGGTACTGCACACTGTAGACTAGCAAATACCTTTGTCAGGTATAGTGAACGATCCTATTCAATGATCAATGCAAATAAATATAATAGTTTCACAAAGGTAATTAATGATAATAAAGATGTGGGTTATATCAACATGCAAATTGTATTTCATAAATGTAATCAACATTATTAATAAGATGCAATTAAACATAACAACTTCATTAAAGGAGATCAATGATAGTAATAGAAGATGCAATTTATAAAACCTAGTCAATGTTATAAATAAGATGTGATTTATATTTCATACAATTTACATTCACAAAAAGGTAATTAATGTGATAGATAGTAGGCACGGCTTACATAAGGAACATTCATTTAAAATCAATAATTGAATGAATGCTGGGTTATTAGAAGAATATACATTGTGTTAATAATTAAATTAACATTAGCCTTTCCATTTAAAATACACATTTAAGATAATTGAATTAATCTTTATTAAGGTTGATAAATGAATTAATATACATCTTTCAATTGCAAGAATTTACATTAATATTGATAATTGATATTTTTGAGAATGATTGAGTAGATTAATCTATCAAATGAGGCATTAGAATAGTAATTAAATAATTCTTGAAAAATTGACAAGATCATGATTCTCCAAGTTGAGATAAGGCCTGTGGTGGAATGGACTGGGTGACATCACTTGAGGTACCAGATAAAGCCTATGGGTACCGGGTAAGGCCTACGATGATGGGATATCCTAGGGTACATCATACAAAGGCACCTACTTGGAAATGATGATCGAAGAGAGGTAATGATAATGAGGGCGAACGGTGAGGCCCACTGGTTGGGTAACAAGGCACCCTATTATGGTTCCTCCTCCTATATTTTAATAATTTTTTGACACCACAAAACCACGTCTTGATTGTAGAATAGTTTGATAAGATTATTTTTAAAATTTAAATCTGATGTAATCTCTAAAATTAAGAATATAAATACTTTTTCAGGATTTCTTATAGGAAGTTCTATAAGGGGACATTACATACACTTGGTTATGGTTTATAGTATGATAGATAAAATGATTTTACTTTATGTGCATACATTGATGCAGATTAGGAAACAAGTCTAGGTGATAGAAAAAACACTAGTGGTGGAGCATTGTTCTTGGCAGGAAGATTGGTTTCTTAGCTAAGCAAGAAGCATGACTGTATTTCACAGAGTATGCAAGAAGAAAAGTATGTAGAAAAAGTAAATAGTTGTAATTAGATTATATGGATGAAATAAATGTTGAAATACAATAGGATTAGTTTATAGAGCCTATTATCATACATTGTGATAAAATAAGTACAATGAGTATGTCAAAGAAGCCAATTTTACATTCAAAGACAAAGAATATATCTATTAAATACCACCTTTTAAGAGAGAAAGTTATAGAGAAAATACCATATTGGAGCATGCTAGCACAAAGGAGAAAATAAAAAAGATATTTATGAAACCTTTGGTGAAGGACACATTTGAGTAATTGAGAAGTATGCTTGGGGTTATGCCCTAATCTACATTTGAGTATTTGTTGACACAAAGTCTTGCACCCTTGACTAAAGTCTTACCTAGAGGCAGCCTCATGTAACATGGAAATGATTTTATAAGTGTGGGACTTTGCAACTTGATATTGAATCTCTGGAGAAGGCTAGCTTCCTTACTACCAGGATGCACCTAACTATTTCTTGAGAGGAAAAGGGGGAAGGAATGGATGAAAGAAAACTACCTAATCTAATCTAAGAGGAAGTGATACACCAAAATAGTACATTCAACCTTATTTATACCTAGAATGCATAGTTCATCAATATAACCTCAAAGTATAAAAATTCAATCCTTACTTAATCCAAGAACCATATGTAGATCAGAAACCAAAAGAATGCTATAAGGAAGAGACTTCACTTTATATCATTGAAAAGCCAAGTAGATACAATCATATAGTTGGGAAATGAAAATGATATATTAACATAAAGGCAAGAGGGTATTGTATAGTATATTAATGGAAGAAAGAGATGCAACAGAGGAATGCATTAACTTAGAGGGAAAGGAAATTATAGGAGTATAGCATAGACATACAATGCTATAGAATAAGAGAAAAAGTTGACCCTGAGAAGGGTTACAAAATCTTCTTTTATAGTGCAAGCATAACTCAAATAGCTTCTAACCCATGACAAAACTCAACTAATGCATTTAAGATTGTAGAGAATAATCATTGTAAATTTGGGAAAGAATCTAATCATGGTACACATTTAGATGTAGGAAAATCATTCTATTCACCAAATAGAACCTTGAGAAGACATAAACGATGACCATTAATGTTCTAACTGGGTAGATGGATAACTAGGTGGTGATGGAGTGTCATATTTATTTATTAAGCATGGAGAATGATGAAAGTGGTTCAAGGTGATTGAAAAGATTATATAGACCATCAAAGAGCTATTTCTTTCTTGCTATTAGCATACCAAATCAGCCATGTCATCAGTCAATTGGAGTCAATCTTCAAGCTTTGCTACATCGACCAATCATATTTTACCATTCTGCCAGCATGTAACTTTTGTTTCATGTTTGACCTTGATTGCCTATGATTGTAGCTTTGCAATCACCTTTCATCATTAGTTGTTATTGCTCATGAAACCGCAAACAGACTATATCACTGCTTCACTGCTTGTCCTTAACATATTTCCTTAATTGTTACGATTAGGTAATAATGCGAAACTGACATCTTGTAACATCACCACTTGATATCCAACTTAGCATTAGATGCCTACAACCATGTGGGACTATGATCCAAACTACCAACATAACTTTCATATCATTGCAACATGATCCTTGACTTGAGATGAAATGCCCATGACCATGTAATAATAAACTTAACTACCATTTTTCCCCCTTTACCCAAGCTCACTAAGACACATTTTGCATCGTCATTATCTTTTTATATAAATTGAGTGTACAATTTTCCATAATGATAGGCATTGTATTCTTTAGATCCAATGATAAAAATACAGTTGGGACCCCTCTTGCATAGTTCATCTCTTTGACCAATCAAGAATTGCCACATCACCAATTTCATCCTTATTTCATGTTTTTTTTTTTTTCAGCTTGATTCTTTAACCCATCACTGACCCCAATGACCATACACACAAGGTGATTCATGACCTCACCATCCTGACCATGGTTAGCACTAAACTCTCTACAATCATGTGAATGAGGAAGGGTTGTGACATCACATCTTAAACCTAGAGTTAAGATCATAACCCTATGACTAAGTGATAAAGAGAGATTGCTATGTCACAACTCATAAATAAATGTTAGCCTTTTAAAATACAAAGCCATGCTTGATTTTTGAAAAGACCATTTTGCACAATTGCATCTCCCCAAATAGTTAAGTCAAATTGTAGTGGCTGGGTGATGAAATATAATCGTATGGTCATGAATTGAATCTCTGAGGGAATAAAGCATAAAAATTATTGAACTTAGGAAAATAAGGTGTAAGCCAAAATTTTAAATATATCTTTATGTCATTTGAATTATTGGAATATTTGAACAAATATGACCATTGGTCATGCTTGACAAGAAAACTCAAGTTTTTGGTGGGAGGGAAAATATGGCTAATAATAGTTGATGCAGAGAGTGCATTAGTCGAGTGGTAACATAACATTATTTATTTTATCTAGATTGGATGCTTGATGCTTCCTCTATGGGGTAGTATCTATGTTTGAGCTAAGTTGTAAAGAAATCTTGGTAATTGGTATTTAACAATACCTTTGGACACGAGGGCTTATTGCAAATATTATGTAGAGAATATTCATATTGATACCTTTGTCATTGATGTCAATGGAGGAGAGGCACACATGAAAAACATCCTTTTATATGAATGATTTAAAATATCTTATGGGGGAGAGTAACACATGAAATATCCTTTTATATGTATGTTTGGGAGAGAATATCACTGATTGTATATTGATTGATTTCAATAAGGGAGAGATGTTCCAACTTCAAGAGATTTAGATTGATTTAAAGATTTAAATTATGAAGAGGATTTGGAAAAATGTTGATGTATGTAGGAGATTAACACCTTCCCTGTACAATTGATATTCATGGACAACATGAATGGGGAGTAGTCGCAATAGAAACATTTGGTATTCATGAAACTTAGATGTTTTTCATCTATGTTACCATCAATGCCAAAGGAGTAGATTGTTACCATGAATTATGATGGTATACCTATGGGGAGTATTCTAAAAGTGTTGGAGATATGTTTCAGAGTTTGTGTGTTGCATTCATGAAAAAGTTTATCATTTATGTCAACATACTGGTTATTTTATGAAGATTGGTAGATCAGTAAATTGAGATTGACATCATACAGTTTGAGTATTGAAGATCAACTTATGCACACATGGGATTATGTTCTATAGTATGTCTAGATGATATAATTAAGAGTGCATATAGAAAAATGAAGACTGGACAAAGTTATGATGGATTTAGTGAAGGCAGTATTCAAATAGATTTTTTGAAAAGTAGTTACTATTGTTTGGATTGTATCTCCTAATAGAGATGGAATCTATTCAAGCAGACTGAGATAAATGTAGAAGAAACATTGAAGAGTCTAAGTTAATCATGCACATTCAGATGATGAAATAGTGCAAAGTTATGAAGACTATAAGAAGACAAATTACTTGTAACTGTGAAAAGACATAATTTTGTAGTTTAATATGTAATGTATTATCCTAAGTTGGTATATTATTATTGTAAATTGAGAAAGCCTCAATTCCAACTCAATAACTTATACTAGGATTTGATATAAAGAAAAGGTCATTTCCTTGGATGTAAAGTGTGATATGTGGTCATATCTATGTTATGTATTGTGCAAACTTACATGTGAATATCTTTTGGATCAAAGAAGTAGATTGGTGAAGTTGAGGAATGGTGAGCTTGCAAGGAAATTTAGTTGGAAAAGTAGTTGTTGTTGAACAATTTTTGATTTACACTTGTATTATTCAATAAGGATAATACTGAGGCTATTTGGACAGTGGGTCCATTTGTCTTCCTTTCAACTCCTATCAAGGTTGGAATCTCCTAATAAGGATTCAAAGTCTCCTAAAAAGGGCTCATATGTACTAATTGTATTTAATTGATACCTAATAGGGTCCATCCTTTCACAAGGAGCATTTATATTAGTACACCATCTTGTGATTACCATCCCCATCAAGGTTTTCTATTTGATCAAGGGTTTCCCTAGTTAATTGATATGGTGTTATTGTGTATGGTTATTTGTCTATGGTTTTTGCATCTACTATTTACATGCTTTATAATCAATAAGGACATTGAGATTTGTTTTAATTTTATAATTGATTCACCCCCACTCTTAGTTATCTTGGTGGACTTTAATTTCTAACAAAATATCCTCTTGTCAAGGAGGATTTATCCAAGTTGGAGGAAACCATCACTAGTCTCTTCAAAGAAGAACAAAAACCTAGAGAAAAAGTTTGATAGGGTGGCTAATTTTTTTGTTTGTGTCATGCATTCAGTAGGTACAACCCTCCATCTTTTGTAGGCTAGGAATGAGAAGATCAATGGTGCCAAAGATATGGATACTACTTCCTCACTCTATGGCTTCTTGGTAGATGATTGGCTATGACTCTTGCTAGAGAACCTAAACAATCAAAAGAAGAAGAGTTAGTTCATGGTCCCTTGTCTTTTTCCTTTTGGTGCTTTATTTTTACATCTTTCTATTTCATCCATGGTGCTCTTTTTGTGAAACATTATTAGACTTTGTTTATGCTTAGAAACTTAAATTGGGCCATGTTTATTTGTATGTATGATGATTAGTTAAGTGATTACTATAGTAGTCTTAGATATAAACATATTTTAGCTTGGGTATTTTTGATATTAAGGAAGGGGGTTGGTTAATTAGATGGTTATGACTTTTGACTTATTTTCAGCCTTATTTTTTTTAATCTTTGGGTCAACCCCCATTTTGGCTACTATTTTATATCAAAAACATTATCTGTACTTAAAATCAAAGATTTAGACAAAAATAATATCATCCGTCTATTAGTCGTCAAAATAAAAATATTTATTCCATGAAGTTATGTGTTTCTACTAACATCTACTATATTTGGCCATGTGACACTTTTCCTTAGGTAGAAATATGCACCACATCAATGGCTCATAATTGTTTATTCGTTGTAAAATAAATGTGTACAATATTTTTGTCATATTTTTGGTATTTTCCATGAGGGATTTCCTCATATTATTTTAATAAACACATGCAAGAACATTCAAGGAATCCATAACAAATAACAAAAAAGTGGGAATAGGTAGGAAAATATCCTTCTTATCCATGAGGTCATAGTTCACATTTTTATGCCTTTCTTCTTCAACCCATCTCACACAATCAATTATGACTAGGGTTAGGGAAAGATTGGAGATCGTAGAGTTTTAAATGTTAAGTGGTGTGTGTGTGTGTGTGTGTGTGTGTGTGTGTGTGTGTGTGTGTGTGTGTGTGTGTGTGTGTGTGTGTGTGTATAGGATAGGTTCTAATTATTAGTCCTCACATTATATAAGAAAATAACTAACACTTTCATTTGTCTTTCTTAATTAGTTTTTACAATTCAAAATTTTGAATCTTAAAGTTTTGATAGAGAATGTTGTTGTTTTATTTTAAAATTATTTTATAATTATCAATTTTATGTTTTGATTGATTGTTCTTAATTTTCTTGGGGAATTATTATATTTATAAACTTAGAAAATAGAAAAATAATAAAGATGATGATGAGCACCAATTAATAATTATATTTATTAACTTGTGTAAAAAAAGTAGGTAACATATTGTAGTCCTTTTAAACATTGCTAGGAACTTTTTATTATTATCTTCACCATTCATAGCAAGAGAGGTAGTGAGATAAGAGAGTTTAGGCAATTAAGCATTGCTGATTTGGCTAGTGGGGAGATTTGGAGTTTTTAGTTATGCAATTTCATTTGTTTGTGTAGATGAAAAATGGAAAAATTGGGTTCTAATGGTTAACTCGTGTGATCAATCCACTATGTTTCAATGATTAACGTGGGCTTTGATGAGATTTTCAAGCTTTTCTTGAGTTGCAAGGTTTTTATTTTGAAGAACTATCATTACAAGAATTTATGTAAATGATTGCAATAATAATGCTAATATTGCCAAGAACTTTGAGAGAACATTTTCTACTATGAATATGGGGTATATAGTTCAAGGTGTTGAGAGGACTATAATTGGGTTTTTTCTTTTCTTATTTCTATAGTTTTACATTAGGGTTGAACAAGTTGTCTATAAATCTTATTCTACTGTATTACCAAAACTACCATATTGAGAGGCAATACCTATCTTTTGTGACCCTTTTTCCCTATTTCTTGTTATAAAGGGTTGGTGCTAATTTGTTGGGGAAGAAAAAATTGTGCATAGTGATCCTATGTTAAGTTGGTAATTGTGTACAAATGACAATTTATTTTTGTCATAATTATGGTATAATTTAATCTCTTTGTATAATATATTTATGAATCCCATGTTTGTATTTTCATTCCATTTTATAGGATTAGTTTGATTTGCAAAGTACAAAGAATTTCAATTGTGTTCATTCTTCATCTTGTACTTCTTGATCTCCTTTACGATTGCCAAGGAATGGTCTCCCTGATATAAATAGATCCATAATTTGAGAATGCTTTCAAAAACTAAATATGAGAAGATTCAAATTGTATGTCTGGACTTTGAACTAACTTACTTATTGAAACATCTGAGAAGCCACTATACTTACAATTTTGTTTCTCTCAACTTCTAAAGCATCCTTGGTGGAACTCTTAATCAATATTCCACTCCAATAGTACATAATGATCTATTTCTCTTCTGGAACATTCTGATACATTTCCCTATTTAGAACATTATTTGGCATGTCTAGCTCATGGAAAAACCTTCTAAAGGTGCACCTCTTAATTTTCCTTATTGCAAGATGAAATTTTGGTGCATTAGTGACTTCATTACCAACAACCTTGCAATGAGATTTTCAATTTTTCTTAGTACTAGCATGCAATCCAACTCTTTTTCCTTGCTAATGCAAATATCAACTTAAAAAGAAAAGATATATATTCAAATTAAATTGGTTCACATACAAATATATAGCCATGTGAAGATCTCCTTTACTATCTATTAAACAAGTATAAAATACAATGAAGTGTTGAACACCATTACCATAATGGAAAGGAGAAGATAAATATTTTAGATTCACTACAATACACAATCTCTAGATATAATAATAGTGTAGTTTTCATGTTCTAAACATTTCACTTTCACTAGAGCTTCCTATTGTTGGTATCTCTAACCATTGTTGTCTATTAGTATCAACCACTTAGTCATTTACAAGAAAAATTCAGATGGTCATCACTACAACTGAGCTACTCTAAATAGGGTGAGTCATATATATAAGTATGTACCTAGCTCTATAGAAGCCAGGTAAGTGTTTGGGTCACTAAATATTTTTGCATATGAGACGAGCTCATTAGAGACCAAGAAAATCATTAATGTTTGAGAAAGTTTTTGAGAATACAAGTGCTGAGTTACTTAGTATGTACTAAGAAAAATGAATGCTGAGAAACAACAATGTTGAGCATCAAGAAATTGTAAAGACCAAGCAAGATAGAGTTTTCATGAAAGTTAGGAATGGAATAGATTTTTAGGAAAAAGAATTATTAGGACAACTTGGAATGGATATTTAATTTTTGAAGAGGTTGTAATAGAACATTTAATAATATTAGAGGTTGTTATAGAACATATACATGTTGTGGAAAATAGATCCATATGTTGTGTGTTTGATGATCAAGATGAAGAGGAAAAAAATGGAACCATCTAGAAAAATCTTCATAGAACTCTTTATATAGCTATGATCTTAACCTAGATCATATGGTAGTAGAGAAGGAGATGAAAAGGGTTTATGTGCAAACATGAAGCTTTTGATAGTAAAGGATTAAGATCAGATTAGAAATCATTGACGAATTATGTTATTATCTAATAAACTAAGTGACCTAGTCATTGTAGTGAAGTGAAAGGGAAAGACAAACATATCAGATCAGAAGAGAGGATTAGTTAGTAAGGAGAAGACTCAAAATCATCTTATAGAGAAAACTGAGAGTCAGATACTAAATCAATTTTAATAGACTTGAATCGAGGAAAATCTCTTAACTGAGCGGTCTTAATAGATCTTTATAAATCTTCTAACAAAGTCCTTACTTTATTGTAAGTGTTAAATCCTCTAACAAGGTGAGACTTAGAAATCTCTTATGCCTTTAACAAGGCATACCCCTCACAAGGAAGATCATATTTTATGGTCAAACATTGTAACCTTAACTAGTTAACTTTATTACTATAGTAGTGAAGATTTGTGCGTGTCATCCCCACCCCAGTTTTACCTTCATCTTGGATGGTTTCTGAGTAACAAATACTGTGTTATGTGTTTTAATTTAATGTATGTGATTGATTAGACTTACATGTTACAAACAATTTACATTACTAGTTTTACATGCACAAGTTATTGATAGCTGTGGATAAATCTACAAAAAATAAAAAGTGTTTAAGATTCTAATTCACCCCCCCAATATCTAGCTTATCTTATTTATTCCTCCATCAACTAGTAATTGGTATCATAGCACTTGTTCTTTGAAAGAAGCTTAAAGGCTTGGAGATTAGAGATTGGAGATGAAGGATTTCAAACTAGACAAGACTATTGACAATCAGGTGATTGACATTCAACTCACACTTTAGAAAATCAAGAAAGCAAGAGAAGATCTGAAGGATTCCCTAAAAAGGAGAAAGGAATTTCCATCCATATAAAGAAATACTATTATGAAGAATTTGAAACTGAAGGACTATTTGAACTAGTCAATCTAAATGAAAAAACATATATTGATCTACTTGACCAAAAAAAACTCTTGAATGAAGAAATAAGAGGATTGAAAAGAGAACATAAATTCCAATCAGTAAGACTATGTGAAGTGATTGAACAAAAGAACAAAGCTAAAGAAGATAGGACTATGGCTAAAGAAGATAAAAGGGTAATGGTTACCATACTTGAAGAAAGGATATCATATGTAAAAAAGCTCACAAACACTCAACTAAACATGATGAATCAACTCATTCTTGCAAATCAGGAATTAAATCAAAAGGATGTGGAAATTGCAAATCTAAAATCATAGAATGAAATATTGAAGAATGAATTAAGAACTAAGAAGGAATCCATGGAAATATTCAATAAACCAAAGGAAGCAACAAAGTACTTTAAGAACTAATGAAGTCATCAAGTTATTCTAATGGGTTAGTACATTCTTGCATTGAGAAAGGAGAATCATCCAGGAATGGAGAAATAAGAAATGCAAAGCCAAAGGACAAGCCAACATGCTATCACTATTTAAAACTTGGTCACACTACAAATATTTATAGAAGAAAACATGGTATGCAAAATTCTAAACCTAAATTTACTGGTTACTATTTTTACTGCAAGAAACAAGGGCATTAGATACAAGAGTGTAGATCAAGATTGAGGAATACATCTACTAAACCTAGATTTGAAGGTTACTACTATGCCTATCATAAATATAGGCATAGAGAATATGAATAAAGATTAGACACAAAACTCTATTGGCCAAATTAGAGGAAGAAGAATTATGCACCTAAAAATACATTTCCAAGTGTCACAATTTTGGACATCAAAGAAACAATTGCAGGACCCAAGTACATTCAAAAAATTAGACAAAGAGTAAATGCAAAGGTAAAGTTGACATTGAGAAAGTGAAAATTGAAATGAACTTGAAATGGAAAAATAAAAAAAAAGATGGAAATAGTGGAGCTAATGGAGTTGAGGTCACCCAATCCAATGGAGAAGGCGATCATGTCATCTCAAGCTAAGCAAGAAAGATATGCATGGAATTGTATACCTAATTGATGTTGGGTGATGCAACGCGCTCCCCTACCCACAGGTGGTTAATTATGTGGTGTTCCATGTTCACTAATAGTCATGGCTTTTGGTGCAACGGAAAATGGGCCCTACAATTGGTATCAGAGCCTGGTTTTGGCTTTGTCATGGGTTCAAATCTCCCCGGTGCCTTCCCGACTCGCGTAAGCACCTAGTATACGCGTTGAGGGGGAGATTGTTGGGTGATGCGACATGCTCCCCTGTGCACAGGTGGTTAATTATGTGGTGTTCCATGTTCACTAACAGTCATGGCTTTTGGTGCAATGGCAAATGGGCCCTACAATTGATATATCATACAACAGTTACTTACATGATAATGTGCCAAAAGTTCATATCTGCATATACAAGATGCATAAGAAAAAATTTGTGTAAGATTTTCAAGTGTAAGAAAATTATCTATGTTGACCAAGAATTTCAACATGGATTGAGCATTTCAAGAATGATAGAGACCATGTGACATGGAAGAGACCGAGCTGTAGACCTAGTTGAAAGGCATCAATATCGATTGAGACAAATGGCTTCCACTTATCTAAGTATGTAACATTAATGGAGACCATAATTGATTAGGAAGAAGGTATATAATTAATTTCAAAGATATTATTTCATACCTTGCATTCATATTTTCAAGAGCACAAAATGATTGAGTGATTTAAGCAACAAATAAAGATTTCAAGAGCAATTCAATCAATAAGTTTGAATGAGTGCCAAGTATCCAGAGAAGGAAGAACTTCAAACCCTATCTACTATCATGGTAGCTTCATCATCTATTGTAAATTGGAGAAGAGTGACACCTATCCTCCACCTAAGTTTTGTGCTATTCTAGACATTGCTATGAAAGGAGACTCTATGAGTGCACTATCTTTGATAGCACCTATGGTCATTATGATCCATGATGTTAGAAGCTATTACATGTGAAAAATTAGAGAAGTAGGATATTATGAAGTTAGAGAAGCTTATGAGAAGCTATGTAATGAAGGAATATTGAAGGATGGATTTCAAATTGTTGAAAGGAAAGGGTTAATTATGCCCTAGAATTCTCAAAAAAATTCAGAGTCAAATGGATAAAATTTGTTTTGAGCAGAATTCATGACATGAAGTATTGGTTACAAAATGGACTAGTGGAAATCATGAAGAAAATGATACATTAAGTTACAGGTTATCCAAACCTATACAAGAAGAAGACCATGTAATGTTTGAGCCATGAAGAAGTTAAGGCTAATATTGGAGCCGAGTGGAATGGATGTGGTTTGTCCATTACAAACATTTTTGATCCACCAATTAAATTTTCAATGAGAATTATTTCTCACAAATTCTTTCAATCAAGTAGGTTGAATAGTGTACCTTGTATGAGTATGGATCAAGCATGGAATATTGTGATGAAAGATCATGAGTATGATCTTACCAAGCTACATAAGTTACAACTCAAAGAGAATCTATTGTCAATAAGAAAAGAAACAAATTCAATGTGTAAGTTCTAACCCCTAATTTTTTGTATTTTCTTTTATATCCATAAGTATTTTCTAGGTATTGGCAATTTTGTATGTGAGTAAGACAAACTAGTGATGAGACAAATCAATGAGTATATTACTCAATTGGGAGACAGCTTTGAAAATGCAATGAATGCTTATTTTGATGAATTTAAGAAAAGAATGAAAAGAAGAATGAGAAATCTAGAAAAATTGGTCACAAAATATTATAGTGGCATGTGTTTTCTTGTTGACATGGACAATAATTTTATATAGGAAGTTAAGCCAAGGAAGGTTTGGTTACAAAGTTTTGAATATGAGATAGAAAGTGATCTTGTAAGTGCAAACATTGATGCACTACTCAAAGAAGAGATAGATGCTAAGGCTAAACCTTTTGGAAGATATGAGGAAGCCAAAAAAAGGATATCTATGAACATCAAGACAACTTCTAAGGAAAAGAAAAGAAAGAAAATGATTGAAGACCTAGAAGCTAAGCTGGGAACCCTAGGAAAAGGAAAAGAAATAATGAAATTGACACAGGGTCTTGGTGAAGATGAAGAACAAGACAGTGGCGATGAGAAAGATGAAGTAGAAGAAGATGACAAGGGTAAATCCATAGTTGTTTTCATGTCACTAAGAAAGAAGACTCAAGGATCAAAGAAGAGGCATGAATTGACACCTCCATCACCAAATAAGCCAAGGACTAGGGAAACTGCTAATGCTGAGTAGACTAGACTGCAAAGATGAGAGTTACAAAGTTTATTGGGCCCAGTATCCCAAAAAATAGAAGAAGGAGATTGATTAGAGGACCACCTAAGAGGAAACACAAGTCTATTGATGAGGTATGTTCAGACACAAATAGTTCCCCAAGATTATCTACTTTTAAATTTGTCAAATGTGATACACTAGATAATAATGACAAGAATATAATTGAGGAGACTATGATAGAAATGATGTTATATTTAAAGATAGCTCCTAGTTAAATAGAGAGAGAGAGATACCCAATGATCTGTATGAGAAACTGAAAGAAAGATGGGAACATGTAGAGAAAGTAGAGAAAATGATAAGGACTAACACATTAGTAAAAGTTATGCTTGATCTCACAAGATCAAAATGACATATTTTTGGAGCAACATAGGAACATATTTTTTCCAAAATATAGAACATCTTTGATATCGATAAATAAGGAGGAAGTTGTATGACAACAAATAGAATTTCTATGGAAGAGCATTTTTGGACTAACTACAAAGAAGATAGAGATTGTAAGAATCGATGATGAATGTAGTAGTGGAGAAAGCTTAGGTGTGTTGAGTCTGCAAGGCAACATGTCTCCAATACATGCCAACACCCTTGACATTTAAAAATATGAGAAGTCAAGGCTTACAAATGAAGAGGAAGATGGTGAAGATAGAGAAACAAATGTAAATGATAAGATTGTTTCAACACCTCATATTGAGGATGAAAAAGAATCAAATAAAGCTAAACAAAATGTAACTATTGTTGTCTCGAGCATAGATGCACAAGTAAGACCAAGTGGTGACATCCCTTTACCAACTCATACAATAGTGCCACGTAGCAACACTCCCTTAGCTAGTAGGAAGAGGAAAGCATTAAAAGATGTTTTACTGGATATTGAGGTTAGTCTAGATGAAATCATTGAGATGCCACAATTGGATTTAGCAAATCTCACCTTGGAGCAAAATATTTTGCTGCAAGAAGTTTTAGCAAAGAAGAAGAGACAAGAAGAGCTTAGGAGGGAGCACAAACAAAAAAATTTATTATATGATGTTAAACATATTTTTGTTGATGCTTTTGAGATTTAGAATTTTGAAGAAGATGCAC
Organism: Cupressus sempervirens; assembly: GCA_028749045.1. NCBI lineage: Eukaryota > Viridiplantae > Streptophyta > Pinopsida > Cupressales > Cupressaceae > Cupressus > Cupressus sempervirens. The sequence continues at coordinate 398,072,858 of CM053783.1, forward strand.
CAATCATAAACTAACTTGTAAATATAATTGATCAAGTGAATGCCAGAGATTTGGAATCAAATGTGAAGTTAATGGATTGGTTAGAAAGATGATTTGAAACCAAGGTTGTGGACAAAGTTTCCATAACTATTGCCGAACATAAAGTTCATTTACAAGAGAGAGCATAGATTATGATTGAGTTAATACAAAAGGTACAACATTTTAAAACAATTTTTTTAGATGTGCCAATATTTACTCATGCTATTTAGGCACAAATAAATAAGACTCAAAATAAGATGAAGGAATCCAATAATATCATTTTGGAGTCAGCTCTATCAAGCATTGACCATTAAAATAATCTACTAAATGCTCAAGGTACATTGGACGAGCTTAAGGTAGCTGACAACAACATGAGATCAAAATTAATATCTATTTAGGAAATGTTGATACCTCATTTGGAGGTCATGTAGAGAGAATTGAAAATAACCTAGGTTATTATCATATAAGATCATAATCTTTAAATGGCTGATAGTTTAATTGATTTAGTTACAAGATTATAGTTTTAGAATAATGTTTTAGAGGCATCAAGAATTACATGGGATCTTGCACTATCCATGATTACCAAAGTTCACAAGGAATTTATTGATACATATGGATTACTTACACCCATTCAACCCCATCATCAGTGACATATAGTATTAAAAAAAGGGGGGGAAATGGACATGTGTAAGGAAAGAGATGTGAAGATGGGCAAAGAGAATTGAAGAGAGACAGAGTAATGTGATGTGAAAAAGATGCAAAAGAGAGGTAAAGAAAGACTTGAATAAAGGTGAAATGGTTTTGTCATTCATTTTTGTATTGTTTATAAGTCATAAGACTTAGGGGGAGAGCTTGTTATCGGATTGTATTGTAAAAATGTAAATATGACAAAGTGTTTTTTCCACTAATGTCAAAGGGGAGATTGTTGGTATCTCTAACCGTTGTTGTCTATTAGTGTCAACCACTTAGTATTTTACAAGGTAGAATAAAACAATCTATATAGGCCAAGTCATGTACATAAGTAAGTATGTACCTAGTTCTATAAGAGCTGAGTAAGTTTTTGGGTCACAGAGTATTTTTTTATATGAGTTGAGCTCATTAGTGATAGAGCAAGTCATCAATGATCGAGAATTTTTTTGAGAATACAAGTACCAAGTTACTTAGTATATGTCAAGCACAATGAAGGCTGAGTAACAAAAAATTTGAGCATTAGGAAACCATAAAGGACAAGCGATGCAGAGTTTTCATGAAAGTTAGGAATGGAATAGAGTTTTAGGAAAAATGATTATTAGGCTAACTTGGAATAGATATTTAATTTTTGAACAGGTTCTTATAGAACATTTAATGCTTTCAGAGGTTGTTACAAAATATTTACATTTTGTATATCATAGATCTCTATGTTGTGTGTTCGATGATTAGGATGAAGAGGAAAAACATGGAACCATCTAGAAAACTCTTCACAAAAATCTTTATATAGCAATGATCTTAACCTAGATGCCAGTAGAGAAGGAGATGAAAAGAGTTTATGTGCATAGATGAAGCTATTGATAGAAAAGGATTGAGATCAGATTAGAAGCCATTGAAGCGTTCTATTATCATCTACTAGACCAAGTGACCTAATCATTACAATATAGTGAAAGGGAAGGAAAAAAATATCAGATCAAAGGAGAGGATCAATTAGTAAATAGAAGACTTGAAATCATCTTACAGAGAAAATCAAGAGTCAAGTACTAAATCAATTTTAATAGACTTGAATCAAGGTAAATCTCTTAACATAATGGTCTTAACAAATCTTTGTAAATCTCCTAATAGAGCCCTTTGTTGTAAGTGTTAAATCCTCTAACAAGGTGAGACCTAGTTGTCGCTTAAGCCTTTAATAGGGTAGAGCCCTCATAGGGTAGATCATATTTTATGGTTAAATATTATAACCTTAACTAGTTAACTTTATTACTATAGTAGTGAAAATTTGTGAGTGTCATCCCCACCACAGTTTTACCTTCACCTTGGAGGGTTTCTAGGTAACAAATACTATGTTATGTGTTTTACTTTAATGCATTTGATTGATCAGACTTATATGTTACAATAGATTTACATTACTAGTTTTACATGCACAAGTTATTGATAGATGTGGATAAATCTATGAAAAGTAAAAATTGTTTAGGATTCTAATTCACCCCCCTCTTAGTATCTAGTTTATCCTATTTATTCCTCCATCAATCAACACCTATTTCTATTATTTTAAATTTCTTCACAAATTCATAATGCTTGACATATTTCTTTCTTGTATATCTATCTAGTTATTATGCACTTTGATTTGTAATGCAATATAATATAAATTGGAATTGGAATTTTTAGAATAATAAAGTATTTTCTTTTTAATTAAATCATATTGATTTAATTATTATGTAACTTATTATCTCTAGTTTACCTAAGTTAAACTTTGGGCATATAGTATTTAATTATTATCATGCAACCTAGGTTAGTTACTTGTTAGGGTTTTGATATCTTTTTATAAGGATTGATCTCTTTGCAATTATTAGATTGATTCACTTTTCATTATTGTAATTTCTCTTTTTGCTCATCAAGAATGTCTCATCTATGGATCTAGGAATTCTAGCCTCCATAGCTTTTGCTTCTTTCTTTCTGTGATAGGTGTTTGCATGTAGGTTATTCTTAGTAGTTGTGGGGTTGATCTTTCATCAATTTTAATATGGTATTAGAGTACTAGATCTTCATGCCCCTATTCTATTTGTGAGAGGTTTGGCTTGGTTTACAAATCTATGATTTATGTTTTAAAGGGTTTCAATTTTCAAAGGTTTTTGTATTGGATCTAGAGGAACCTATTTTTCACAACACTTTGAGCCCAAAAGGACATTACCGTTCAACTCAGAATGCTCAACAACTCTCATGTCCATATAAAATACATCCAGTTTGGACATTGTTGAAATTTGAAATAAATTTTTTTGTACCCAGCCCATATGGCTTAGGCTTAAAAATTGAGGTGATGATTTTTTATTTTTATCAAAAATTTTAAGAAAAGGAGGTGTTATTATTTATCAAAAGTTTATTTTTATTTTTATTTTTTTATACTTTTGATAATGCAAAAGGAGGAGGGATTTTATTTTTATTTTGGAGAAAGGCACTTATCGTAGGTCCCATACATTGCTCCTGGTGATGTAACTTTGTACCTTGCTCTGAGTGTGCTAATAGAGCATCAACTTTTTCCTTTGACTTGAGGCTGCAATTTTGGGTGGTGTGACCTTTTTGGGGAGCATTATAGCCCACGTTGGTCTTTGCACTTCACCTTGGAGATTTTCTTGGGAGACCAATGCTTTTCTTGGCATCTGTGTTTCTTGTACCTTGGTCTGATGTAGCACACATACATGCCCATCCATTTTAGCCTTGTTAGCCTCCACCTCAACCCTTTCAATTTATACTTGGGGCATTTTTTAGGTGTGCATGCCCCTTGAAGAGTTTGTGTTGGGTTTGAAATAACATATCAAACCATCCAATGCATTTTTTGGGTGATGTGGCCTTTTTGTGGTCCATACATCAATGCAACGTGTAAGTAGTGGCACTTTATTGGCCCTATGATCCATGATTTGTGCCCTCCTATGATGTTTTGGGTGGATTCCTTGGTTTTGGTGAGTGCAATCTCCTTTGGAATCCCCATGCTTTCATGCACTTCATTATTTTTGGCACTTGATTTGATTGGGCATAATTTTCAAAAATCCTCAAGAAAATTTCCTAAGCTCGTATTCTGAGCACATGATTTGTGTTTGGAGGGCGTGATCAATGATTCTTAATGATGTTTGGTAGATTTCCTATTTGGCACCATTTTGGATACCCTGTTGCTAGTTTTTGGTGCCTTTATTGGCATGTTTATATTGACAATGTTAGGCGCTTGCATCTTGGGCTACTCATCATTTCCAAGTGCTTTTTTAGAAAACCCCTAGTTAAAGGCACCAAAGTTGTTTTGGAAATTGCACTCAACATTTCTTTGTTGAAAGTGTAGATTTCATTGGAGGCCAATTTTTTTTTGGTTGGCATGCACTTTTTGAGGTGGTTCTTTGGTGACCCCATCATCTCTCCTTAGACCCAACACCTTGCCACGTGGTCCTCTAAGCATTTTTGCATACAGATCTGGGGTTCTTTTTTGGCACATGCACTTTTTGACTTTCTTCATTGGCCATTGGATTTTTCTTCCAACATCGAACCTTTGTTTTTTGATGACCGGATATATTTTTCTGATAGGGGTCATTTTTCAAGCATTTTTTGCCTTGACAACCATTTGACCATCAAAATTATGCTCATAACTTGTTGAGATCAGCATTGCATCAACAATCTTGTCACCTCTTCTGGCCTTATTTGGACCTACATTCAGTTTTTTTCTCATATCTTAGGCATATGGACTCCATTTTCTAGAAATGAGATATCATTGGAAAGATGGTTCCAAGCCCGTCATAGTGGTATAGGTATTTTTCAGTTTTGACATTTATTAATGGTTTTTTTGCTATCAAAGTTAAGTGTTCTATTTTGCACTCTAAGAGACATATCTTGAGCATCCAATCTTTGATTTGGGTATTCCTTATTTTGGGTATTCTTTATATCATTAGAAAGGTCTTTTAGAGCTCTTTCTAGTAATGCTAGTTATTTTTCCAAATTTTGATCTAGGTGCATTCTATTAAGTTTTTTGCATTTTTTCATTCTATTGGATATCTTGGTTGTTTCAGGTCTAGGGATCAATTTTATTGATTCATATGATTCATCATGGGTTGTACTATCTATTGTATCAGCCTTATGTCTCTTCTAGTCTATTTAGACATCATTTTTATGCATTCTTGTAGATGCACTGAGATAAAGTGCCATATTCCATTTGCATTTTTGTTTTGGTTATTTTGCCTTGTTTTCCCTTCTGATTCAAGTAGCGTCATCTAAGGAAACTCATGTAGATTATTGTATTCTTAGGATTTACCATATCTTGTGCCTTATTATACATGGACTACTATAATTATAGTGCCATGGGTGTTGATGTTTTTCCTTTGTTTGCCAACTTTTTTTGTGTAGTGAGTCTCCTTCTGTGACATTAACTTCATGATATGTCTGAGATTGATCACCTCAGTACACACATATATACCCTTTTGTGTATCTTGATTGTAGTTGCTTGACATGTAGTTCTTTTGGCTTACTTTTCTAGTTGCCTGTTACCTTATGCCTATCTGTATTAGGGGGGTTTCTCCTATTGTTTCTCATGCTTCCTTGGTTTGATGGAGTGAGCTATGTATTCGATATTTCTTTTTATGTATTAGGAGGATACAATGGTTGGGCACGTATGCAGTTTAGTGAGATGGATCATTTACCATATAAACACTTTTCTTTTTTTTCCTACTTTGGTTCCAGCCTTCCATGTTTGATTGATTTGATCTTCAAGCTTTGGTGTTTCATGTCATCTCTATCTTTGAGTTGAGTTATTTGCCTCCTAATATGATGTAAATTATAGTCTTCTCTACCTAGTTAGGTTCTATTTTAGTGGAGGTTCTTTAGGTCAATAGTTACTTTTCGACAGGGTTTTATAGCTTCTACATGCTTCAGTGGCATTTTTCATGATCATCTTTTGTTCCTATCTTGTAGGAAATTTCCTAGTTTGGATGCTTCTTTAGTCCTTCAGTAGTTTCTTTCAACATGTTTTCCATCTCTTTTTGGAGTAGGGTTTTTCCCATGTGGTTTTCTCTATTTCTCCGTTTTGTAGAGATTTGGTTGTGCTTGGGTACCTCATCAACCTTTGTTGCCAAGACTCAAATTTACTTTTAGTAGCAGTTTCTAGGTTTTTAGCTACTCAATAAGTTTATCTTAAGGGTAATTGTTAGATTAATAAATTATTTTCATATTAATTAAATCATATTTATTTAGTTATTCACTAATTATCTCTAGTTTACTTAAGCTAAACTTTGGCATATAATAATTAATTCTTGTATTAATTATTATCATGCAACCTAGGTTAGTTACATTCTAGGGTTTTGATGTCCTTTTATAAGGATTGATATCTTTGTAATTATTAAATTGATTCACTTTTGATTATATCAATTTCTCTTTTTGCTCATCAAGAATGTCTCATCTATGGATATGAGAATTCTAACCTCCATAACTTTTTCTTCTCTCTTTCTGTGACAAGTGTTTGTATACAGGTGATTCTTGGGATCTATGTGTTGATCTTTCATCAACTTCAAAATAAATAATGTTATTATTAATAATTGGCATGAGTCAACCTATAGGATTGGAGTGCATTTTCTAGAATAATGGGCATAAAAAATCCATGGGAAAGATAAGTCAAAAATCCTGTTCTTTGGAAAAAGATATCAAGACTTGTTTCTATTTTTTACCAGTCACTTGAATTTCTAGTGTTTGATTTTATACAATGAGGAACATTTGAGACCTTGCTTTGTAGTGTCATTTCCAATGGTAGCTAGACTTAATGTGTCCAAGCAATATTGATTCCCTCAATAAATCAACAATGCATTACATTCTATAGAAAACTAATGCAAGCCATGGTATCAAATATTGGACACTATTAAGCTATTGTTTTGTAGGATGCTAAATGACAGGGATTCTTTCCAACCCCTCTCTTGAAAATATAATCAAGGATCAACTCCAAGATTTCAAGTGGGTTTTGTAACCTATTGGGTTCTCTCAATTGAAGATAAATGTGTATGTTCATGAGGAGGCCTTTTCTAGTTTGAACCAATCTTGGAAAATTTGTTTCTATTTGAGATGTAGCCACAAAAGAGATATATTTTTGTATTTTCTATTTTATGATGAACACAATTTATCAATGCAACTATATGAATTCCTATTTTAACCAAGTATTTTAAAAGAAAATACTAAAGATAGAGTAATGAGAGATTTAAGGAAATAATTGAAATGGAAATTCCTAATGGACATAAACCAAGGTAATAACATGTCTGAAAATTAAATTATGAAAAGGATCAAGTAGGAAACTAATAAAATTAGGAGCAACACTTCCCCAACTTCACTAATGCAATAGTTGATAGGAACTCGGTATAAACCAAAAGTTGTTTCACATTTCATCAAATCATAAGCCCATGAAAAGTGTGCTCATATGTGACAAGATGCTATGTAAGAACAAAGATGACCCTTTCTCCAATTTATCATAATTGTGGAATTCATTAACATATGGAAAACACTACAGCTAAAATATTTCAGAATCATAAGAACACAATAAAACCATTGGCTCCATTATTATTTATGAACATGCATTCACAAAAACAACATAGTCTAGCAAGAATAATACACTAAAGATGAGAGCACCAATAGCATATGTTATTGCATCAAAATAATGGCCCAGAGTACATATTACATCCATGTATTTATAAGAAATCATCTCCTCCATTTGTGTTGGGAGTGAGAGCTCTTTAAATGCAAACTTATGCTAAAAAATAATAAAACAAATCAAATTACACACCAGCTGACTCTCTAAAAGGTGCTAAGTAGGTCTCCGTCCTTGTTTATATCTATTAATGGGTGCATGACCCTTTACATGACACAAAAAAATGAAAGAATAAGAATATAAGGACAAGGAATCCATAAGATGATTTAGAAGTTTTGAGAAGCTCAAAAAATGGAAGATCGACCTTCTTTAGGCATTTCTGAGAGTTAAATTAATGTCAAAAATGCATTTTCGATGCATGGAATGCTCTAGATTATGACCTGGCAATTGACTATTGACACACTGCTTCTTCTTCAAAATTGTTAGCACACCTCTGTGAAAAGTGCAGGTTTTCACCTATGCACCTACGCACTTGTGCACCTTGGTAACAGGTTTTAAAAATCTAGAAAAATTCTAAGTGTCAAAACTGAATTTTCAACATCTGGGTTTTTTTCCCTCTTTACACTAAAATGATGTCTAAATGTTTATTCTTTAATTTTTCTATCATCTTTGCTACTCAGCTAGCTCCCGGTAAGTCTAAAGCTTCATACTTGTCTTTCACTACTTGCTGATAATTATTGACTTCTATCTGAGTATCTGTAAAATCCTCAAGCTTGGTGTCCAATTCCAATAGTGCTTCTTCAGTTTTAAATGCTTGTCTAATGTCATCTTCTAATAAAGCTTCTTCAAATGGTCCTCTAAACTATTGGACTACTGATTAAACCACAAAAATATTGCTCTTATACTCATTTTCAAAAATCTCAATGCAAGTGTTGCTATAAGACCTCTCAACTTCCAAAAATTGCTCTTGAGCTTTGTCTTTAATCTATTGGATCTCTTTATGCAATCCTTGCATTACTTTATTTCTTGCTGATATCTTTTCAATCCAATCATTGAGATTTTAAAGATCCTCAACAATGTATACCTCCATAAGCATCTGATACCTTTGACCCTTTATTGATCTTAATGCTTGTAAGTCCTTGGCCTAGGTATGTACTTCATCCATCAGCCCAAAATATTGGTTCACTATAGAAACCAACTTGTTCACACTTGATTGGATGTGGTGAAATAGCTTCAAATTTCCCTATATTATTTTTCACTCCCCTCTCCTTAGAAATATCACACCATTATTGACATGCCTCCAAAAATGAGTCCAACTGTGTTTTTGACTGCTTCATTTCTAGTGCAGCTCCAAGGGTCACCTCTAGATTTTTTAGGTCAATAGGTCCCACTACTTCATTTAGGTAGCCTCTTAATAGCTCATTCTCATTGTGTAATGTTATGGGTTCTAATTCATCCTGATCCATGTGTCAAAACACCTCCTTCATGCTTGTGGTGATCATTACATAGTTTGTGTCCATTATGGACTTTCCAAACACAACCTCCTTGATTTGGTAATCTTTTGGAGTTAGTTCTACTATGATGTGGAGCCTAATCAGACACAGAGGTTTATTTGGCATGGTTTCCCTCTAGATTATTTCTATAGGGGTTTGGGGGCATCGCCCCAATTGGGGTTTTTGGGGGTAGTGACTTTGAAGCCAAAAATGACCTTATATTGTAAAAGACATCAGCTACAATTTTTATATTATTCTAGCCCTAATTTTTTAAGTGGAAAAAAGCTTGTATTAAAAGGCTTAGGGTTAGGAATTTTCATAATGTGTGATGCAAAAATTAGTTCTTGTGGTGGTATTGAGATTTAGGGGATTACAGATTGTAATTAGGTTGTAATCACTGGATCATAATAATATTAGACTTGCTCTTGGTGGATGTAGACCAAGGATTGGGTGACCCACATTAAATCTTGGTGTCTTGTGTTCTCTTATGGGTGATCTATTATTTTTTGATATTGGTTACATTTGCATGTAACTGTTATTTTTGTCTAAGGTTAATCCTAACAAGTGGTATCAAAGCTAGACGATTGTTATTTTAATTTTTTTTTAAGCCAAACCATTGCCATTTTTTTTAGTGATCCTCTGCAAGAAGGTCTTACAATTGAGTGGGAGCCATGGAAGATGAGTTTAAGATGAGGGTTGACAAGTTTAATAGGTAGAACTTTCAGTTATGGAAGATGCAAATGGAGGACTATCTCTAGTATAAGGATTTATGGAAGTTGTTGGAAGGAAAAACTAAAAACCAGAGAACTCTAATAAATGAGGAATGAAATATTTTAGATAGAAACACACTTGGAAGCATTCAGTTATTCTTGGCACCATCAATGACATTTAACATTATAAAAGTGAAGATGATGAAAGAGTTGATGGAAACCCTAGCAAAATTGTATGAAAAGCCTTCTGCTTCAAACAAGGTATTTCTCATGAAATGTTTATTTGATATGAAGATGACAAAAGGTGGATCTATTGTAGATCATTTAAATGAGTTTAATACTATTACTAATTAGTTATATTCTATGGGTATTAATTTTGATGAAAAAATTAGGGCTCTCTTGATTTTGATTTCTTTTCCTAAAAGTTGGAATGGCTTGGTAATGGCTGAGAGTAATTCTATTTTTGGATCTAATAACCTAAGTTATGATGATGTGATCATTGTTATTTTGAGTGAGGAAACTTGTAGGAAAACCTTAGTTGGATCTACATCAAGAAGTACTTTGAATGCACAAAGAAGAGGTAGAACGATTGAGAGAGGAAATAATTTTGAAAATCATGGGAAATCAAGAGGAAAGTCAAAGGGAAAAGGTCTCAATCTAGAGGACTGAGAGATTGCTCGTACTATGGTAAAATATGGTATAAGAAGAAAGATTACTAGACTCGAAAGAACAATGAAGGAGATAAACCAAAAGGGAACTAGAAGGCAAATGTGGTAAGTAACAAATCTGAATAGGATAGTTTGCTTCTATATTTAGAAAGTGTTGATGATTCATGGGTTTTAGATTTTGATGCTTCATTTAATGCTACAACTCATAAAGGTTATTTCATTGATTATGTCCAAGGGGATTTTGGGCTTGTTTATTTGGGGGATAATAAACCCTATCAAGTTGCTGGAAAGGGAAAAGTTAAGATTAAGTTGCAGAATGGGAATCATTGGCTATACATGAGGTAAGACATGTTCCAAGGTTGAGTAAAAATTTAATTTTAATAAGGCAACTCGGTGATGAGGGTTATGTAGTTACATTTAATGATTTAAAAATTGGAAGGTTTCAAAAAGTTCCCTTGTAGTAGAAAAAGGTGTGAAAGTAGGCACCTTATATCTTTGTATAGGTTATATTGTTCCTTCTACTTTGATTATTTTAGAGAAAAATGAATGTTCAGGAATAGTTACTATAGTTGAGTAGGGAGAACAAATAGCTGCTATAGATTCTAATACAATGTTGTGGCACAACAAGCTTAAGCACATGAGTGAGAAAGGTATGATAGTACTTCATTCAAAGAAATTTTTACCAGGTCTGAAATGTGTCAATATGAATTTCTATGAAAGTTGTGTGTATGGAAAATAAAAGAGAGTGAATTTTGTGAAGACTAGAAAAGAAAATAAAAGTGAGAAATTAGAGCTTGTGCATACAAATGTATGGGGACTAGCTTAGGTAACTTCCCTTGGTGGCTCTCATTATTATGTTACATTTATTGATGATGTAACTAGAAAAGTATGGATTTATTTCCTTAGACAAAAATTTGATTTATTTCAAACTTTTAAGAAATGGAAATGCTTGGTTAAAAATGAGACTAGAAAGAAATTAAAATGACTTAGATCTAATAATGGTGGTGAGTATTGCAGTCATGAATTTGAAGATTATTGCTTCGCTAATGGTATTTTTAGATAGAAAACTATTCCAAGGACTCCACTAGAAAATGGAGTGGCTAAATGCATGTACATGACTATAATGGAGCATGCAAGAAGCATGGGGTTGCATACATGGTTTCCCTTAAACATGTGGGCAAAGGCTGTTAATATTGTTGTATATTTGATTAATAGAGGCCCCCCTACTCCTTTGGGTTGTGGTATTCTAGAGGAAGCGTGGAATGGTAAGAAGGTGAATTATTATTTTCTCAAAACATTTAGTTGTGAAGCATTTTCTCATATAGATTATGAAAATAGAACCAAGCTAGAGGCTAAGTCAAAGAGATGTGTATTTGTTGGCTATGACATTAATGGATTTAGTTAGAGGCTTTGGGATTTTGTGAATCATAAAATTATAAGAAGCATGGATGTCATATCAAATGAGAAAGTGTTGTAAAAAGATCTGTTGCAGCAACATGAGAAGAAAGAAGATGATTATGTAGTGCTGGATGATACTCCAAAATGTGATGTTGCAGAAATTCCTCATGATCTACAACAACTGCAATAACAAATACCACACACCTTAGTGAATTTTAGATGGTCAACAAGGCTAAGTAGACCTCTAAAATTTTTTTCTCCTTCCTTGTATTCTATTTTACTTACTGATGCTGGTGAACCTAAATGTTTTGATGAAGCTGTATAGGTGGATACCAAGATTTAGTGGGAGTCTGCAATGAAAGAAGAAATGGACTCTTTCCTAAAAAATAAAATATGAGATTTATGCAAGTTTCCTAGAGGTAAAAGGGCTTTATAGAATAAGTGGGTTTACAAGTTAAAAGAACAGGATGGAGGTAAGAAAATAAGAAAATTTCTAAAGCTAGGTTAGTAGTAAAAGAATTTGCACAAAAAAAATGCATTGATTTTGATGAGATATTTTCTCCAATTTTTAAAATGACTTCTATTCACACTATTTTAAGGGCTACTGAAGATTTGAAATTGGAGCAGCTTGATGTTAAAACAACCTTTCTTTATGGTGATTTTGATGAAGAGATATATATGGCTTAGCCAATGGGATTTGAGATCAAAGGTAAGGAGAACTTAGTGTGTAGATTGAAATTTTTTTTATATGGCTTGAAGCAAGCACCTCGGCAATAGTATCTAAAATTTGACAATTTTATGCATGAGCATGGATATAGTAGTTGTCATACAGATCATTGTGTTTATTTAGCTACATTATTTTATGTTTATATGTTGATGATATGCTTGTAGCTAGGTCTAACATGGATCACATTAAGGGGTTGAAATGCCAGTTAACACATGCATTTTCTATGAAGGATTTTGGGGTAGCAAAAAAAATCCTTGGTATGAAGATTTGTAGAGATAGAAAGAATAGGAATTTGACTTTATCTCAAGTTGGTTATATTGAGAAGGTGTTGCAATTTTTCTCTATGGAGAATGCTAAAGCTGTCAGCACACCTTTACTTGGTCATTTGAAGTTGACTAAGGAGATGTGTCCCAAAACACACGAAGAGGAGGATAAGATGTCTAAGATACCTTATGCTTTAGCTATTGGAAGCTTGATGTATGTAATGGTATGTACAAGGAAAGATATTTCACATGTAGTGAGATTCATTAGCAAGTGTATGAGTCATCCAGAGCTTAAGCATTGGAATGCAGTTAAATGAATTCTCAGATATTTGAGAGAAACAACCGATAAGTTTCTACATTTTGGGGGCTCTACTATTGATTTATAGGGCTATGTTGACTTAGATTTATAGGGATATTGATACTAGGTGGAGTACTACAAGTTATGCATTCACTATTGGTGGGGCAGCTATGAGCTATGTTTCTAGGTTATAGAAGGCTAATGCTTTATCCACTATACAGGCAGAGTATGTTGCTACTAAAGAGGCAACCAAGGAGATGATATGGCTTTAGTTCTTCATGGAATAATTGGGACTCCCTTAGAAGGATAATTATTTGTTCATACTAGAGTGCCATTCATCTTGCAAAGAATTCAGCTTTGCATTCAAAGATAAAATAGATACAATTGTGGTACCATTTCATTCGGTCAAGTTTGGATGATGGATAGTTAAAGCTAGAGAAGATACTTACAAATGATAATCCAACATTTATGTTTACTAAGGTACTAACAAAAAAGAAGCTAAACTTTTCTTTAGCTTTGATTCGTCTTCTATACTGTACAAAATAAAAGAACATTAGAGTCTGAGTGGTTTGCTATTCCAGTGGGAGCTACATGTTTAGTAGTGCTATGATCAGTCTCCAAGTGGGAGGTTATTACTATGTAGTTTGATTAGTCTCCAAGTGGGAGATTGTTGTGATGTGGAGCCTAATCAGACTCAGAGGCTTATTTGGTGCAGTTTCCCCCTAGATTATTTCTATAGGGTTTTGGGGAAAGCACCTTTGTGAGGTCCTGGGGCAGCACTTCAGGTGTGCTCCCTATCACAGTATAGGATGGGATCAAGGGGCAACACCCCTACGAGGGTTTTTGGGGGTAGTGCCCTCGAAGCCAAAAATAAACTTATATTATGAAAGGTTTCAGCTACTATTTTAATATTATTCTAGCCCTAATTTTGTAAGTGACAAAAAACTTCTATAAAAAGGCTCAGGTTTAGGAATTTTCATAATTTGTGATGCAAAAATTTGTTCTTATGATGATATTGAGCTATAAGAGATTATAGATTGTAATCAGGTTGTAATCACTAGATCATAATAATATTGGAATTGTTGTTGGTGGTCCTAGCCTAGGGATTAGGTGAACCATGTTAAATCTTGGTGTCTTGTGTTCTCTTATGTGCAATCTATTATTTTCTATTGGTTATATTTGCATGTAGCTATTATTTCTATTTCAGGTTAATCCTAACGAGTTATTTAGTGTTGACATGAGGAGGGGGAATGACGCTATTGAAGGATTTGAGCAATACAAATCCACAAAGCTCAAAGAATACCTGGATGTAAAAACCTATCATAGAGAAGAAAAAGACAAGAAGAGGCAAAGGGTTTCTCTAAAATTATGCAAATTATATTCTTAGAAATGAAAAATATGAGAGATAATTACAAAAGATCTATCCTTATAGAAGGAGATCAAAATTCGAAAAAGAGGTAACCTAAAAGGTAAATGTTGTTTAATAATTACTAATTAATTGTTAAATGTGAATGCAAAAGTGCATAAAGAGAAATCTTAAGAAGGGAGTATAGTGAATTTAATAAATGAAATTAAATTAATACTTTACTCTAACACTCGCCCTTACACTAAGCAACAATGCAACTACAAAAATGTAGAAAGAGCAAGAAAACTACAATGCAATGCTAAAAGAAAACTTAGGTCCCGAAAACAAGGCCTGATGAGGTACCTAATTACAAAAAAATTTCTATGAAATAGAGGAATAGAGAAAACCAAGTGGGAAAATCTCTACTCCAAAAAGAGATAGTAAGGAAAAGAAGGAAGGAAGGAATCATCACTGAGACTCCCCAATCATAACTTTCTTCACCCCAATCATAGAACATAGTTTGAGATACCATAGGGATGCAAAAGGTTTAGTAAAGATGTCTACAACCTATTGAGTAGTAGGAATATACTCCAAGCTCAAAGCACCATCCTAAATTAGATGCCCAATAAAGTGCATGTGAAGCTCGATGTGCTTGGTCCATAGATAATCAACTGGGTTGCAAGAAATGTGTATAACACTCTAATTGTCACACCACAAAAAGGTTGGACTAGTAGGAGGAAATCCAAACTCTATCAGCAACTACCAAAGCCACAAAACTTCTCAACTTTCTAATATAGCTACCCTATATTCTACCTCTATAGATGATAATGTGTGAGCATGCTTCTTCTTGAAAGACCATGTGATAGGACCAAAACCTAGATTGAAGACAAAAATAGAAGTAGACTTGCGATCATCAATATCACTAGCCCAATCTAAATCTATGAAACCAACAATGTGAGGATCCCTTGATGTGTAGTGAATTCCATAACATATTGTACCCCTAATGTACCTCAAGATACATTTGGAAGCTTGCCAATTACTCTCATGTGGATCATGGGAGAATCAAGAGACAAGTCCAACTGCAAAGGAAATATCAAGACGAGTGTGTGTTAGGTACAACAAACTACCCACATGCTATCTATATAGAGTGGAATCCACTATAGGAGTAGAGGCAAGTGGTAGATAAAATAACACCTAAATTAAAAGGTGTGGGAGTAGGCTTGAAATCAAGCATGTTGAATCTCTAAAGCATATCAAGAGCATACTTCTACTAGAGTATGGCTATCCCATTTGAAGATTGAACAATCTATAGGCTTGAAAAATAGTGCATAAGTGCAAGGTCTGTCATGTATAAATATTCTCTCAATTCTTGATAAACACTTTGTATCATGGAAATTGAGCTATCTATAATGATGAGGTCATCTACATAAAATACAAGTATTAATAAGTCAGCCCCATGATGCTGAATGTAAATTGTACCTGATCAAAATGACACCAAGTGAATTGTGAAGAAAGCAAGAAGGAATCCATCTTCTCATACCAAGACCTAGAGGCCTTTTTGAGACTATATAAAGACCTCCAAAGCCTGAATACTAATGAAGATTCCTATAAAAACCATGAGGTTGCTCCATATAGATATCCTCATGAAGTTCTCCATTCAAAAAAATACTCTTCACATCCATTTGATAAACCGTCCATCTCTATGAAGCTACAATAGAGAGTACAAGGTGAATAGAATTCATCTTAGCAATAGGAGCAAAGGTTTTAGAGTAATAAATATCCTCAATCTATGAATAAAACTTTGAAACAAGATGTTCCTTGTACCTATCAATAGAACCATCTACAACATACTTGGCACGATACACCCACCAGCATCGAAACAACTTTCTTCCTTTTAGAAGAGGACAAAGATCACATGTGTGGTTATTCATCAAAGAAGAATACTCCTTATCCATAACCCTATCCCACTCTGAGTATCCTATCACCTATAAAAATGTTTATGGATGATCTAAAATGACATGACTCAAAAGGACACTACTTGCAGTCTGAGCATGAGTGCAACAAACATATGTCAGATCACTTGCCAAAGGTCCAATTGCATCAATAGTATCATGAACCCACTTGGGCACTCATGGAACATTTTGTGGAGGTGGTGAAGGGGGATAAATGTCTAGCTCTTCCTCAAAGGATGAATAATCTAGTAGAGGAGTAGAGGAAGTACTGGGTAGTGAGGAATAAGCTAGAGATGGAGGATCCATCTAAGGATAACACTCATCAAGCTGAACATCTTGCTGAAATAAGACATCTTTGGAATCAAGATCAAACAACCTATACACCTTCACATACTCAAAGTAGCCAACAAAAATGAGTGGTTGACTCTTCTTCTCCATGGATTTTCACTAAGCATCTAGAATAAATGCCCAAGCCTCACAACCAAAAATGGCAAAAGTAGAAACATTGGGCTTGATATGACTCCAAGCCTCCTTAGGAGTCAAGTGTTGCAATGGCTTATGAGGCATCTAATTTTGAATATAGTTGGAAAAATTTATAGCCTCAACCCAAAATGAAAAATTCATAGCTTGAGATTGTATCATACAATTTGCCATCTCTTGTAATGTCCTGTTCTTTCTCTCTGCAAGCCCATTCTGTCATGGGGTGTGGGGAATTATGAAGTGATGCTATAAACCATGCTTAGTATAAAAATATCTAAAATATAGATTCACATATTCCCCCCCATTGTCAATATGTATATTCCTAACAAAAAGACTAGAATACTTCTCCACAAATATCTTAAAGATTCACAATGAATCAAAGAAATTGGACTTGTACTTCAAAAAGTGCACCCACGTGCATCTAGAGAAGTCATCTATGAAGGTGAGAACATATCAAGCACCTGAAAAAGATGGAGTGGGAAATGACATAAGTTCATTGTGTATCAACTCCAATGGTGCCCTAGCATGTGTCGATCTACCTATTAGAAAAGGATCTCTATAATGTTTTCCAAGTGCATAACCTTGACACACAATATCAATACAAGACATCTAAGGTAACCCAATTACTATCTCCTATGTACTCATCTACTGTAGATATCTACAAATGACATGGCCAAAATGTCCATGCCAATGTTTTCTCACTATGTTTGCATGAGCAATGAGAGAAACATTTATAGAATTGAAGTTGTCAAAGCTATCAAACTAATATATGTGAGGCTAAAGATCAACACTCCCTATAGCAATAACCAAGTCAATATCATGGAGGTCTTGAATAACCACATCATGTCATGAGAACTCATCTATCTTTCTATAGCCACAATTACAAATCTAAAAGATAGATAGGAGGTTCATAGAAATGGCTAGAACCAAGAGAACATCCTGTAGTGAACCACCTTCTAAAGAGATAGTTCATGAACCATTGATTGAAAGTTGTGTGGAATCACCAATTACAACCTGTGTAGTAACACTCTAAGCAAGCAAGGTAACAAAATTAGGTGAGAGTGTCATATAGTGTGAATAATCCAATTAGTTGTAGAGGACAATGCTCATGTAAAAAGAGCATGTTCTTTCCTTGAAGGAGGAGGTGGTGGCATTAGAGAAGAAATACTGTGCTACTGCATGGCCTCCTCAAAAGCCTCAACACATTTCCACACTTGGAAACTAGATGTCCTTCCTTGCCACAAAAATTGCAAGGATCACCTATGTACTTCTTAGTATTGGAGAAAAAATTAGAAAACTTAGAAAATTTACCCTTCTAAGAGGGTTTATGAGCACTAATTTAGTAGTAGGCTTAGAGGAACTCTCACTACCTACTGAATTTGTCTTGGGCTTTGATTTCTACTTCTATTTCCATGTAGATGTCTAAAACACAAATGCCTATGACTTTGAACTAGTGATAGTATCCAACTATGTAAGCTTGAACTGCTCTCTAGTCAAGCAATCATAAAAGAGCTTAAAAGTGGGAATAGAAAATTTGGGACTCAAGGCATCCATAGTGGAATGGAAGGTAGAAAAAAAAATATGAAAGTTTCCTCAAAGATTAGAGAGAATCAGGTAGATGCACTCCTTATCTATCTTCTCTTTCCCACATCCCTATAACAAAGTCCTCTACTATTTGAACCTCATAAGGAAGTCCTCAATAGAGGGAAAAGCATCAGGTACAAGAGAAGTAATCTCTGCCTCAATCTAAAGTGATCTGAACTTGTTGATGGTGCCAAACAAGTCTTTAAACATGTTCCACATTTCTTGAGTAGTGGAAAACTCTTTAAGATGAAATTGTAAGCTATCTAAAACACTCAAAGAAATTAGACCCATGGCTTCATCCATCTTATTCCTATGCTACAAAGTCTGGTATTGACTTTAAAAAAATGGTTGCACTATATCTAGACAAGATCACAAACTATTTGAATGGAGAAGCCGTAGGATATGAGTTTTCCATGTATGATAGTTGTGTGGGCTTAGAAGTACTAGACAAGAAGATGTCTTAGCCATTGTTTTAGAAGGGTTTTTTGAAGTTTTCTAATATGTTGATATAATAACATAAATTAATATAAAAAAACCCCTCACAATGCAAATAACCGAACCCCTACTTACAAAAGGAATGTGTAAGTGAGAAAAAAGAAAAAATGCTTCAGATGTGAATCACAAAAACCTAGTAAAATATACTAGTGAAATGAAAAAGAATCTAGAAAGTGCTTGAGAAGAAATTTCTAACACTTTTTTTAGATTGAAAAATGGAGCTATAACAAAGAAGTTATGCCCCCTGGAAGATAGAAGTCACCAATAGAATTAAAGTGCAAAAGTGGGTATCAAATTATAAAGAAACCCAAAAAATATTTGCTCCATCATCTTCATCTTGAAACTAAATTTTTAACACTTCTTTCAGATTGAAAAAAGACTCCGATATGCTCAAGATATCACAAACAAATGATAGGCCCCTCTAGAAGCAATACAAAATTTTATTTAAAAATAATTTTAAAAAACCATACCACCCTGAGTGCAGTGGTGGTGGAGTCCAAATGGAGGGAGGGTGGTGGCAATAGTAGGTAGGAGGCACCATAGGTGGCATTGGCTAGCCAAGTTGCTGGTAGTCACTGAAAGTCATAGCGGTCAGTGGGACTGCTGGTGGTTACTACTACTGCTAGTGGTTTAGGTGACCACTAACAGATTTTTAAAATTATGTCAGCTTGCAAGTTACCCTTTTTTTATGATTTTTTAATAAAAATCTACCTTGAAGTGCATGCAAAGGCTATACGACCCTACTGTGCAATTTGTTTTTGCCTCCTAGATCAACATTGTCCAAAATTGACAAACTTTATATGAAAATGGGGATTTTGATGCCTCGTGAATCCAATGGTGAGGTTTGTTTGGCCTTAAAGTGCTCTAAAATTCAAAGACCTCCCTATTTTTACAAAAAATACTCAAAAAATACTAGATCTATTTTTTAGCGATGAGTCCTTCCTTCCTTTTCTTGCTATCTCTTTTTGGCGTAGAGTTTTTCCCACTGGGTTTTCTCTATTTCTATGTTTCATAGAGATTTGGTTTTGAATGGGTACCTCATCAGGCCTTGTTGTTGGGACCCAAGTTGGCTTTCAACATTGCATTGTAGTTTTCTTTCTCTTTCTGCATTGTTTCCATCTTAAGGGGGGGTGTTAGAGTAAAATGTTAAATTAATTTCATTTATTAAATTTTCTTGACTCCCTTCTTAAGATTTCTCTTTATGCACTTTTGCATTCACATTTAATAATTAACTAGTAGTTATTAAATAGTATTTGCCGTTTAGGTTACCTTTTTTGGGTTTTGATCTCCTTCTATAAGGATAGATCTTTTGTAATTATTTCTCATCTTTTTTATTTTTGAGAATAAAATTTGTATATTTTTCAGTGCAAACTCTTGCCTCTTTTTGTCTTTTTCTTCTTTGTGATAGGTTTTTACATGTAGGTATTCTTTGAGCTTTGTGGATTTGTATTACTTATCATTCCTCCTTCTCATGCCGACATTGAAGAACTAACTCCAAAAGATTACCAAATCAAGGAGGTTATGTTGGGAAAGCCCCTGATGGACACAACCAAAGTAATGATCACCACAAGCATGAAGGATGTATTTTGACACATGGATCAACATGAATCAAAAATAATAATGCTGCACAAGCAGAATGAGCTTTTAAGAAGCTACCTAAACAAGGTAGTGGGACCTATTAAGCTATAAAATCTAGAGGTCACCCTTAGAGCTACACTAGGAAGAAAGTAGTCAGGAACATAGTTGGACTCATTTTTGGAGGCATGTCGGCAATGGTGTGATAGTTTTGAGGAGAGGGGAGTGCAAATAATACAAGGCAATTTGAACCTATTGCACCAATTCTAGTAAAGTGCTGACAAGTTGGTTTCTATAATGATCCAAGATTTTGGGTTGATGGATGAAGTACATGCCTAGGCCAAGGACTTACAAACATTAAGATCAATAAAGGGTCAAAGGTATCAGATACTTATGGAGGTATACACTATTGAGGAGCTTGAAAATCTTGATGATTGGATTGAAAAGATATTAGTAGGAAATAAAGTAATGAAGGGATTGCATGAGGAGATCCAGTGGATTAAAGACAAAGCTCAAGAGAAATTTTTTGAAGAGGAGAGGTACTATAATGCCACTTGCATTGAGATTTTTGAAGTTGAGTGTAAGACTAATATTTTTGTGGTGCAATCAATAGTCCAATAATTTAGAGGAACATTTGAAGAAGCTTCATTAAAAGATGACATTAGACAAGCGTTTAAAATCAAACAAACACTATTGGAGTTGGACACCAAGCTTGAGGCTCATGTAAAGGATCATGCACCCATTAGTAGATATAAACAAGGGTGGAGACATACTTAGCACCATTTAGAGAGTCAAATTTTGTATAATTAGATTTATTTTATTGGTTTTTAGCATAAGTTTGAATTTAAAGTGCTCTCACTCCCAATACAAATGGAGGAGATTATTTCTTATAAATACATGGATGTAATATATACTCTAGGCCATCATTTTGATGTAATAATATATGCTATTGGTGCTCTCATTTTGAGTTTAGTTATCCTTGTCAGAGTTTGTTATTTTTGTGAATGCATGTTCATGAATAATAATGGAGCCAATGGTTTTAGTGTGTTGTTTTTGATAAGATAAATAGGTTTTATAGGGATCCTGAAACTCAAAAGTTAAAACAATTCAAAAGGCTGATAATAAGAAATTAAAGCCCAATAAAAGTATAAAAGCCAACCAATGGGCTAGTTCAACAAATAGACAAAAGGCTAACTAATAAAAAAACTATAGTAGATTAACAGAACAAAAGATAGGAAAAGAAAGACCAAAGTTATTCCTTTGTCTTTATCTCGAGCTCTTGCATCATTTTCGCTGCTTCATAGGCTTTGTGAATCTTCTCAGCTATCTGCTCTTGCTTCTTTTGACCAGCTTAAGGTAATTTTAATTTTCATGTCCTCTTCCATTCTATCTCTATCCCTATTTTTTTCCTCATTTTCATCTAGAAAACCTCTGGCTTTTGGCATTCTAGTAAGGGACATGATATTATCATTAATAGATATTAGAATGAAAATCATCTGATTTTCCAGATTATGATTGTAATTTTCCAACTTTTGGATTCTCTTCAAGACAAACTAAGTCAATCCCATTGTTCATTTAAATTACCACAATTTGGCTTCTTCCTTTTGTTTTCCATCTAACCCATTCTATTTCTAAAATCCTCCAATTCATGGTAGAGCCATTTTATTGACCTAAAATTATCAATCATACTATTTTTGGTATTATTAAGAAAATTCATGCTAGTTTCCTTTACATTATCTATAATAGAGGCCATAGCTAGATCCGTGAGCTTCTCCATATGGAGCTGATCCTATTTTTCTTCTAGAATTTGGGGGTTCATAGCCTCTTTGACAATACCCATTTCGGAAGTTCTAACATTAAAATTTTTCTAGGCCATGTTCCTATCCTTTATTACCACCTCTCTTCCCTCTCCATCTTTCTTCTCCTTGTCCTATTCCTGAAGATGAATTGGGGAAAGAGGAATGGCAAATATCTCTAGCCCAGAATCCAAAATTCCATCAGAATCTTTCTCTTTAGACCTACAATATTTTTTAGCCACTGGCTCCTCCTTCTTAGTTTTTGCATCATCTTCCCCCTCTTCATTAATATTCATATTCTCCCCTTCCTCATTATACTCTTCATCTCCTTGACCTGAAGCTCTAGGCCCATGTCCTCTAGGGCTCTTCCTACATGGGGTTTTAATAAATGGGGGAAATTTCTTCTCTAAAGCCTTGTCCTTCTTTTTAGGTGAAATGTTTTCTTCATCCTCCAAAATAATACTTTAGACATCCTCAATATCAGATGAGGAGCTAGAGCTTCCTGTATCCATAGATGCATCCACACCCTGAGTGGGGGTTTTTCTTCTAGTCTAAGCCTTGAAATGCTCATATATTAGAAGAAATAACCCCTCATGTAGGGCCATATTCATAGAGGGTTTTTTCTTGTGCCCAAAAATACCCTTACACATGGAAGTATATAAATAAAAAGATAAAAAAATCTTGACACCATAGTCAAAGTGATTGAGTAAAACAAAATGGTGTTTTCTTACTCTATCAAATCTAGTGTCCAAAGAAATATATTCTATAATAGCCCACAAAATATACCTCCATAGCTTCTTGATAGAATCCATTTTGTAATTATGATTGTGCAATATTTTAGTTTTGATTTTTGCCTTGTGTTAACAAATTTTTCTATTATGATGAATTTCATAAAGGGTCATCTTTGTTCTTGGATAGCATCTTTTCATGCATGAGTGCACTTTTTGTGCCCTTGCAATTTGATGAAATGTGAAACATATTTTTCTTTATATTGAGTTATCATCGATGATTGAATTAGTGGATTTGAGGAAGTGTTGGTCCTAATTTCATTGGTTTTTTGTTCATGTGCTTCTACTTGAGTGACTAGAGGAGGTGGAGTTACATATCCTTTATCCAAAATAGCTACATTCTAAGGTGGTGGGGATGGAATTCCCTAAGGTCCTTGAGGTAGAGGAGGAAATTGATTCTAATTCTCCCCTAAAGGCTCACTTATGGGAGTATCTCTGATCTTCTCTCCTACCATCTCAGTGCCCACTCGAATAAAATTAGTTCCTCAACTCTCCTTCTCTACTATCCACTATTTCTATTCATCTTCTAAAGTTGATAGTTGTATAAGCTCTCCTGGAGTAGATGGAAATTATATGTAGAGATTCTTCTCCTCTCTTCCTTTGGAGCTTTAGCCAAGTAGGTTCTTTGGCTTAAGGGGACAAACTCTATTTCTTCCCCTTCTTCTTCATCCTTAGCTTCTAGTATGGTCTCTAGGACCTATGGAGATTGAGTATTTTCTTCTTCAATCTCCTCCTCATGATAGTTGTCTCTATCCTCACTCTCTTTGGCAGTTGGGGGAGGCTTCTTCCTTTATAGTTGTTGGTAGTAGGACACTCTATTCCTATGTTTGTTCCTCCTCATGCTATTCTAGTTGTGCCTAATATAGAGGTTGATCTATTGGCTCTGCTTAAGGCACAACTTGCCCTTGCTTGGATTATTCATATTCTAGAGGTAATTGCACCTCAGTCGGTTGTCTCTTTTCCATGGGGGGTACCCTCTTCCTCCTCTTTCTCTTATTAGCCTTGAAGTACTCAACCTTCTACTCATGTTGATGTACCATTTTTGGCCTTAGTGGGGATTTAGTGGGGTAGGTTGGTAAAGTGACTTTTGCACCTTTACCTTTAATAAGCCTAACTATGGATTGTAGAGGTATGGCCTAAGGAACTAGATCCATCTAAAATTTATTCTATATCTATTCCCTTATTAGCTCAACTACATGTTTGGGTCGATGATCTATGGCATCATTTTCCTCTCATCCTATCTCAACATTCATGATTGACCTACCATAGATTTTGTCTCTATTGTATAAAGGATCCATAACTTTTGGTACATGATTTTCCATGATCTTGAAAGGAATCTTCATCTTTAACACATTTTTTGCTAGTTATAGACTCATCCTACAATA
Source organism: Cupressus sempervirens (assembly GCA_028749045.1). Lineage (NCBI taxonomy): Eukaryota > Viridiplantae > Streptophyta > Pinopsida > Cupressales > Cupressaceae > Cupressus > Cupressus sempervirens. The sequence goes on from CM053783.1 coordinate 398,097,118, forward strand.
ATACCTTATACAAACATCATTGACATCTATTGCATTCATCTAGTGATCTTCTGGGGCATCGACATATACAAACTATTTCCCTGCCAAATGCTGAACCATCCCAACATTGTCAAAGAACAAGTGAGGGGGGTTGTATTCTTCCAAGAGATATTGATCCCATTTAGAGTCAAAGGTCAAAATGTCTTGTTTCTACTTCACCTTGAATGTGCCAATTGTAATTGGCTAGACCCATGTCTTCTTATACTATTTCCTCATTCTATCATAAGCACGCGTGAGTTGGCAAATTATCTCCAGGACTACAAGCCCATCTGAAGGGTATCTCAGAAGCTTTTTATGGAAAAGAAGAGTATTAGCTACCCAAAGATACATTAAAGTCTTGAACTGAATGTAATAGGCACCTATCTCTATGATTTTGGCTGTCACCTCTATTGACATTCTTTTTGCATAATCACCTTCAATAAATTTGATGATGGAAAAGATGAATCCATCATCAATCACTCTGTATTCTACACTCTATAGTGGGAGCTTTTTTTCACTAGTTTTGGGTATACCACATAGGGCCAAGCATTTACATCTTGTATGCTTACCTTTCTATATAAGCAGGGATAGATAGTGGTTCTAGCTGCTAGAAAGTACACCATGTATGATGTCATGTAGAAGCAAAGATTAGTTTTAACAACAACTAGTTGTTCATCCAAGTGATCACTTAGGATTGTGGCCTAATTAATGAGAATCTTCATGGTCCTTATGGTTTCAATAAAATGAACCATCCATGTTTGAAGGTGACTTTTTGTAGGAAGGCCCATTACTCTATTAAGGAGAATGATTAAGTATCCGATGTCATCTTTCATATAGCCTCTAATCATATCCATCTTTCATAATTTGCAGCCCAAAGGTGTCCTATCGATAAAAAATGAGGTCCACACTAACTCTTTTGCCTCTTTTTTATTATCCTTATATCACCTCTCTAATCCATCATATGAAATTTGGAGGTATTGATCCACCCTTGGAAGGTGAAACACTTTCTCTATGTTTTAGGTTTGGACGTCTAGGACTATATCTTTTGTGACATTTTTTACTACCATCTCTTCAATCACTTAATGCTCTGCTAATGTCATTATCACTTCAAAAGATTTAATTGATGAGGGATGTGATGCTACATTTACCAATCCACTTCAAACCAGTGTAGATATCATCACTAACCTCTCCTTTGGTTTTTTGCACATGGTCAAAATGACATACTAATCGACGTGGCCTAGCTCAGTGTCTCCAATCTTTGCGTGCCTATCCTGGAATCTTGATTTCTTAGGTACTCCTTGGTACTTAAAAGAAATAGGTTTTGTGGCCATTTTCTTAGCCATGGAAGATGACAATGATGCCATTTAATCTGCATGAAAGAGGCAAACATTAGTCTTATGAATATCAAAAGGAAAAAATAAGACGTAAAAAGACCCTAGACTAACTCCAAAAGGGTAAAAAACTAGTTAGAAAAGACATAATGCAATTTCTACCCCCCAAATAGACTTTTTTACAAATTATCACACCTAAAAAACCCTTATAGGTGCACTATTGTACATGCTTTTCTTTTAAAATAGCTTTGTGCATTGTTCTGTACTAGTGCACATGCACACTTTGGCAAGGTGCACACATGTGCATGTGCGCAATGGCTTACTGCAATGGGGGGGGGGGGGGAGGGGGGATTAGTCTTTTTATTTTGTGTGTAGAGGTGTGCACTTACACACCTTATGGGGTTGAAAATGTGCACACCTTCATGAAGGTCCATTAAATGTTTAGGTCTTCTTTAGGTTTTTAAGGTTTTTCTTAGTGTTTCAAAAGTTGTGGAGGTGCACACATGTGCACCTCTTAGAGGTGGACATGTGTGCACCTCTAAGGTATCTTTACCTTGTGTGTTTGTGTTTGTGCAAGGGGGCAGAGTAGCAAAGTAGCATAGGGGAGCATGGTGTGGAGATGCAGAGTCGAAGGTAGAGTAGGAGTAAAGTAAATGGAAGGGAGGGGGTAGGGGCCTTATATAGGCCCCTGGGTATTCCAAGTTCACATGCCCATAGATGCACACTTGCAAAGGTGCCCTTCAAGGGTGTGCACATGTACAACTACACATATACGCACCCTCTGAGTAGCCGTAAAGTGTGCATGTGTGCATATGTGCTTAAAGTACTATGAGTCCCAAAAATTGATTTCTCTCTCTCTAGGTGTCTAAATCTAGTAAGTTTGATATTGGGATTTTTTCTAGGCCCATGGGAGGGTCCAAAATGATTAGGGCTCTACACTATAAGTCTTGGTGTGGAATCTAAAAACTAGGGTGTCCCCATTGTTAGAAACTATAGTCCACCAAGATTACAGAGAGAGGGCGGGGGGGGGGGGGGGGCTGAATTAGTTATCCAACAATTAAAACATTTATCTTCTTTAAAAAAACTTAACCATTAAACCAAAGTAAACAACACATAATAAGATGCACAAAGACAATTACACTTGATATGTTGACTAGGGAAACCCTTGATTAGATGGAAAACCTCGGTGGGAATGATGCCCACAAGATGATATACTAATATAAATATTCCTTGTTAGAGGATGGACCCTGTTAGGAGTCTATTAAAACATTTAGTAAAATGAGTCCTTATTAGGAGACTTTGAATCCCTATTAGGAGATTCCAACCCTATTAAGAGTTGTGCCAACCCTATTAGGAGTTGTAGTACAATGTATGCAAGAAGAGACCACTACCCAAACATGCAATTTCAAGTACAAGAAGAGCTCACTACTCAAACAAATAGTTTACTATTGTTTTCCTCTTTCATTTTTTTTCCTCTATCCTTTCAACTAGACCAATCACTATCAGACCTTGTAGACTAGGTCATGAACCTTGGATCCAAATACCAAACCTTAGATCACTCAACAAAACCTTGGCAATGAAGTTTCCTTCACATCCACACTGCTCTGCTCAACTTCACATTCCGCATTGCTTTGCTACTTATCAAACTTTCACAATTCAAATTCATCCCTACCATGATAAAGGAAAATATCCTTTCTTTATACCAAGTCCATAAAAAAATTCCCTGATTTGGTTGTTAGACCTTCTCAATTAATCATTATAGGACCACATTAAGAACACATTATACTTAGCGATAACCTTAATCTTCTACCTTAAAACTTTAATAACTTTTTGTACATGCAATTTTATGATGAGTGAGCTTAGCCACACCATCCTCAACATGTATTCTTCTTGTCCTTAACCTCAATCCTCAAGATATCGACTGTGCTAAGAGATATAACAAGTTTACTAGAACATGCCTCTGTAAACTCTATCTCAGAAAATACATCACCAAAAATTACATAAATTATTCTATACTTAACCTTTCAGTCTTTAACATTAATTGCATATACTAGATACTCAAAAGTATCTCCCATAATTCTTGGGTGGTTATCATGCTCAACTAGCCATCTGTAACAACTTGATCTTTCTGCTATTCTTCTATTAGACACCACAGAAGACATCAAATGTGCTATGTTGATATCAATGACAAACTTAGTCACAAATGTAACATATCATCATCAAACCAATCTTCCAAAAATCTCCCCAATCTTCCAACACCCATTTTGTCTGGCAAAATGGGGTGTGCATTGTGAAATCACAACAAATACCAAAACTATATAAAGTTAGCTTTAGTTACACCCATAGAAATAAAGGCTCACCATTCATCACATGAATATTAGATCCATTCTCTATATATTATATATTTTCAATAAGTAGATGAGAGATGACACCTTCAACATATCATCCCTTTCATTATTTTATGTCCTTCTCTGAGTTATGGAACTCTTCAATTATATTTCCCCCCCTTTCTGATTTATGTCCCATTTCAAATGTGCAATTTGTTAGAAATAGGAAATACTAAGATGGGGTGAATCACTATTTCACAAACTTTTACCCAATTATGTGTATCTTTAACAATTTTAAAATATGCAAATGTGATTAAACTAAAAAGTTAATATAGCATTGACACAGTATAACTCATAACACCATTATTTGTTAACTAGGGGAACTATGGCCAAGGGAAAAACTTGATGTGGATGATACCCACAAAATGATCCACTAATCAAAAGTATCTTGTGAAAGATATTGACACTATTAGGAGTCAATTACATCCATATAGTTCCTCTATCCTAGTTAGAGGACTAGACCTTGTTATAAGCCTCAACCCTATAAGGAATTGATATTGAAATTACAAAAGTAACAAGATGAGCCTGTTTCTTAACCATGCATATACAATGATGTATTTGTTAATAAGAGGGAATATTGAGGCGGGGGGGTGAATTAATATTCTACAAACTTTGTTCACCAACTAGATATTATTTATTATTTTGAACCATGCATAAGAAAGTAAACAAGTAATGCTAAACAATAATAATAACCATCCATAAAGACGACTCATAACAACATATTTTGTTAACTAGGGAAACCATAGCCAAGGGAAAACCATAGTGGGGATGATACCCATTAGATGATGTACTAATATAAATGTTCTTTGTCAGAGGATGGACCATGTTAGGAGCCTATAAAAGAATTTAGTACATAGGAGTCCCTGTTAGCAGACTTTGAATCCCTGTTAGGAGATTCCAACATTGTTAGGAGTTGTAGTACAATGGATGCAAGAAGAGTTCACTGCCCAAAAATGCACTTCCAATTACAAGAAGAGCTCACTACCCAAACAAGTAATCAACCTTCAAGTGTATAGATGGTATACCTTCTTTCCAGATGATCTATGATCTTATCTCAATCTCGGATCATAAAATCGATTCTGCATATGATACAAAACTTCAAATTTGCATATAAAATTACTTTGCATTCAATCACATAATTTTTCTCATCACTTTCTTCTCTCATATGACTTCCCAAGATGCATTTGCATAAATACTATCCCTTTTCAAAAATTTCTGTTGGGTTGGCTAGGACTACAATATACTTTTCCAACTTAGAGTAAACATCAAAGATGTTGGCCCTAATTGGTCAAGTAAAACAAAATAATTCCTTTACCTTTAAGACTGCTATTCTTCTTATTGGTAGATCATGAATATCTCTTTTCTATACTATCCATACTGATGTCTAAGGTTATACACATCATCATCAACATGCATATTATCTCCATCTAATCTCCCTCTCATAGATAACATCATATAAACAAGTTTTATACCTAGACAATTTTCTAAGTACCAAAAGCTAACTATCTTTATTTTTGAGGTTTTCTACAACATGTGCATCATGTGTTGCCATTAATGATGAAAATTACATCACTATATATAGCCAATTGTTAATAATCTCCCCCTTTGGCATTGATGACAACAAAGCAAGGAAAATTGGCTAAGCAACAAAAACTTTATCAAAGCTTACAATACTTATCCTCTATTTTATATACTTTACAAATTCTCCCCTTTTTGATATAATTTCTACATACATAACTTATTACAATTTTCTTCTACAAATTCTCCCCCTTTGACATCAATTACAAAGTGTAGAATGTCCAAAAATTGTTAAAAAGTGTTGTCTATGTTAGAAATTCTTTATAATAACTAAGGGGGGGAGGGGAGGGTGGTTAATTAGTTATTCAAAGTCCAAATTTCAAGTTCAAACTTTTTAGCAAATAAAGTGTGCCCATTTAACTATTTGATCATCCAAGCTTAAACCTACCTATTCAAAAAGTTACTATAAATCAACATGCAAGCATAACAAATGAAAATATCAACAAATAACATAGTGATTTACGTGGAAACTCAATTTGGGGAAAAAAACCAATAACATGCTACTATATTCTCACTCTTTTAAAGTGATGCCCTATGAAAGGCCTACCTTGTTAAAAGCTACAAAAAACTATTAAATGTGACATGGTTAAAGGATTTAATCACCTTGTTAGAAGTGGGCCTGGTTAGAGGACTTTAGAACATTCACTTGGAATGTCACCATGTTAAAGGATTTACAAATGGCTATTAGACCAACCTAAGTCCATATGATTTTCTTCTACCCTAATTGATACAATTGCTAGAGAGTAAAAATAAGGGGTTTTGAGCTAATTACAAAATACAACTCAACTTGCATATCTCAAATCACTTCTCAGCTCATAACACTGCCTCGCTTTTAGTCTCTGCAACTTTGAAAACTTTCCCTCCTTTCAAGCTTAGTCTCCTTGAGTCTCCATGCTCAATGTACTAGTGCAATCATCTCTCTTTGACCACTTGTTGGAGCAGAGTCTTTATGCTCCTAGATGTCTTCTCCTTGACACCCTTCTAACTACTTTGCAATTTGGCACACTAGAAGCTCTTGCTTCTTGGTCTATGACTCCTTAAATAGAAGTCTTGGAGTTTCTTTTCCCACTCAATTCTTCCCTCCTTTAATTTCAATTCATATGGATTAGGTAGGATTCATTCAATCTAACCCATATTATGTTCCTTTTAGAAACATCATGAAAAATCTTTTTGAATTCGCTCAAAAATGATTTACATAAAATTTTGTGCCACCATGTCATCATCCTTATCCTCCAACTGGTTCACAAAATTCAAGGTAACAAATCTGTTGGCTCAGATTCAATGAATCTTTGACATTTCCAATAATGTAATAGCTCGACACTATTAAAATTTTGGTGCTTGGCACATACTATGTTACTCAGAATCAACTATGTTTTACTGATGCTCGACACCTAAAGTTCACTCGACACTTACTAAGATTTTCTGATGCTCAACACCTGTTACTTTGCTTGACACCTGAACTTCACTCAACACTTGAAGATCACTCAACACACACTAGATTTTTGCATTTTCTTGGCTTCAACTAAAAATTTTCTCAGCTTCAACTAGCTTGCTCGGCACCTATTGATGAAGTTAGTTTAAGCTTTGTAGTCAACCTTATTACAACTTATACTTCTAGTGTTCCTAAGTGTGGCCAACCTTTGTATCTTTGAGTATGTTATCAATACATTATTTAACCATTATCTTAACTGATCCTTGCACTTCATTACAATATCATAACTCAACCTTTCCCTTAGGTGCTCTTGTTACATCTTATTGATCAAATCCTCTTCATCAATCAACTAAGTGATGGTACTTGGATCTTATAAGAAATTTTCATTCCTACACATAGCAAGTTTGACATCAATGACAAAATAATGATTGAAAACATTCTTTTAATAAAAATCTCCCTCTTTGATCTTCAACAATGATCTTTTCAATTAGATTTCCAACAATCTCCCTCTTTGACATTGATGGCAAATAAAACTAATCAACCATTAGATTGAACTATTCATCCATGTTATCAACATGCTAACTAGGTTAGAACAGTAAGTCAAATGCCAAAAAGTAATTGTGTTACCATCAGTTTTCACATCTCCCTCTTTTGATCTACTATCCTGATTGCTTCATTTCTACTTCTCCCTCTTAGCTGCTATATCCTTTCTTACATTCTCTTCCTTTGTATGAATTGTTCATCTTCTACCATTCCTCTTTGTTTTGATTAGCTTCTTCATCTTCTCCCTCAACTGTTGCTCATATGTTGTTGTTCATTTTCTTGACATTTATATCTCCCTCTTTGACAACAATGCCAAAGACATATTATCTCAGCATCTTATCATGCAAGTGTAGAATTTGCAAGTTCATTCAATTTCTCCCTTTATTACCTTCCTTGTGACTAATTTTGTAGCTTCTAGACTTTGATTACTTCAGGTATGAATCCTAAAGTAAGTATCCTCTGCATTAGTGTGTAATATTTCAACAATTAGCTCATTTGATGCAGGGGAGTCTTGCCTTTTCTTAAGTAGCCTTGGCTAGGGGTATCACTCCTAACTCTCCTCTAAGATACTCAAAATCATCTTTAGGTAGTGCTTTTGTGAAGATGTTAGAAATTTGTTTCTTTGAGCTAACATATTCCATCTTTACTTGTTTGTCTTCCACTGGTTCTCTTACATACTTGATTGCAATATGCTTTGTTTTAGGATGCATTACACGATTCTTTGATATGTTGATAGCACTTTTATTATCACAATAAAGTATCCTAGGCTCATTTATCTCTTCCATCATACCTTGCAAAAAATGTTTGATCCATAAAATATTGGTGCAATTGATAGCAGTTGCAACATATTCAGCTTTTGTAGTGGACTATGAGGTACAAATTTTCTTTTTGCTGGTCTATGTAATCAATCTTTTTCCCAAGAAAAGTGCTCCTCCACTGGTGCTTTTTCTATAATCAATATTCCCTCCCCAACTTGCATTAGTTTAGGCTCTTAGCTCAAAATTTTCACTTCTCTTATAGTACATATCAAAGTCAACAGTTCCTTTTAGGTACCTTAGCATTCTCTTTACTGCCATCAGATGATTTTCTCTTAGATTTGTAGAAAATTTTGCCACTATTCCAACAACTAATGCAATGCCTAATTTACTATGTACAACATACTACAACTTTCTAATCATTGTTCTATACATTGTTTGATTCACTTCAGCTAACTAATCATTCTTTGATAACTTATGTCCTTTCACCATTGGTGTATTAACTAATTTTGAATCCTCTACACCAAATATTTTGAGTATCTCCTTGATGTATTTTGATTGGGTCAAAAATATTCCATGCTTCAATTGGTAGACTTGTAATCCAACAAAGGATTTTATTTCTCCAAACATTGACATTTCAAACTCATATTTCATTTGATCAACAAAATCTTTGCATAGAACATCTTTTCCTCCAAACATTATATCATCAACAAATTTTTCAGATATCAAAATGTCTTTACCTTTTTTTTCCTTGATGTACAGGTTGCTATTGTCATTTGTTCCATCAAATCCTATCTTCAAAAGATATTTGTGCAGTCTCTCATACCATGCTCTAGGTGCTTGCTTTAAACCATAAAGTGCCTTATCTAGTTTGCAAACCATATCCTTGTTGTTGTCATCAAAAAATCCATCTAGTTGTTCTATATAGACTTTCTCTTCTAGTATACCATTTAGGAAAGCATACTTCACATCCATTTGATAGACTTTGAATCCTTTGTATGCAACATATGCAAGTAATGTTCTTACTCCTTCCATTCTTGCAACAGGGGAAAATGTTTCTCCATAATTCAGTCCTTCTTCTTGTGCATAGCCTTTGCAAACTAGTCTGGCTTTGTTTCTTTTTATCTCACCATTCTCATCAAGTTTGTTCCTAAACACCCATTTGGTACCAATTACATTCTTGTTAGCTAGTCTAGTAACTAGGGTCAAGGTTTTGTTCTTCTTAATCTAATCTATCTTCTCTTCGATAGATCTATACTAGTCTTCATCTTGTAGAGCATCTTTCACTCTTTTGGGCTCAACCTTGCTTAGAAAACATGATTCATTCCTTAGTCTATTCCTTGTCATTGGTCTTGCATCCTTATCACTAATGATTTGATCTACAGGGTAATGTCTTCTTACATACTTGGCTAATCTTGGTTTTATCCTTCTCTCCATGTTTGATCCTTCAGCTTCAGAATCATTTTGCTCTTCTTAATCTGGTACTTCATCATTTCTTTCATGTATACTATTTTCAGAGTCAGAATGTACAATTTCCTCATTTTGCAATTCAGCTTCTGAATGCAACTCAACATTCACTAGTTTTGACTCGGATGATAATGGGTTTTGTTGCTAATTCCCAACTTTATTGGCAACATTTTTTTCAACGGTCATTCCTTCGTAGATATATACAAAAGATCTATAATCTTCTGACTTCTTGGAATCATCAACTTGGACTTCTACATGTTTATCAAAATTTACATTTGCAATCTCCAAAATCTTGTTAGTGTTAGTAGTCAAACACTTATATGCCTTACTTCTAGTGGAGTATCAAAGGAATATGCCTTCATCACTCTTTGCATCAAACTTTCCATTTGTAGTATCTTTAAGAATATAGAATTTACAACCAAAGACTTTGAAATGTTTTACATTAGGTGACTGTGTTGGGATTAAAGATAGAGTAACTGAGAGGGGGGGTGAATCAGTTACAAACAAAAATTAATCCGCAAATCCCTTAGATGTCTTAAAGATCTAGTTACTGTTGATACTCGATAAAAAATTCTGTAACTCAATAAATTAAATTATTACTTATTTTCAAGTATTCATGTATGTAACTGAAAACAAAGTGAACACAAGATACACTAGATTTAATGTGGAAACCCAATATGGGAAAAACTACCAAGTAACTAGTCACCAATTTTCATTCTTCTGAAGTGAGCCCTTTTAGGAGACAACCCTATTAAAGGTTACAATACACACTATTAGGTGTGACGCTGATAGAGGATTTAATCACCCTGTTAGGAGTGGCCTTGCTAGAGGTCTTTAGAATAGTTCAACTAAACTATCACCTTGTTAGAGGATTTACAAAATGGCTATTAAACCAACTCTGTTAAGAGATTTGAAATCACTACTACAATGGTTAGAAAGCAACAATGAATTGACCTAAACAAGATGCAATTGAATTTTTTTGTTATAGGTTTCTGTTCAACATCATGAGATCCTCCTTGATCAAATATGACTCTGCTGCTCCTCAATGATCTCTGATCATCCTTCAAATCTGCTTCCATAATAATTAGTCTTCATATCACATTAATTTCACATTCTTTCATACTTACAATTCAGAACTTAACCTCTTACTTATACCATTTAGATTGTCAAGTCAGGTCATTCACATGTTACATTTACCAATAAAGCATACATCAGTTGGCTACATATATTACTTTGAACAAATAAATGATATTTCATAAAATAATGAAATCCTTTACTAGCTGACCCTGCTCGATAAATACTTCCTCTAGAAATTTCTTGAGTTAACCTTCTTGACTCGGTTAACATTGTAATATCCTTAAAATCCTTTGGCTGCCAAGTTTACTTGGTAAGAACTGAATCCCATCGGTAAGAACTACTTCTTCCAAATTACCTTTGATGACCGAGTGAGCTCGATAAGAACTGCTTCTTCTAAATTACCTTTGATGACTGAGTGAACTTGGTAAGAACTATTTCTATCACATTTTCTTCAATTACTGAGTGAGCTCAGTAAGAACTAAATTTTTTTGATTACCTTGAAAGCTCAGTAAACATTGTCCTTTATCTAGTTGACCTTCTAAGCTCAGTAGACACTATCCTTTGCCTTGCTAACCTTCTGAGCTTGGTAGATGTTATCCTTTTCCTTGTTGACCTTCTGAGCTCAGTAGACACTATCCTTTACCTTGTTGACCTTCTAAGCTCGGTAGACACTATCCTTTACCTTGCTGAACTTCTGATCTTGGTAGACACTATCTGATGAATGATATGACATTTGTGTGACATCAAAGACAACACACAATTGAACAATTGTATCTAACAGAGTGACCATACCCCAATTCAAAAGGTGTTGCATTTGTACCTTTCTTGACTTGGACTCTATTCAGGGTGAAAATAGTAGTACTTACAACTTCTCTCTAATATTTTAGAGCAACATTTTTCTCCATCATCAAGGTTCTAGCATATTCTATTACTAATCTATTCCTTCTTTTAGCAATACCTTTTTGAGGTGGAGTTCTTGGTGCTGATGTTTTCCTTTTCATACATTTGTCATTGCAAAATATCTCAAATTCTTTTGATGTAAACTCTCCTCCTCTGTTTGATCTTAGAAATTTTAGACTCTTTCCTGTTTTCTTCTCAACTTTGGCCAAATACCATTTGAACATTTGAAATGCATTAGATTTTTTCTTCAAAAACATAGCAGTCATCATCTTGGAGTAGTCATCTACAAATAGCATTATGTATCTGTCTCCTAGGTAACTTTGCACTTCTATTGGACCACATAAGTTTGTATGGACTAATTCTAGTACTTCTTTGGAAGTGTATGTTTTTCTTTTAAAACTATATTTAGTCATCTTTCCTAGTTGACATCATTTGCATATTGTGCTTTCAGGTTTCTTCAGTTTAGGAAAACCTTTGACTTTCTTCTTTTTGTTGATGTTGATCAGATTGTCAAAGTTAACATGACACAATCTTTTATGCCATAACCACACATCATCAAGTCTAACAACAAGATAGGTTGCATCTTCTATATCTAGGTAAAATAAATTACTTTTGGTTTATTCACCTTTTCCTATTAGATTTCCATTAGTGTCATAGATCTTGGCAATTTTGTTTCCAAATTCTACTTTGCAACCTACATTGCCTAACTGTGATACACTCAAAAAATTATAATTCAATCCTTCAATATAGTATACATTATGACATGAAATTTTCTCTATAAGTTTAATGGAAACTTTTCCTCTAATTTGACATGGAGCATCATTACCATAGCTAACACTATTTCCATCATATTGAGTAAAGGTAATAAATTTACTTTTGTCTCTTGTCATGTGATGTGAGCATCCACTTTCTATGATCCACTTGTCATTCTTGTTCACACAAATTACCACTGTTGTTGCTTCATCTTCATCTAATTCATCCTTCATGGCCACATAAACTACTTCATCATCATTCTCATCAGAATCTTCTTCAACAATGTAGCATCTTTTTCCTTTGTCCTTGTAATCTCTGCTATCATCTTCTCTCTTGCTCTTGTACTTGTTTACTTCTTTGTAACTCTTCTTCTATGTACATATTGCAACAATATTACCTACTTCTTTACAATTAAAGAAAATGATAAGAAACTTACCTTTAAATTTTCCTTTTCCTCTATGGAATTTCCTAGCCAATAGTGCTTCCAACTATTCCACATCTCCCTCATCTATGCTGCTATCACTAGATGCATGTTTTCCTTTTCTTCTCTTCTTATTTGATGTCACCTCCTTAGTATCTTTCAATGTTAGCTTAGCCTTGAAAGAAAATTCAAGGTTCTTAGGTTTGTAGTTATCAAAATTGGACAATTCAAACACATTAAGTCTTCCTACAATTCCTTCAAAGGTTAGTGTGTTTCCCTGTACACACCTTAGCTCTTGGATGGATAAAACTCTAATAGCATAGATGGGGAGAAAGTTTCTCAAGTATTTTCTATTGACAGTCTCTTCTTCTAATTGATCACCCAAACTTCTAATTACACTTACCACTTCTTTCATTCTAGCAGCATATTGAGCAACATTTTCACCTTCCTCCATTTTTATGTCATTAAAATTTCCTTTGAGGCTTTCTCTCTTTGCTCTTTAAACATTCTGATCTCCTCCATAGATATCTATTAGGGCTTTCCACATCTTGAATGCAGTGTCACATCCTTTGATCTGATTAAATTGAGCATAATTGAGTGTAGAGGCAATCTCCAGCATTGCTTGATTGTGCTCCTTCCTATTGTTCAAATCATCTGCAATAAGAGGTCCAGCTGGGTCTACATGTTCTATTCTAATTGATGTTTTTGCATATTCACCTATTGATCCAAGGTACAATTTCATTAGAATTTTCCATGCAACAAAGTTGTCTTTGTTGAGCTTGGGAACTTCTCTCTTGGACATCTTGATCTTCCTACTTCTAGTACCTTGAAATTAAATCAGCAGATGGCTCTAATACCAATTGTTAGAAATGCTTTAGTATAACTGAGGGGGGGGGTGTGAATCAATTATTCAAGGTCAAAATGTCCAATTCAAACTTTTTAGCAAGTAAAGTGTGCCCATTTAACTATTTGATCATCCAAGCTTAAACCTTCCTATTCAACAAGTTACTATAAATCAACATGCAAGCATAACACATGAAAAGATCAACACATAACATAGTGATTTATGTGAAAACCCAATTTGAGAAAAACCACCAATAACATGCTACTCAATTCTCACTCTTCTAAAGTGATGCCCTATGAAAGGCTTGCCCTATTAAAGGATACAAGACACTGTTAAATGTGACCTGGTTAAAGGATTTAACCACCTTGTTAGAAGTGGGCTTGGTTAGAGGACTTTAGAACATTCACTTGGAATGTCACCCTGTTAAAGGATTTACAAATGGCTGTTAGACCAACCTAAGTCCATAGGATTTTCTTCTACCCTAACTGATACAATTGCTAGAGAGTAACAATAAAGGGTTTTGACCTGATTATAGAATGTGAGACTCACCTAATATATCATAGTATAGATGACATTATTGCATTGTGGTACTTTTAATTTGATGTTTTGATATAGAGTTTCAAGACAATAGGGTTATGTCATTTCAATATCAGCATTTTGATGATTCACACTTATTAGAACCTAATTGATATATTTAATGATTTCATTTCATGTTTTAAATTATTTCAATTTCTTTAATGGAAACTAAATTGCATAAATACTTGAATGCCAAATTGTAATGTTCAAATGAAAATTAGCGCCAAAGGATAGATTTAAATATGCTAACGAATCCAATTCACATGACTTGTGACTTAATAGTCATGCATTTAATATGTCATCACTATGATAGAGAATAGATTATTAGGTTGTTCAAAATGTTAATTTGATCATGTTACATAAGAACTAGTTATTGTGTATGAAATGATTGAGCACATATGGATACAGTTCTATGACCTGATACTATTAGATTTTTGATACAATACGAAATGTTAATTTGATTATGATGATTTATGATACACATATAGATGTTGATTTGATTTTGACATGCAAATTTTGATATTTTAATATTTTGAATGATTTACTTCAAATTATTAGGAAAGGAAATTTATTTGAATTATGTTAATAATATTATGTAACTTTTGAAATTATAGGCACTTACGATATTTATTTATATAACCTCCTTGGACTATTGATGCTCGAGTTGAATGTGCAGGAAGTGGAACCATGGAAATTTTTTGGGGGAAACAAGTTCCAAACCTTGTGAACACAATTTAACCAAGGTGAATCTTTGGAAGATTCAAAAGCCTTGTTGTGAAAGTATTTTTCTTTGTAATTGTATGGTTGCTTGCTTGTGGATATGTTTAATCATAACCTAGATGCATGAAGGACATGTCAAGGAAAATGTAATGTATTTTTATGTGTCACTTGAAACTTGTATTATCTATGTGTTGATGACATGTCACCTAGAGTGTTGGTCATAAGGTCACTTAATCTTGGTCCTCTCCCTTCCTTTAAATTAATGCTTAAGTACACCCATTTGGAAGAGAGTATTAGGATGGGTCACCATCATGTTGAATTTCGAATTCAAACTTGATAGGGAGTTTAGGGGGTCTAAATGGGGTCCTAGAGTGTTATTTTATTGTTAAAAAGCCACCCAAATGGTAGCATAGCATGATAGGGGCCTAAACTCAATTATTTTAATGTTTTCTTAGCTTAGGGAACCCCTTAAACAAGCCAGCTTGAACCAATTCGAAAATTTGAGTTTTTCCATGATAGGACCTTCACAACACCACTTGGTCAACCTTCTTATTTTTGAGGAGCAACAATGTAAGAGAGGGAGGCTTGACATCCTTACTAACAAGGGTAGTAGAGGGTCTTTTTAGGGGAGGGGTGACAAACTAATGAGTTGTTCACCCACTCTCTAATTTTAGAGACAATTAGGTTTGGAGGGAGATGAAGGGAGCTCTACTAAAACTATCATTACCTTATCTTGGACCAAGGTTGGTGGTTTTCATCTATGCTTTATTTTCCTTTCTTCTTTCTCTTAGTGTGGCAAATAAATCTGCAAGTGTGAAGGTTTTGTTGATGGAGCATGCATTGTGTCTTGAATCTTGCATTGTGGGATTGGAAGTTTGTTGTGTAAATGTGATTGTGTGGTGTGTTCATGAAGATTTCCTTTGGGTTTTTTTGCCTTCTTGATTTTCATGTTTTGTATGTGAGTGTTGAATGTGTTTATGGGTGTGAAGGCTTCACTCACCCTTGGGAGGGAAGAGAAGCCTTGGGTGAATAGCATAAGTTGGGCTTGACATTGTAGTCAAGAAGAAATTTACCTCATGATGAGGATTGCTAATATCATGGAGTATGAGCTCCATTATGGTCATTAATCTTGTTTGTTTGGGAGGTACAAGGAGGTGTTGTTTGGGAGGTACAAGGAGGTTTTGGTGAGTGAGGAGGAGATGATTGTTGAAGGCCTTGAGAGGCAATACATTGGTAATATGTTGTTTATGTTTATTATGGCCTTGAGAAGCAAATTGCATTGGCAATATGTTATTTATGTTGTTAGAATTTCTCCTCTTTGAAGAGCCCACCTTCACACAACGTTTTATGATTCTAATGGTGAATCATTGTGCAAGCCATGGGAGGGTGTTTATTGTGTTTGTGTTGTGTTTTCATGTAAGCTTTGATGAAGTATGTGTGTAACCTATTTGGTTCTTGTTTCCCCTATTCGGTGGGTGGCTTCATAGAAGCCTAGGTTGGGAGGTGAGCCTCCATGGTTCCTATGTGTGTGTGTCATGTGCAGGTTTGTGAAGATAAACTCCTTGAAGATATTAGGTCTTCCCTTGACATGGTTGTAGAATCAAGTGTTGTGATGAGTTCCTCCTTTTTATGTCATTTTGTTATCAGTTACGGGGGTCAAACCCTCACTCTTATGTTCTCTGAAATGTAAAAGGGAATGTGGAGTTGTAAAATATGGGCTATGTTATGCATGTAGTTGACACTGTGAAATAAAGAATATAGTATCTTCATTTTTTTATAAGAAGAAAGAAATAATTCATGTATGAGATATACATCATTCTTTTGGAAATTCATGTTGTAGATAACTCTTATACATAAGTAGATCCATGAAATTTAATGCATAGTAAAGTTGTAAAATCTTTATGTGAGAGAGAGTAAATGAAATACTTGTTAAAATATGATGAGTGAGATCATTGTAACGTTTAGATTTTTGTGTTTAATATTATGAGAATGAGGATTCCATTATTGCATTTGTCCATACGATTGTTTGAAAAATAGTTCATTTTGTTTCAATGAGAAGGAATTTAATGTATGATTTTAACTCATTCCTTAGAGAACATTTAAATCTAGGTTTGTGCATCTAAGTGTTAAATTTAAGTCATATAATATCAATGCATAAATAAACTATAGCATCACTAACCTCTCATTTAAGAAACTCTCTAAATTCTATAGTAGCAAAGAGGAAATGAATCCCAATATAACACATATTCTAAAATCTGCATGAGAAAGTATGTTGTAGGTGCATTTTACTTCTCTTGAATTTGAATGAGAATGAGAAAATTAAATCCTTGCCTATTATAGACTAATATAATATTCAATAGAATATTCCTTAGCATCTCTTCACTTAGATGAGACAATAAAATAATAATGGTTATAAGATATAGTAGGCTAGCATCATCTACTTGAAAATAGTACATAAAAATCCTATGACTCAGACTTGTGAGGACTAGTCACATTCAAAATTTATAAAGTACTTAAAAAAAAAACAAACTAGCACATCAATCCCACGCAAGGACCAGTCCACACGAGTAGTAAGGAAGTAGAAAACTTTAAAAAAAGTTTATATCTTCCTCCCTTGTCTAAATCAACCCCATATCATAAAGTACAAATCTTCAAAAAAATATGTTATAGTACTTCTTTCCTTAGCCCATAGCCATGCGTACTTACCCATGCATTGGAAAGAGAGACCTTTAAATAAAATAAAATTATAGACTAAGACCTTCCCTCCAAACATCCCTCACGCCTAGCCAAGCAATTATTGCAGATTTGAACACTTTTACCTATGAAATCTTACCTTGGAAGAAGCACATACGTTTGGGAAAGATGAAGAAGTTGTGGTCTTCTTGAAAAGAGTTTAGGTTACCTTGAGCCTTAAAAAAAAACATGTGTCAGACCTATCAACATCTAGCAAAAGCAAGTCTTAAGACATCTTTTTTAAATAAAATGTATTGCCTAGGCACGCGACCTGATCCTTGGGAAGTCAAAATTGGTAAAGGAGGAGTGGGTAAGTAAAATTAAACCATTAAATGGCATAGGAAAGTAGGTTACTTGTAGTTAAAAAAAAATTTAGGGTAAGTGTTAATGGAAATGAAATAGTGGATTTGCTTCAAATTTAATAGATTTTTAAATGAGACTAAATAAGTTGGAGTAATTATATTATGGAATTAATGAGCCTTTGTTAATGTTGAAAGATAGTCACCAGAATAAAATAGAAAGAAAACAATAAATTTATGACTTTAGTAGTATGAGTTGAATGTATTGTTGAATCAACTTAAACAAATGAAAATATTTTTCTTAGGAGTTGGTAAATTAGCAATGAAAATTGTTAAAGGGAGATATTGGAAAATGCTTTATTAATTGAAAGTACTAAGATATATATATAATTCAATTATTAAGTGAACAAGATTAGATTAAATGTTTTATGTTGAACTAGCATTGGATCATATGATTAATTAAGCCAGTGAAAAGATATTGTGGAGGTAGTATGAAGGTTTAGGAGATGAAAGAACTAGTATTCTGAAACCATGTGTTAGTGAGCCATAGGTTAGCCTTGAAGTTATAAATTTTCTTTTAATAATTAACTATATGAAATCACTAAGAAAATAAATAAAGAAAAAATAATGCTAATAATAATAAATTAATTATGTATTTAGGGAGTGCTTTAAAATCATGGATGAATGCAGATAGGTATGTGCTAGAAAGTTAAGATTTGAGTTGTATTTTAGGATAATACACCAAGTTAATTAAGTTGTGGAAGTTGAGTAGTTAGTAGGTGATAAATAGAGATATGATTAAAAAGAATAATTAAGTGAGTTTTATGATGGAAATTATAGGTTCTTTAGTAATTATAAAATTAGATTGAAGGGTTAGGAAGTTAAAGTTGTTCTTAAGGTAAGTAGTTTGACAATAATGCTAACCATAAATTTATGGTTATAAGATTTAGATTTGAATTTAGTGTTAATAGACAATGTCTATTTATTAAAAAAATAAAATAAAATTTTGTTGTGTTTTGCCTCATAAATTTAGGGCATGACACAGAATACAACTCAACTTGCAGACCTCAAATCACCTCTCAACTCATATCACTACCTAGCTTTTAGTCTCTGCAACTTTGATAGCTTGCCCTCCTTTCAAGCTTAGTCTCCTTAAGTCTTCATGCTCAATGTACTAGTGCAATAATCTCTATGTGACCACTTGTTGAAGTAGAGTCTCTATGCTCTATTCTTTCTTCTCCTAGATGTCTTCTCCTTGACACCCTTCTAACCACTTTGCAATTTGGCACACCAGTAGCTCTTGCTTCTTGGTCTATGACTCCTTAAATAGAATTCTTGGAGTTTCTTTTCCCACTTGATTCTTCCCTCCTTTAATTTCAATTTGTATGGATTAGGTAAGATTCATTGAATCTAACCCATATTATGTTCCTTCTAGAAACATCATGAAGAATCCTTTTGAATTCAATCAAAAATGGTTTACATAAAATTCTGTGCCAATAGCTAATCATTCTTATTCTCCAACTAGTTCACAAAATTCAAGATAACAACTTTGAAAGATTAGATTTGGTGAATCTTTGACATTTCCAATAATGCAACAACTCGACACTATTGAAATTCTTGTGCTTGACACATACTATGTTACTTAGCATCAACTATGTTTTACTGATGCTTGGCAGTTGAAGTTCACTCAGCACCTACTAAGATTTTTTGATGCTTGGAACTTGTTACTTTTCTCAGCACTTTAAATTCACTCAGCAGCTAAAGATTACTCAGCACACACTAGATTTTTGCATTTTCTTAGCTCCAACTGTGAATTTTCTTGGCTTCAACTAGCTTGCTAGACACCTAGTGATGAACTTAGTTTAAGCTTTGCAGTCAACCTTATTACAACTTATACTTCTAGTGTTTCTAAGTGTGGCCATCCTCTATATCTTTTTGTATGCTATCAATACATTATTTAACCATTGTCTTAACTAATCCTTGCACTTCATTACAATATCATAACTCAACCTTTCCCTTAGGTGCTCTTGTTACATCTCGTTGATCAAATTCTCTTCATCAATCAACTAAATGATGGTACTTGGATCTTATAAGAAATTGTGATTCTTACACATAGTAGGTTTGACATCAATGAAAAAATAATGATTAAAAGTATTCTTTTAACAACAACCTCCCTCTTTGATCTTCAAAAATGATCTTTTCAATCAGATTTCCAACAGTTTGTTTGTTATCAAAAATACTTTCAAAAATTGTCAAAATTTCTATCTTACTACCTCAAGCTACTATTATCTTCATACAATCATCAAAATTTTCCTGTAGACTATTCATACATTTCTCCCATGTGTCCTTTGCTATTTCAATAGTAGTGAGCATTGCACATAAGGTATATGATGTAATCTCAACTACATTGAGATCGGAGTAGGTGAAATTGGCATAAGTGTCCTTTACTTTGACACATTGCTCCAACTTTCTTTTAATGACTAATATCTTTAGAGCAATAGACTCTCTAAATTTTGATAGTATTCTTAGAAGTTGCTCTCTTTCAAGTTTTAAATTCATGATGTCTAAGTGAACACCGACAACTTGTCCTTCAAACTCATCAACTTTGCAAGAGGGTTGTTGTATTCGACTAGTTAGAACTTCCATGTCACTTAGCTTCCCTTGAATCTTACTATCCAAATATCTAGTCAGCTTATGAGATAAAGTACATTAGATGTACAATACCTTGCCATCTTGTTCACATCTTTGGAGTTCCTTGATACAAGTATCAAGACTCAACAAACCATTTTGAATGTTTTAACAAATGGTGCTAAAAAGATTAGCATGGTATGAAATTTGAGCCTTAGGCTTAGCAACATTTAATAAATTTGTAAACTCATCATCAAATGATTTTACAATTTCTTGAGCTCTCTATTCAGGGTCTACTTCTATATGTTTGGCTATGAGGGTACTGTGCAATCTCCTAGTTGTTAGAATTCTTTAGAATAACTAAGAGGGGGGTGAATTAGTTATTCAATGTCCAATAATGTCCAATAAAACTTTTTCTTCTAATCCTTAATGGTACATAACTAAAATTATCATGCATGCAATTAAACATTAAACAACCATGAAAGATAATATGCATCACACCATAACACTAAGGATTTTGATGACTCAGAAACCCTCCAGGAATAAGAAGGTAAAACTGGGGTGGGAATGACACCTAAAAAATAACTACGCAATTGATTTCAACCACTTTTGATGGTTTTCCTATTAAAGGCTTTACACACTGTAAGATGTGACCTTGTTAAAGGATTTAAGAACATTCAACTTAGAATGTCATCTTATTAAAGGATTTACATAGAGCTATTAGGTTCACCCAAGTCCATGGGATTTATAGTCACCTTCTCAAAAGAATCTTTCATCCCTCTCTAAGGATCTCCTATCCTCCTCCTAAGGATCTCTTATCCTTCTCCTAAGGATCTCTTTATCCTTCTCCTGAGGATCTCTTTATCCTTCTCCTGGGGATCTTTTTATCCTTTTCCTGAGGCTTATCCACATAGCTATTAACCTAACCTAGCAATGTAGGATTTCAATATCTAATACAATGGTAAGAGAGTGTTAGAAGGGTTTTGACCTGGTTCAGATTGCAACCCTAACTCTGCAGATTTCAGGTCACTCTTCAGTTCTTTTCTTTGCTTGGCTTTTCTCCCTTATAGTGTAGACAACTTGTTCACCCTTTAAGATCTATCTCCTTGAGTTCTTCCACTCGTTATGCCAATGAACTACATGATCACTTGATCAACTCAAAGTCTTGATGCTTTGTACTTACTCCTCTTGGCTTCTTTGCATGACCACAGTTATGACCAACTCCTTCTCATGCATGCGCCCTTGATCTCTGACCTGTAACTCCTTATAAAGAAGTTCTATTCTTCATTTCCCACTCAAATCTTGATTTGATCTTGAGAAAATGGTATTATTTTCCCTCCAAATTTCTTCTTCTAGAAACTTCATGATAAATCCATTAGCGTTCACCTTGAATTGGTTTACATGGTTTACCTAAAATTTTGTGACATCTACTCATCATCCTTATCATCCAACTAATTCACAAAATTTGATGTAACAAACTTATCACTGCTAATCTGGCAAATCTTTGACTTAACAAATAATGCAACAACTTGACATCATTGGTTTACTGATGCTCAGTTCCTTCTATGTTACTCAGCACCTGAATATCACTTGGCACTTGATCTTCACTCGGCACCTGAAGGTTGCTCAACACTTACATATCACTCGACACTTGATCTTCACTCAACACCTGAAGGCTGCTCGACACTTGAAGATCACTCCGCACTTGATCTTCACTCGACACTTGAAGGCTACTTGGCACCTAAAGATCACTCGATACACACTAAAGTTAAACTTGCTCGACCTCAACTGAGAATTTGTTCGGCTCTAACTAGCTTGCTCAGCTCTCTCCAATGAGCTTAGTTAGGCTTTACAAATGACTTAGTTAAACCTTACATCTTTGATGTGTCTTAGTGTGTCCAACCTCTTAGAGTATGTCATCAATACACTATTTCATCAATGGTTTAGCTGATCCTTATACTTCATTACAACATCATAAATTCAACCTTTCTCTAGGTACTCTAGTTACATCTTATTGATTGCCACCTTTTTGACAATCAACCAATTGATAATATTTGGATCACTTAAGCAATTATCATTCCTAAAAGTAGAAAATTTGATATAAATGACAAAAGAATGATTAAAAACATTGTTTACCAGTTCCATTATTCTTCATTCATGATCATTTCAATCGTTTCCAACACCAGTCACCTTTATTAATGCTCTCTATAAACTCTTGACTTTTCTATTCTTCTCAATCAATTTTTTCAAGGATGAGATCAAGTTAGATTGATATTCATCATACCTATAAGGTTAGTAAGAGATATGGCAGTGGATGAGCTAGATGCTTTCACCTCATCTTCTTCTTATTTCTTCTCTCCTACCTTCTTTTATTTTCTCTCTTCTTCTTCCTTCTCCTCTCTTTCTTTTCTTTCTTTTGCTTTCCTCTCTTTTTCTTCTTCTCTCCTCTTTTCTTCTTCTTTTTGCTTCTTCTCCTCTTCAAGCAATTTCAACATGGCTTCTTCAACCTTCTTCTTTTCTTCTTCTAACTATCTTTCTCTTCTTCAATAAATCTCAACTAATTCTGAATATCTTCAGAGTGGGGCTCAGGTTGATTAGAACTTGTGAAAGGATTATCATTAATGTCAACTATAAGACTTATTTGAATAATCTACATAGTATCACCACTTATTAATAGTTCTAAAGTTTTCTCTACAGTGGTAGGAACTGCCTCTACCTCAGTCATAATTTTATTGATAGTTGCAATAGTTTCACTTCTTATTACATTCTTATCACCACCCATAAATAGAATTGGCATCATTTTGTTCCATAGATAGGGTGCTAGTTTACCTAGCAATTTCTTTACTTCTTCTTCATCTTCAGTCTTGTGTATAGTTCTTATCATCAATTTTTGAAGTTCTATATCTTCTTCCTAAACTGGTGCCTTCTTTGCTATAAGTCTATCATAGACTTTTTGATTGACAAAACCTTTAATGTCTTAAAGTTTCAAGTTATTAAGAATTTTATATCTCACAATAGAGATATCAATCTATTCTTTCTTAATGTCATTGTACAAATCATAAAACTTATTCATCTACACAAAGTCCCCTTCATTAACAATGACTATGTTAATCTTCTCTATCTTTTGTTTCTAGGGTTTCCTTGTTTTTCTTGTTTTTTTTCTTGGAAACAATAACCTTCTCTGGCTATTTGTCTTCTTGTTCCTCTTCTTCTTCTTCATCACTATAATCTTCAATTGTCAACAATGTCTTCTTTCTTTTCTTTGGTCTAGTAGCTTGTTGCTTAACTCTCTTTGACTGCCATTTAGGTCCACTTGGTTTCTCAACTGATACTGAAACATAAGGGATACTCTATTTTGCAGGAGTTTCTACAATGGATACACTAGATGCTTGAGCATCTGATAGATGTGTCACATATATTATACCTTGTTCACTAGTTTGTTTCAATCCAGAGATTAATTGTCTAACTGCTTGTGATTCTTCTTCTAACATACTGATCTCAAATAATGCATTCTTCATTATAACAATAACATTCTTATGAGATGCTTTCTCTAATGATGCCTAATAAGCTGATTGAATTATTTCTTCATATGTTCCAAATTTGTATGGTGCTTGATCTATTTCAGATTTCAACATTAAATCAATGTAACCAATAGCTACATCATCACTTAACTCATAGTCTAAGGGCTCAAGAAATGTTTCCCAAGGTTCTACTACTTCAATATAAGCTAGGTATGTATCCACCATAAAACATATATCATTCTTAAATCTGTCAACAATTACAGGTCCAATTCTAAATCTCTATTTCATCTCATTCTGAAATCTCTTCATGATTAAATTACCACTATCCAAAATTTTCTCTCTAGGATGCCTTCTACATACATATTTTATCTTATCCATAGTGCATCTTTCACTGGTCACAATCTCTATAACCAATAAAAATGGAAATCTCTTAAGTACATGAAAGAAAATATGATTAATCAAAGACTAGAATCTAAATACACCATTCTTAGTTCTCTTAATCTTCTCTAAATTCTCAAGGATTTCTACTCTTAGAATC
The DNA here is from genome assembly GCA_028749045.1 of Cupressus sempervirens. Taxonomy (NCBI): domain Eukaryota; kingdom Viridiplantae; phylum Streptophyta; class Pinopsida; order Cupressales; family Cupressaceae; genus Cupressus; species Cupressus sempervirens. The sequence continues at coordinate 398,121,639 of CM053783.1, forward strand.
TCACTTAAATTTACTTGCTCCTTCTCAACATAAATCTTGTAAGTTGCATAAATAAATCCTACTGGCAACTCATCACTTTTAGAACTTGCACAAATAGAATATGCAATGATTCTACTCAAGAATCTCACATCATGTTGTTTGATGGTGCTGATCACCATTGCCTTACCGTTATAAATTGCTTTAGTGGTAAGTTCCACCTTATTCTTAACTAATTTCTCACCAATAGGTAAATTGCCTTATTTTCTAAGATCAATAACCTCATGAATAAGGTTGGTAGAGATGTCAACTATATCTTCTCGCATCCAAATCTTTCCATTATGAATTCTACTTAATATAATCTAAGTCCATTCTTTGGTATCAAGTTTGTGGTAAAATTAATATCTGACTAAGTCTAAATCATTTAGATGCTCATATCCAAGCTTAATAGTCATATCATGAATTAAAATAATTTCCATATCTTTGTTCATAAACTCACTTCCAATAGTTTCAAACTTACTACACAAGTAGCTGCTTATGTTTTCTAAGCAAACTATGTTGTTTAGAGTTGTTGATAAAGCCAAATTAGGGTTTCCTCTAAGGGTTTCATAGGAACAACCTTCAATTTGGGTCTCTCAACATTCTCAAGATTTTGAACTACTGACATAATTGTGGTTTCACCAAATATAAATTTATCAAAGAATTTCTATGCAGAAAATGATAAAATACCTTTTTTGAAGTAGGACTTTGTTCAAAATCACTTTTGCTAATTCTCTTCTGAGTGCTCTAAGCTTCTAAGATAATCACAATGTGGAAATAATCAAGTTCATATTCTATTTATCCAACTATAAATTGCATTAATTGCATACTTTTCCAAATTAAAAAAGCTATTAATTTGATTCTAAAATCAAATAACTACTCAAGATCATCTATCTGATCTTCAAATAATATCTAAGGTTCACCATAGCTTCCCTTCATCATGAAAATGCTCCACAAAACTTCTCTCTACAATTTTTTTTGTGAAAACATAGATTTTATCTTTTTCCATAGATTAAACTTTCTCTATTGTACCAGTAACTTTCATTTAGTTTTAACTTGTTTTGATAAGCTCCAAATTGCAAGCGATCTTAGCTACAATATAAACTCATCAAGATACACCTTCTCTCAACCTCACTACTCATAGCTCAATCTCTAAATGAAGTTTCAAATTTTGGTGTTGTGAACAAGCTTAATTCAACTTGGTTGAATCAAAATTGATTGCTGACTTCAATTTTCCTATCTCAACATCATCTAACTTTTCCTTTGAAATATTTAATCCCTTTACAAATTCCTCATCAAGTTCTTCTTAAATTTCACTAACTACATTTGTTTGATCATCATTGTCTTTCTTAGTTGTAGAGTTACTTTCATGATTCCTTCTATCATTTATGAAGTTTCTTCTATTGTTGCTTCTATTTCTGAAGTTTTTTTCATGATTCCTTATGTCATTTCTAAAGTTCCTTCTATTGTTCCTTATGTCCATTCTGTAATACTTTGCTATATTTCTGAAGTTGTTGCATAACTCACATACTGGGGTTCTACTTCTAGGATTTTGTTGATCAATAGGTGCTTGAAAATTCTATGCTATGTGTCCAAAGTTGTTACACTTATAACACACAATCTACTGTCTTTCTTCATAATGTCTACTTTCTCTTGATGTCCTCTCATTAAATCTTCTTCTATCTATAGGATTAGTATTTCTAAACATTCTACCATTTCTTCTATCATTATTATATTTAGGTTTCCTAAAATCAATTTCTTTATGACCAATACCATGACAGTTATGACAATAAAAGTTTGTAACATGATTAAATGACTTATTTGTACAATCTCTTATCAAATGACCTATTTCATTACATGAAAAAGACTTACCTCTAAATTCATACCTAGTTTCCTTAGGAGATTCCACTTGGTTAGGTTAATCAAATTTGTCAATTTCCTTCTCTTGTTCAACTTATTTTGATTTATTAGAAGATTGACTGGATTCAATCTTATCATCAGATTTATCTTTCTCTTTTAGATCTAATCCACTTTCAGTTTTCTTTGTAGACATGTTAAATAGATAACCAAGACTAGTCTTATCATAGGTAGGTCTTTGTATTGACATTGATTCATCAAGCTTTTCTCTGCTAGTATAGAGCTTTCCAAGTTGTAGCTTGCTCTAAGTTAATTCACCTTTCACAACAGTGTTGTAATTTTGAAGTTCTTCATGATTAACTTTCAATGCTTCAAGCTTAGATGTCTTCTTTTCTAGATTGATTATAAGATCTAAATTTTTAGACTTCAAATTAGATTCAAATTTTCTAGGATCATTCTTCAAACTCAACTTTAGATTGGTAAGCTTCAATTCATGCTTCAAGATCTTGTACTCTATTTTTAGTTTTAAATATTCATCATCACCAGTTTTAGATTTAGTAGATTTAGGCTTAGATTTGAAATGTTCAATCTTGTCCTTCAATTGTCTAATGTATACTTTTGAGTTTTCATATCTATCTTTCAACTTATCTCTTTCTTCAGTAAGGAGATCAATTTGTTCAAGAGCCTCTTCAAAGTTCTTTATCAATTGTTCCATATCCATAGGGATCTTACTCAAGCTATGAAGCCTCTTCTAAGTAACTGTGCTTTGATACCAATTGTTAGAAATAGGAAATACTTGTGGGGGGGGGGGGGGGGGGGGGGGTTGAATTAGTATCTTACAAACTTTTATCACCAACTAGATATTATTTATTACTTTGAACCATGCATAAGAAAGTAAGCAAGTAATACTAAACAATAATAATAACCAAGCATAAAAAGAACTCATAACACCACATTTTGTTAACTAAGGAAACCCTGGCCAAGGGAAAACTATGGTGGGGATGATACCCACTAGATGATGTACTAATATAAATGTTCAATACATAGGAGTCCCTATTAGGAGACTTTGAATCCCTATTAGGAGATTCCAATGTTGTTAGGAGTTGTATTACAATGGATGCAAGAAGAGCTCATTGTCCAAACATGCACTTCCAATTACAAGAAGAGCTCACTACCCAAACAAGTAATCAGTCCTCAAGTGTATAGATGGTGTACCTTCTTTCTAGCTGTTCTGATGCAGGAGCATCTAGAGGTATAAGGGCAATCCTATGTCACCCAAAAAAATGTACATAGACTTAGCTTCTATTTTATGTGTTTTCATTTCTAGATACCCATTTGGGTCAAATAAAGGTTCCAATTCTCATAGTTCCACTATTAGTGTTATGGGTTAGAGTTTTTAATCACCTTGGGATACATGTAAATGCCAAAAAATAGGAGTATGTAATTGAGCCATCATTTTGGTGAACTAGAAGGTGTAAATTGGTTGGATGATTGTCATTGTAATTTAGAGCATTCTAGAAAAAGAATAAGGTCGAAAGGCCCTACGGTTTGAAAGTTATTGCAATTTTTTAGTTTTTGGAGACCTCCTAAGAATGCTTCAAAGTTAGGTTAGGGGCATTAAATGACCTCAAACATGGCCAAAAAATGGGGGATGAGAAAAGTTGGTCCATAGGGCTATAGAGCACTTCGAGAGCTTTTTGGAAATGTAAACGATTCGTCAATCAAAGCTACGGTTCAAAAGTTATGCCTCCTGGAAGTTCAGTTACTGTTTCTAGATTCTTCTAATTTTGTGCCAACTTTTGATGTGACTTCTGGAGGCCTCTATTTGGTCAGTGGATGCCAACTAGCACTTTCTAGAATGTATTTCTAATCCTTAACCCTTTGGGGTCTATTTAAAAACATTTTCAACATTATAAAAGGCAGTTTGGAGTGGAGTTTGAGAGAAGGTACTGGGAGAAGAATTTATCTCCAGATTTATGCTATTGTAAGCCCATAGAGCATGTTTTGGAGTCTGTTTCTTTGCACTAAGTGTACTAGCATATTTTCAAAGTTAATAAAATTTTCCCTTTCCTGTTGTGTCCATTTTGTACTTGGGTTGTGTCCCAATCATGATCTCTAATCTTATCTTGACTTTAGGTCACAAAATCACTTTTGCATATGATACAAAACCTCACATTCACATATAACAATACTTCACATTCAATCACATAATTTTGCACATCACTTTCTTCTCTAAAATGGCTTCTCAAGATGTCTTTGCATAAATATTGTGCCTTTTCACAAATTACTATTGGGTCAGCTAGGAGCACAATATAATTTTCTAACTTAGAGTAAACATCTAGGATGTCGGTCCTAATTGGTTAATTAATTATTTTGTAAACAAAATAATTGCTTTATCTTTAATTTCATTGTTTTGTTTATTAGTAAATCATGAATATCTCTTTTCTATACTATTTGTAATGATGTATGAGGGTATAAACATTATCATCAACATGTATACTATCTCCATCTAATCTCTCTCTCACAGACAACATCATATAAAAAAGTTATACATCAAAACAATACACTACTTTAAACTAGTTTCATACTTAGATTATTTTTTGAGTACCAAAAGCTAAGTATCTTTATTTTCAAGGTTCTCTACAACATGTGCATCATGCGTTTCCATTAATGACAAAAATTACACCACTACATGTAGCTAATTTCCAACATCATTCTATACACAAAAGGTATAGATGGAAAAAATCTTGACAATGCTGATATCTTCAATATCTGATTTGTCCTTTGTATCTTTCTATACAAAACTTTTCCTATACTATCCTTTCTCTACTCTAAAATATAGTTCACATCAATAGAAATGTACATTTCAATATTCAAAGACATCACATAACTTTTCATATAGACATATTTCCTTTATATGCTTTACATTTTGTCCTATTAGCCTTCAAGTCTTCACACATGTTCCAAACACAAAATTGACCTTTTCCTACTTAGGGTTAACATCTAGGATGCCTTCCCTAATTAGTTAAGTAAATACTTTGATAAACCAAAATAATTCCTTGACAGAATTTACCATTTTCTTGCCTCTTCTCTATTTTTTCTATACATGACTTGAACTGATAAAACTTTAGTAACTTTATCCATATAGATCATAATGACATGTGCTCTAAGATATATGATCCTTATACCTTGTTCTATCTTCCCTCTAGTTCTCATGTGCCAACTCACTTTCTTTGAATTTTCCCAACAAAAAAGTTGTCTATGCGGTCAATTATTCTCATAACACTTAGATAATTTTCTAAGTCATCTTATCCAAAACATGACTCTAAAATCTGCTCACTAAACATAGCATATATGTTTCTATAAATGAAAACCTAAAATTATTTCCATACTCACCTCTTAGAAAAATTTCCAACAATCTCCCACTTTGGCATTTATGGAAACATATGGGAAAATTGGCTAAATCCCAAAATTATAGAATGTGAAGTTCTTCACATGGCCATACAAAATTTTCAAAATGTGGATCATTTCTATTATATACCATATTTTACATTATACATACTCCTCCTTATGTTATACCTTATATCTCCTTTTACATATGATTTTCTATAAAAACACTCCCCCTTCAACATCAATGACAAAGATGAGTAAAAAACTATATACAAGTCAAAATTATGAGTCTACCTTCAATTTTACCATGCTGATGAATTGGTAGAAATGTAATGCAATCATAAAAAATTCTCTCCAAGTTGATTAGACCTTTATTCCATTCATCTTTTATTGAATCAAATATAGTGATAAGTACACATAAGATATAAGATGCTAATTTAGTGGCTTGAAAGTCTAGATAAATGAAATTCTCATAAGATACCTTATCCTTCAAACAATCATCAAACTACTTCTGCACTAGGTCTATCTTCAAGGATAAATGTTCTCTTAATAGAGAAAATCTCTACAATATATTTTCCTTTTTTTGTCCAATATTCTACTCTCATCATGTATTCTATTGATTGTTTTCTCCAAGTCAATTACTTGAGAATCTACATTTCTTAACTCGCTAATCACATTTTTTAATTCATTTTCTTTCACTCTGATCTATGAGGTTAAGGTTTGAATGAAATCATGTGACAAGGCATATTTATCATATAAATCTTTTCCTTTATATACACATCTCAATTCTTTGATGAATATGTATGAGTTTTCCAAATGATCCTTGACATTATTACATATTTTGCTAAAAATATTAGCATCATGTTCAACTTTGACCTTTACAATAGAAACTTCTACTAATGTCAAATTCTTCCAATACTCTATTTTCCTTTTCTTGTGGATCACTCTCACTGATCTGCATATTTATCAAACTTTTCATCTTAACTATCATTTTCTCAAGAGTCTCTTGAGAAATTTTGATGCCTTTTCTCTTCTCAATAATTTTTCTAGTGACAAATGATAAAAATTGACTAAATATTTCAATTTTTCAATCTTGAGTGGCTACCAATAGTATACTTCTTATTATGTTTTCCAATAGTGATTCCAATGGAGTCTTATATGAACTTGGAGTTTCTTTTATTATCTTCTTGGTTGGTGTAACCAACTAATCTTGCAAAATATGATTGTCATCCTTCTTTGATTATTGCATAGGCTAAAGTGTCAAGCTAACATCTACATTGTCATCTTGTTGATTTGGCTCATCTAGTTATTGACTGACCAAATTTCCTCTTATGTCTCAACATGTCTTAGCTAGACTATTATGTGGGATGTTTCTTGCACAATTATCCTCCAATTCTTTGTCAATTCATCCTCTTCCTTTTCTTCACAAGAACTAGGATAATCAAACAAGTTCTTAGTGGTCAAATTGCAACAATAATATCTTGATTATTGAATGGATCCTCTATCTCATCAACAATGATGTGTGTACTATCAATGTTCTTGGTGTCATCATCAATAGCTATTTGTGGTGGCTCAAAAATTATCTCTTCAATATTTTCTTGTGATTCCTTTCTAACTCCTTATTTGATCACAATGTTCTTCATCTCTATTTCTATGGTAGTATGAATTGGGCCCTCTACTTCTCCCCCTAACATTAGGTTTCCTTCCTCTTGATTAGGATCAGGAGCATCTAGAATTATTTTGTCTTCTAAAGTCTCTACTAATATCATAGGAGTGTTCATCTCTAATGTACTACGTGGCATTGTTGTAGACATGAAGGTGTAATCACTTCATTTATAGCCTCTTCAATGTAAGCTATCCTCATAGGTTCACTTAATACCTTCTTTATAATTTCTTCAGTGCCCTTAATCAATACTTTTTCTTTTTTAACTCTCATGAGTCTTATGACTCTCATCTTGTCATGCATAAGTGGATTGAGTCTATGCATTATCCTTTCCATTTATGTAGTGTTCATCATGTCATAGAATCTTCTTATAACTTTTTCTCTAAGAGTTTCTTCTTCATTCTTAGTCCTCAATCTGGCCTCATTTAATCTTTCACATAGCTCTTTTGGTGATTCTCCATGAGGTGAAAGTAGGGGTTTCTTGAATTTGATCATATATTGGTTAATTATTACATCAAAATTTAAGTTCTCATACATTGGATATCTATCATAATATTTTTTTAACTTCTTAAGATTACCTTCATTCAAGATAAAATCATTTCGATTCTCAATTCTTCATTTCCAACTCGCTTTCTTCTTGTTTCAGCCTTCTACTTCCTCTCATTGTTGTGGTTATTGTTGAAATTGGGTTTTTGGTGGAGTAACTTGTCCTATCATCTTCCTCCCTTCATAAGTAGTTATAACCTTTTGTCTTTTTCTTGGTTTGGTAGCCATTTCTTTTACTCATTTAGGCTTAGATACTTCTACTTGCTCTTTTTTAACCTCAACCAATCTAGCTAATCCCCTTGTGCTCATAGGTGTGAATGTTTGAACGTGTGTTATACTAACATCTTCTATCATGGGATGATCCAATACAAATTTTGGTGCTGATGGTGGAACAAATAGAGGTGAGGTGATGGTGCTATAGTGCTAGGTCCTTCAACTAACAATGGTGGAATAAATAGAATATCCTTCTATACAATATCCCTCATCCTAGATACAATTTCCTTAACATCATAAAACACTAGGTGTGTCATCTCAGACTCCTTCAAAAAATTTCTTAATTCACTATCAACCTTATTTCTTGTAGGCTTTTAAAGCTTGGTTTGATAAGTCATTCTCATATTTTCTTCACATGTTCCAAATCTTGAATAGTTAGGATCTAAATTTATATTTAGGATCCTTTGTCCATATGGTTCAATTAGTTCTTCTGTAATCTCATAACCAAGTGGGTCTATATATATGACTCTAGGGTGATTTCCTCCATAGTGGTGATATAAATGTCTACCATAAAACAAAATTCATCTTTATATTTCTCAACCATAGATTTTGGTATCCTTGACCTCTTCTTCATCTCTAGCTAAAATGTTTTCACTATAAGAGTTGTATTGTTATCAACCTTTTCCATAGGATGTCTCATATATATATCTATTATCTTTTCTATTTTATATTTTTCACTTGTCCAATTAATATTGGCATTAATGGAAATCTCTTAAATAGATGAAAAAACATATATGTGATCAATGACTAAAATATGAATTGTGCATTCCTAGTTTTTTTGTCCTTCCCAAATTATCTACCATTTGAATTCTTACAATTTCAAACAAGTTTACTTGAACTTTCTCAGTGCATAAATTATAAGCTACATGTACAAATTGAGTAGCTAATTCATCACCTCTTGAGCTAGAATATAGTTTAGTGGCAATGATTTTAGTTACAAACCTCACATCATCTTGCTTAATCTGACTAATGAATATACCTCTCACATTATAGGTTGATTTGGTGTTTTCTATTACAATATTCTTAACATTATTTTCATTAAGTGGAATTTATTCTTAATTTCATAGTCTAGTTACCTCATGAATCAATTCAGCTGAAATATCTACTACATTATCACCCAACCAAAACTTCTCATCATGAATTATGCTTAGAATGATTGTAGTCCAATCCTCATTATCAAGCTCATGGTAAAACATGTACTTCACTACATCATCTTGACCTCAGTTTTCAAAACCTTCCTTAAATGATATTTCATGTTTATATATCTTATCAAATTCATTAGAAATGTTGTTATCTCCTACAGTCTCAAATTTGCAATGGGTATAACTCCTAATATCCTCTAGATACAAGACTTTTTTGGGAATTTGAGAAAATGGTGTTTTAGGGTCATCTTTCATTGGTGGAATAGAGTTTAATTTTAGTTTAGGTCTTGGAACCTCCACAATATTATGTAATAATGATGCTTCCATTTTTATAGGCTTAAAAAAATCAATCACACTTCACAAATTGACTGTGCAAAGATGTAAATACCTTTAATTCACAACTAGGGCTTTTTTGTGTGAAACGGTTGAATTCCTTCATAAATCATTTAAATTAATTACAATTTTATCTTTAATTCACTTCTCAAGGCTCTTAAAATTCTTTCATGATCAAATGGTGCTTATTCCATTAATTTCAACCATTGTATTCACTTCAATTCAATTATGCATTAATTGTGAAAGTACACAGGGATTTGAAGGTTGTATCCTTTTACTAGAGAACTGATTTTTATTCATGCACTCACATATGAACTCAAAAGTTCATGTGTACTTTACTATAGCTTCCTTTATCCATAAAAAATTACTCCCAATTTCACAAGTCTTAATTCAATCTCTTAAGGGCTGAAAGTTTTTATCATGTCATTTCCCCTTTACCTTCTAATGAATAAATTGCTTAGATTGATAAGGGATTGTTAGAAACTATTATTTTCTGATGCATCACTAGTTCTCTTTTCTACTCAAATTTGTGCTCTTTTTTGTGTCTTAGCTTTAATAAATATTTCATTTAAGTTCTCTACATGCTCTTTCATAATCTCTTTCTGTTTATCATTACTATTTTCATTCCTTCTCATATTTTTGTTAGCATTCCTTCTATAGTTAGGTGTCCTTGTATTATGTGATCTCATATTATTTTGTATTCTCATGTTGTTCATTCTAAAAAATCTTGCTAAATTCCCCAAATTGTTACAAATTTGACATCCTATTACATTGTTTCCATATCTAGGTCTTGACTAACTGATCTGTAATCTTCAATCTCTAGCAATATGTCCAATTTTTTTAAACATATAACTCATAACTCTATTTTTATGATATTAGTTGCACAAATAGGTCTTTTAGATGTAGGGTTAGTACCTTGATACATATTATTATTAAATATAGGTTTTCTATATTTATTAGCTTTATGTCTATGCTCATAAAAATTATAACAATAACCAAAAATAGGGTTATCATACTTGTATAATCCTTCTTCATGCGACCAATTTCATTGCATGCAAAGCATCTTTCAGTAAATTGTCTTATCAATTCTTTGGGTCATTTAGATTGTTTAGGTACTTCCTTTTAAAGATATTCTTTTATTTATTAGGCAGTTGGATCACTAGATCTGGTTCCTTAATAAGTTCAGATCTCTTGGATGATTCTCCTTCATAGTAGCCAATACCAGTCATATCACCTTTAGGTCTTTGTGCAATAATTTTCTCATCAACCTTTTTAGTACTAGAATACAACTTCTTAAGATGTTTTTTGTATTGTACTTCTCATGTTTTATATATTGTAGCTATGTACTCTCAAGTCTAGTTATCACCTTGGTAAGTTTGGATTTGAGATTTCAATTCTCAGATCTCAAATCTGATTGAATTTCCTTCTTATCTTCTATCAAACTCATCATAAGATTGATGATTTTACTTTTTAGGTTCATTTTTTAGAATTGCATTCCCCTTTTTAATCTTAGACACTACATCACTATCTTTGATCTAGTCATTTCACTCATTCTTCTTGGAATTATTAGATTCAATCTTCTCTTTTAGCTTCTAAATGGTCTCTTTTTCCTCTTTATATTTTCTCTTCTGATTGTCTCTTTATTTTATGATTATATCAATTTCCTCAAGAGCTTCCTTCAAATTCTTCTATAACTGATCCATATCCATAATGACCTTACTCAAGCTATTAGGCCTCCTCTAAGTAAATTTCTTTGATACCAATTGTTAGAAATAGAAAATATTGAGAGGGAGGGGGATGAATCAGTATTCCACAAAATTTTCTCCAACTATGGATATCTTTAACAATCTTAAAATATGCACATGTGATTAAACTAAAAGGTAAACATAGTAGTAACAAAATGCAACTTATAACACCATTATTTGTTAACTAGGGAAACCCTAGCGAACGAAAAATGTTGATGGGGATAGTACCCAAAAAATGATCTACTAATCAAAAGTATCTTGTGAAAGATATTAACCCTGTTAGGAGTCTAAGAAGCCTCAACCCTATTAGGAGTTGATATTATATTTTAAAAAGTAGCAAGATGATCCCCCTACTCGAACATGCATATACAATTATATATTCTATACACAAAATGTATAGCTTAAAAAGACTCTTAATAATGTTGATATCTTCAATATTTGATTTGTCCTTTATAGCTTTATGTACACAACTTTTCATATATTTTCATTTCTTCGCTCTAACATAAAGTTCACATCATATAGAAACAAACATTTTAATGTCCAAAGACATCACATAACTTTGCATATAGACAGCTTTCTTTTATATTTTTTCATTTTCTCTTGTCAACCTTCAAGTCTTCACACGTGTCCCAAAACACAAAATTGACCTTCTCCCACTTAGGGTTAACATCTTGGATGTCATCCCTAATTAGTTAAGTAATTATTTTGGTAAAGAAAAATAATTCCTTAAGATAAATTACCATTTCCTTTCCTCTTCTCTATTTTGTTTATACATGATTGAAATTGATAAAACTTTAATATCTTCCCTCAAGTGTGCACATGCAAAATCACTCACTATAAACTTTTCCAATCAACAAGGTGGCTCTGCTATTAGTTATTCATTATAACACTTGAAAATTTTATAAGTCATCTTCTCTAAAAATGACTACATAATCTTCTCACTAAACATAGCATATATTTGGAAACTACAATTGGAACAATTGTTGTTTTCATTAATGTCAAACCTATTGGTGAGACAGTTTGGTATCTTATGTAAGTGTCACATCTATTTTATTGATGAAGTATTTGAAATTTTATTTATCACAAAAGGATCAAGAAGAAAGGTTGAGTTATGAAGAGGACACTATAAATGGACACTTGATTAGGTGGAATTTGACAAGATAAATTTATTGTTTAAATCATTTTACAAGTGGAGAAGATAGTAATACTCAAGTCTTGAAAGTGTGAACAAAGACAGATGAAATGCATAGGCTTGACTGAGCAATCTAGTAGAAGACTAAAGAATTTTAAAGTACATGTCAAGTGATGCTAGTGTCGACTGAGCTCTAGAAAGGCCAAGTAAAATTAGTATTAACCAAGCATTGGAATTAACCTAGTGATAGTGTATGTACCAGGAAAGAAATTTAGTAGTGATTGAATAACCCAGTGATGACCAAGTGTCAGAACAGAGTGTTGCCCAAGGAACAACATTTTAATAGTTTATGAGAAATCATAATTTTCAATAGACTAAGTTCATTTCTTGGAATATGAAAATAAAGTTGAAGAAAAGGAATGATGAGTTGGATAATTTAATATCAGAAGAGGATTAGAATGACCTAAGGAATGGATTCCAAGAGAAGTTTCTAAAAAATAAGAGAATAAAAAAAATGATGATTAGATTCATTGTATGTGATGAATCTAACCATAAACCCTAAGATCTATGATGATGATTAAGTAGAAAAAAGATTAGAATTACCTATTTAATTAGGTACAAGGGAAAACTTTATGAATGTACCAAAGAGTTTTAAAAGTTGGAGCAATTGCTAATGTTATTGACTAAAGAATCTAAGTAGAAGGATGAGATGAGTTGAGAAGAAGTGAAGTGTGATTCCTTGAAGGGTTGCAAAGTGAATCAAAGACAAAGATGAAAATTGATTCTAAATAGTAAACTAGTTTGTGAGATAAAAAAAGATCTATATATTCAAAGTGAGTTGTACTTAATAAATCAAATCTCTCTTGTTACTTTCTAACCATTGTAAACAATATTTGAAATCCTTTAATCAAGGTTGACCTAATAGTCATATGTAAATCCTCCAACAAGGTGACATTCTGAGGGAATGTTCTATAAGTCCTCTAACAAGGCCACTCCTAAAAGGGTGATTAAATCCTTTAACAAGGTCACATTTAATAGTGTGGTTTGTAACCTTTAAGAGGGTTGACTCCTAATAGAGTTGGTGTAGGAGCACCTAGAATCTAGGGTAAGGTCCTGAAGCATTTTGGCTTGTAGATGGTTCTATCTAACCATAAATGAATAAGGGCTAAATATAAAGTCCCAAGGGTTTGACTAGGGGTAGATAGATAGGTGAGTGAATGAAATGTCCTTAGGTTGTCAATATTGCTTAAAATGGCTTGAATAGGTCAAGGGTTGACCAAGAGTTGACTAAAAAGTCTAATGTTTAAGAATGGTGTTGGAAGTTGGTTTTGGAATATATGAGACTCATATGTAAGATTTTTGGACTTGTATATGGTCATAAAGAAAAGTTGCTAAAGCAATTTTACATTTTTGCCAAAGTTGTATTTGACAACTTTGACAAATTTTTGCCAAACTGAATGAATTTGGATTTTTCAATTATTGGATCTGAATAGTAAGAAATAGGACCTATCCTCAACCTAAATTCCTAAAAGGAATGATCCAAATTAATTAACCATAAGAAAGTGATCAATGCACAAATGGATCAAGCAATGGAGAATAGGGAGAAAGGAGGAGATCCTATAATCTTTGGTATGGCAAAGTATGTACTTAAAATCTGAAATGAATAGAAGAAAAATACTAAGCTCAAAATAGGACAAATACAAAAAATTCTGATTTTTGATGTTTGTGTATAGTTTTGGGGAATTCTACAATCTGTTCTAGACTAGAAATGTCGATTCAAAGAAAAACCAGAAAACTTTTGTACTTTTGAATGCAAGTCGACCTTGACCTAGATGGAGGGGTAGAATATTATCCCAAGGCACAATTGTGCCCCAAAAATTTTACCTTGACCTACACATCTTTGACAAAATTTTTTTTTGCAGATCCCACAAGTTTGATGAAAAGAGTATCCAAATCTGCACTTTAATTTGCTGTTCCATACTTGTATCTACAAGAAAAATGGTTTTGTTGTTTGGATGAAGGGTTTTCCTTTGTCAAACCCTAGTTTGGAATCTAGCAATAAGGAATGCTAGCAAGTAGTAGAAGTAAATCTAACAATGAAGTTATGATACTAAATAGATATGCAATTGTATTTGAAATGTAAACAAGTATATTGATATGAAATCTTGAACATAACAGTAGTAAATATAAATAAAAACCTCCATGATTGTATTCTTGGAATCCACCTTGATAGAAGAATGAAAAGATCTTGAAGATGAATAAAGGATCTTGAAGGAAGATCACACCACCATGATGGTTGGATCTAGGGTTTAAATGATAAATCTTGAATGCTTGAACCAAATCCCTTCAAAGGCTTGAATGCTTCAATCCTTGATCTTCAATGGAAAACTTGAATGCTTGGAATGCTTGCTTGAAAATACTAGATGATGGTTCATAGATACTCTCTTCAAAAGTAGTTTCTCATAGCAATTGCATGGATAGATTGTAGATAGTTTATAGAATATGGATGCACTTATGAAAAGTGGATGTCAAAATGAGGGAAGAAGGCTTCCTTATATAGAGATCTAGGGCACAAACTTTTAGAGAAGGATGAAATTGTAGAATTAAATCTTAGTTAACCTTAAACCCTAGAAATGGACCTATACTAAATGTAATTTAAGAGTGTACCATTCTAAAACTTGAAATGGTCAATCTGGAAGTAGGAAAATAAAAATTTCCAGAGCTCAATATCCCAAAACCTCCAGAAATTGAAAATTAAACCTGGGGTTAGGGATGAGTTTGACGCTACCCTAGGTCAAGGTCAAGGTTATCCTTGACCTAGGTTAGGATTGAGATCAACCTTGACCTAAAAGGTCATTCTTGATCCAAAAAGTCAAATTTCTCAGTTTCACAATGAAAGTTATCAGAAATAGGCTAGAAATAGAGAGAGAGAGAGAAGTAGAATAAGGGAAAACAACTAGATCTATGCAAAGACCTATTCAATTAACTTGACATGACCCTAGACCACTTATTTAGAGGGCTAAACACTCTAAACATGAAAGTTCTTCCATTTTAATACAATACATTTAGCCCCCACTTTAGCAAGAGTATGGAGTCAATGTAAAATCTTGGTAAAGGAGAAGAAGAAAAGAGAACCAAGTGGATTCATCATGACATAAAATTACACTTAACTAAGGACACAAGTCCCCAGGCTAAGATTTCTAACTCAACATACACACATGAGGGTGTAAAAAGAAAAAGAAAACCAAAACAACATAATAGAAAGGGTTAGTACTAAACAAACCCTTATCAACTAGCAAAAGAAACCTTGCTAAGTCATATTTCTCATATAATATCATATTTAGAAAGCTATCATAAAACATAAATGATTACATAATAAAGACAGGAGAAACACTATAAATAACATAGCTTCATGATCTAGTCCTACTAACATGAAAGCAAAAAAGAAAGAAAAGAAGAAGTGATTACCTCACCTAGTAAGATGGCCACCTTACCTTGAATCACTAAAAGAGATGGAGATTCAAATAGGTGGCCAAACCTAATAGTTCACCCATAAACTGTGCTTGCAATTGTAATGCATCTTTTGATAGCTTATAGAATACCCATAGATCCACCTTATTTTATTACTATGAATATGAAATGTGTATCTCCTCAAGATTTAGCAACTTATGTGCATTACCTTCAAAAGATTTAACATATTGAAAATTGAAAAATGTGTATCTCTTTAGGATTTAGCAACTTATGTGCATTACCTTTAGAGGACTTAGCAATGCATGTCTCTTCAAGATTTAGCAACTTATGTGTGTTACCTTTAGAGAATTTAGAATATAAAAAATTTGAAAAATGTGTGTCTCTTCAGGATTTAGCAACTTATGTGTGTTACCTTCTAAGATTTAGCATGGAAATTAAAAAAACTATAGTACAAGGGAGACCCTATATATGCCTCCCTCCTTATTGTGGCTATCTACTAGACATGATAAGGAAGAGGAAGAGGAAGAGGAAGAGGATACCTACTTCACAAGGCAAGGAAATATCTTGTTTAACAACAATATAGACTATATTCTTAATTAGGGATATTGACCCCTACATCCAAGAGTATATATAATCATGAAAAGAATATGTCACTTATGGAAAAAAAATCCTCAAAGAAAGAGATCTTATCAAAAAGACCCCCACCACAGAGGAGTACTTTTAGATAAAATATCATCTTTCAAAGATAAAATAAGTGAGAACAAAGATTCAATCATCAAACCCCCTATAAAGAAGAGGAAGAGGAATCTTTGGAATGAGGAAAATGACTCTAACACCAAATCAAGGGTAAGAGTTTATAAAGAACACAATTTTCAACATAGAGAAGAGGTGATGACCTAGGACAATAACCTCTTATGAAAAAAGATTATCCATAGTCAAATCATCTATCAATATGAAGAAATAATATTGCAATATAAACAAGTACCACTAAACTAAGGAAAGTAATGTTGGAATATAGGCACCACTGAGAGGGGTGGGGGGGGGGGGTGGAGTGAATCAGTGGTTTAAAATACTTTTTCAAAACTTGAAACAATTATAAGTTATAAAATTTAACACATGAACAAGATAGTTAATCAATAACAAAGTGACACAATATTTTAATGTGGAAAACCCCTTAGGGTAAAAAACCACTTTGAATCTAAAACTTTATTGGCCTCTTGGGGAAATCTTATAGAGCTACAACTCTGGGAAGCACCAACACCCTGTTTTAGAAACACCAATTTCAAGAAACACTAATCTCTTACACTTGAAGCACCAAATTTATGAATACAAGAAGCATAAACTTCCAAAATGAACAAATCAGATATAAAATTAGAGTATCATCTTTGTTACAACACAAATCATGAATCACTAGTTTCAACTTTTGTTGGAAACATAATGTAGGATATACTTCTATTCTCCTCAAAACATCCAATTTCTAAATATATTTTCTTTTTCCATTAAAATATTTGATCAAATACTGATATGAATGAATGAAGAAGTAATATATAATCCTTCTTCTACCTCTGATAAAATTTTTCAATGAAAATCAAATCACAAATATGAAAATAGAAACATAAAGCATTACCCTCTTCTTTGTTGTTAATAATATGCCTGCAAACTGTTTAGACTACAAGGAATTTCACACCAATCTTGCAACTTATGTCAAAACCACCTATTGGATGTTTTAGAGGAATTTATCCTCTACTTATAAACCAAGAAAGTTGAAATTTTGGAGGTAGGTACATACCCCAAACTTGCATTAGACCAAAACCGCTCAAAACTACTAAAATTTTCATAACAATTTGGTAACTATTTCTGATAAATAAACTTTCCCTCTTTCCATACAAGTGTTATGCCAAAAATAAAAAAGAATCATTTTAGATAACTCAATGACCTTTCCAAAAAGGTATCATAGTTGGGGCCTATCTGATACAAAAGCTTGTCTACTTTCTCATAGACCAAAATTGTTTTTTTATAACCATTTTCTAAACCAATGTGAACATTAAGTGTTAATTGTATAGCACATAAGTATTTGTCTTTAATATGTTTTGAAAAATATTGAAGGTCATCAAATAAGATAACTACATGATGTTAAGCATATCATATGCTCATTATAATTTCATTATTAACATCAATGACAACAATCAAAGACCAAATACCAAGGGTTCAATGTACTCCCCCTTTGGCATTGATGTTAATACCAACTTCCACTTGTATATCCATCTGTACCTATATATCCTATATCTATACCTCTATATCCATGTGTACTTGTATATCTTATATCTATACCTATACCTATATATCCATCATGTAGACATCTTCATCTTCATTTTTCTCTCCCTTTAACATCAACGATAAAGGAGATATACCAAAGTTTCAGTGTAACAAAAAGATAAGTAAAATATGCTCCCCTTAAAACCTATCACTCATTTATGAACTTATGAAAGAGAAGAGAGGGATAAAACCCCCTTACAAACCAATCTAGCCTTGTTCCTTTATATCTTTCCATTTTCATCAAGTTTATTTCTAAAGATCCATTTAACACCTATTACATGTTTATCTTCAGGTCTAGGCATTAATTCCCAAGTTTTATTCTTTTCAATTTGACTTAGTTCCTCTTTCATAGCATTAACCCAAAACTCATCCATACTATCTTCTTTATATGATTTAGGCTCAATTTAAGATAACAAACAAAGGTTAGCACATTCAATAGATGTAATTCTTGTTCTTGTTTGAATACCTGCATGTTTATCCCCTATAATTTGTTCTTGAGGATGATACTTCTTCAATCTTGTTCTTGTAGCCTTTGTACCTATGGGTTTTGGTGTTTCTATTTGATCTTTTATCTCTTCTTCACCTTCATCAACTTTATTATTTTCTTGTTTCAAGTCTTTATCACTATCTTGTTAGAAAGTATTATCCATTCTTATTTCCTTTTTATCTTGCACAAATTCATCTTCTTTCACATGTACACTTTCAACAAGTTTATTCAACCTTTTATTAAAACATTTGTAAGCTTTACTTTGAGAAGAATATTCTAAAAAATTCCTTCATCACATCTTGAATCAAATCTTCTTATTTTATCATTATAATTCTTAATAAAGCATCTACTTCCAAAAATTCTAAAATTCTTAACAAATGCAGAATGTTCATACCATAACTCATAAGGAGCGTATTTAGTATTTACCCTTAGTTGTGCCCTGTTTAAAATATATACTACTATGTGAACTACTTCTTTCCAATACTTGTTTGATACTTTAGATTCATCTAGCATAGTCCTTTCCATTTCTTTCACTGTTCGATTCTTTCTCTCAACAACTCTGTTTTGTTGAGGTGTCTTGGATGCTACATATTGTCTTTTGATGCCATGTTTTTAATAATAATCAATAAATTCATCTAAAGTAAAATCACCACCTTTATCTGATCACAAGCATTTAATCTTCATGTCTGACTCATTTGCAACCATTTTCATAAAAATCTTAAACTTGTTAAATGCATTTGATTTATGTTTTAAGAAGGTTACCCATGCCATTCTTGTATAATCATCTATAAATAACATGAAATACTTTTCACATTTAATGATATTGTCCTTGTAGGACCACATAAATTAGTATGTACTAATTGCAATGGTTTAGAAGTGAAATATTCTTTTGAAGGAAAAGATGCCTTTTTTTGTTTACCATGTTGACACCTTGCACAAATAACATTCTTTGGCTTATACATGGCATATCTCTTACTTTCTGATGCTTACTAACTTTTACCAAGTTGTCAAAATTCAAGTGCCCAAGCCTTTTGTTCCATAACCAACTTTCATTCACTTGTACCATAAGACAAACATCTTCATGATTGTTAGTGTTTGTGATATCATTTAAATTGTATACATTCCCTTTAGATCTTTTACCTGATGCAACCAAATGTCCAAATTTTAATTTGATTTCACAACCATGGTCATAAAAAAAAACTTTCATATCCATGATCAAAAATTTGACTAATACTTAGAAGATTGTACTTTAATCCATCAACATAATACACATCATGAATGGACATTTTTTCACGAAGCATCAAAGAACCCAAACCTTTAATTTGCCTCGAAGAATCATCACCAAAACTTGCATTGCCACCTTTATAGTTAATCAATTTGTCAAACTTTGTTCTATCTCTTGTCATGTGTCTAGAACAACCACTATAAATCATCCACAAGTCCTTTTCTTTATAATGTAAAGCCATTTGAACAAACATAGAGTTATTAATCTTAGGCCTCCATATCTTAGTCACTTTAGTATCAAATTCTTTATCAACTTGTAGACTAGCATAAGATTGATCATTATGAATTGACTTAGTTTTGCAATTACTCATAAAATGACCAAAGAGATTGCATTTGTAACATCTTAGACCATTCATTTTGGGAAAGGAATAACCAAAATAAACTTTGAATACCTCCTTGACATGTATCCACAATTACTTATTCTATGTCCATATTGATGACATATAAAGTAATACCCATCAAACAAAGAAGTGAACTTGTTTGAGTATCTTTTACCCTTGAATGAAATGCTTGATATAATCTGATTTTTATCATTAGAAGTCTGATTAAAATTTTCATTTGAAGTGGTAGAATTCTGATTTGAATCCTTACTTTCAGATTTAAATATCTCGAATAAAGATTTATCTTTCTTGTCACTAGAACATTATCCAAGTTCAAAACCAATTCCTATTACATCATCAATTCTTCTTTGTTTCCTTAACATATCATCTAAAGTAGTGTTCTCATATTTTTCTAACTTTTTTCTATATGATACTACTTCATTCATTAACCTTGTACATTGCTGATCTTTAGAACTTAAATCTTCCTTAGTGACAAAGACAATTCTCTTTTGTTCCTCAACTTGTAATTTCAATTCTATAACTTGTTGAATTAATTCCTTAGTTTTTTTTTCAAAGTTTTAGATTATGGTAAAAATAGGTTTTGAAGGGGCCCCAAAACCCTTTAACAAAAATAGAAAAGATATAACATGAAGCACAACCAGGTTTTATAAGAATCTAAAACCTACTGTTAAAATAGTATCAAAATCAGGTTTTACAGGGACTTGAAACCACAAAAATAATCCAAAAAGTGAACCCAAGTTTTACAAGGACCTGGAACCTAGTTTAAACAACAGATAAGAAACCAAAAATTACAACCATAAATAGTAACCATATACTAGGACCAATAACTGAGACTAGGACTAGAACAAAAACTAGAGACCAAACACCAGGAAAAGATGCTATTGTAGCTCTTTGATCATTTTGACCACTTCTTTACCAATCTCCACATCATCTTGAATGGAATCAGCAGTCAAACCACCAGTAGCCTCCATAGCTCTCTTCCTAGAACTCTACCTGGTTCTCTTACTCAGACCCCCTGGCGACATAATTTCTTCATTGGTCTTCTTTCCAAGACTACAATAGCTACACATATACTATATGTAACCTATTCCATTTTGTTACGCCTTTCCTTGATAAGTAGCTCTAGGTTTTGTTCATAGTCTTTAAGTTTGTTTGGTATGTTCCCCACCTAGATTTTCACCTGATTGAGCATATCTCAGTCCATATCTTGATTTTTTTGTAAATTTTCCACCTTCTTTTTGAGACTCATTAACTTGTTATACAACCATGAGTCATCTTGCAGTATGGTATCAGCTTTTAAATTTGTAATGTGCAAAAAGGAGAGCATGGAATCTCTATGTGGTGAGCCATATTTATCCTTCTTGACATCAGCTCTGGTTGGAGACATCTCCTTCTCAGTTCAATCCTCCTCCCTCAAATTGTCCTTCTTATCCTATTCTATCTCCTCTATATCATCCCTTAGTTCTTTCAAGTGGTCACTCTGGTTTCCCCCTTCTCCAACATTACCCATTTCAATATTTTCCTCACTATTCTCATCCTCATCCTCTTTCCCACTTTTTTCCTTGCTATCTAGGTATCCTTCTAGATTGGAGCTAAAATCACTCTCATTTCCATTTTCTTCTTCCTCCTTATTTTCCAAGTTTTCTGATTCAATGGCCTCTTCCACATTGTACTAAGGAGTATCCTAGGTTTCATGTTTCAGACTCCTCTTCTTACCCTTAACACTATCATCCCCCTTACTCTTCCTAGAGTAGGGTTTAGTGGTAGGGTCCTTATTTTTATCTACCAAAGGAGAAGAGACAATGGCCATATTTTTATAGTGACCTTCTATGAGAAGAATCAACCCTTCATGCAATATAGGATGTGACTCTTTTTTCCTATGGGCTTGTAGACTTTGAAGAAGAGAGAATATCAAATAAAATGGAAAAGAGAGTTTATCTTTATGCCTAAAATGATTGAGGAAGACAAAATGAAATTTATGCACTCTTTTATTTCTACCATCTAGGATAAAATACTCATGCATAGATGACAACACATCTTTCTATATGGTCTTTATCTAGTCTAGTTCATAGAAATCTCCATTTTTCTCTAGGTTTTTCTCCTTAGCTTCCATTTAAGAAATTTCTTGAATGCAACATTTGAGATAATTGTCTATTTTCTGAACTTAATTCCTTCCATGGGTAGACCCATAATCTCTTCTATAAAATTCTTAGTCAATTGCATAGTGATGCCATGCAGAGTGACCTTGTCCTCTATCCAATTTTTGAAGAAAGTTGTGGTAAAATAGGGTTTAAACCCATGAAGGCACTCCAAGAAATTAGTCACCTTCCCCTTTTATAGAATCTTCCAAACATCCTTTTTCTCCTTCCAAGCTTCGCAATTTTGGGGTTCCTATTTTCATGGCTTTCCTCCCATTTTTAGAGAATTCAAAATGCTAAACCAAACCAAATTCAATAGAAGGCGAAAGGCATATGAATTAAGCATACAAAGATTATTTATTAAAACAAATAAAACCCTCTTTACTCTAGATACATGCAATGCTAGGATTGCAATCACATAAATGTACTTCCTCAGGGAAGGAATTCTGACACCCGTATGCCCATTTCCAAAAATCATTAATTTGCTAATCTTGGCATATCTTTCCCACCATTGCATGAGTAGAATCATAATTGATGAGGGCTTTGAGATCCATGTTTTTGCTGAGATCACCATTCCACATCATCTTATTAACCATTTAAACTGCATAGTTGGTAACCTAGTCGGCCACCCCATTGCCTTCATGGTAAGTGTGGGATATAATCACTTTTTCAAATTTATTTAATAAATTTTAAATTTCCATCACACTTGCCTCAATCGACCAACTGATTGATTTTTTATTATTGAGCATAGTTATAATGTTTAACAAATCACCTTCTAACTAGAGGTAAAGATAACCACTTTCAACTGCTAACCTTATAGTATAAAGAGCAGTAGTAGCTTTTGCTATTTGACTATTAGAATCACCTATAGGGAAATGATATCAATTATATTACTTTTATGATCTCTTAAGACTTCTCCACACCCTAATCTTCTTGGATTACCCTTAGTAGCACCATCAAAGTTTCCTTTGATCCAACCAATAGGAGGAGCCATCCATCTGGTATTCAATCTTGGGTTATCTTTTTTCAAATGAGATCCTTTTGATTGCATCAGATTATCAATATGGAAAGTAAGATTGCTTTTCCTCTAAGACTTGAAACTTTCCTTAATGGCTCTAACAATATTCTATCCAAGCACCCATCTTGGAAAATCTTTATTTCTAAAAATTTTGTTGTTTCTTTCTTTCTAGATGTCCCACTAGAGATGGGGAAGAGTTATTTTCCAAAGAAAATCCACATCAAGATCCTTTGAAGGGCACCTTCAACTTTTAAAACAAAGTTCAACATTACTTTGATGGGCCCAAGTTATGTTACAGTAGGTGAGAACAATATTCCACACTTGTTGACTATAAGAGCAATTCAAGAACAATTGGTTTCTATCTTTGAATCCATCTTTACATAGAATGCATCTATTCACTACATTAATTCCTCTTTTTTGTAGATTATCCTAAGTGAGGATTTTTTTTTTTGAAGCAAAGTCCAATAGAAGATATTTATTTTAGGAATAAGACCCTTTATCTAGGCTCGAGACCATAGAGGTTCGATACCTTTCTCTTTTGAAGTAAACAAAGAAGAGACTTTAAACTAACCACTAGGATCAGCATTCCATATCATCTCATCCTCATGTTTAGGATATAGAGAAAAGGCATTCAAACTTAATTGTATATTAATAAAAATTTGGTCAACATCAATCAAGTTCACCCAAGTATTCTCCTGCCAATAATGTCCCACTAAAATACCAAACATTTGCTTACACCTGTCTACTTGAGTGGTGTCTTGAAAATCATCATTCAGAGGATGATCTAGCAACCAAACATCTTCACAAAAATCTCACTTTTTGCCCATTTCCAATTTTCCAGGAATAACCCTTACTAAGAATGTTCTTTTTTCCTTGAATAGCTCCCCATATAGCATATGGAGAAAGAACATTTGGAGTTGAAAGGAAATCAACTATAGAATTAGCATTAAAAAGGTATTTATGCTTCCATATAGTGCTCCATTCCTTATCATCATGATAAGTTCTCCAACCTTGTTTTTCTCAAAGAGCCCTATTCATACTTCTTATAGACCTGATCCCCAATCCACCATCTTTGATAGGTTTAAAAATTTGATCCCATGCAATAAGAGTCATTCTCTTCTCTTCCTCAGTGCCAGTCCATAAGAAATTCCTTTGAATTTTATCAATAGTATCTACAAATTTGATTGGAATTCTAAAAAGACTCAAAGCATAAGTAGGAATACTTTGAAGACATGCTTTAAGAAGAGTAATTTTACTTGCTTGACTCAAAAGATTTCCTTTCCAGCCTACCAACTTCTTATTAAACTTCATAATGAGATCCTTTTAAAAGGAATTAGGAACCTTCAAACCAAGAGGAAGCCCTAGGTAAATAGAGGGAAAAGATCCAATAGAGCACCCAAGAATTTTGGCAATTTTGTTTTGTCTGAGGATTGGAGTATTAATTAAAAAAAAAAAAAACTTTTATGTCAATTAGTCAACTAACCCAAGGATGAGGAGTAAAAATTAAGAGCTTGCTTGAGATTCCTTGCTTCAATAACTTCAAATTTACCCATAAAAATAGTATCATCTACAAACTGACCATGAGAGAAAGTAAGGGGATGAGAGGAAGGCTAAAGACCTTTAATAATTCCTTTTTGAACCAAGTCCCCTACATATCTCCCCAGACAATTAGCCATAATAACAAAGAGAATGGGGGATAAGGGGTCACCCTATCTCAGACCTCTAGAGGGATTGAAAAAATAAGAAGAACTACCATTAACCAAGATAGCAATGGAAGAAGTAAAGATCAATTAATAAATAGCTCCAACAACCTTATGATCAAAACCAAAGGCATGTAGAATCTTAGAAAGGAAAGCCCATTCAACTCTATCATATGCTTTTGCAATATCAACTTTCATAATAAATCCCTGATTATTAGAAGAAGACAAAGAGTGAATATTCTCATGGGCTGCAATAATTGAGCTAAGAATTTGTCTACTTGGGATGAAGCCATTTTTTTGATTAGAAATAAGAGAAGGAAGCATAAGGAGTAGCCTGGAAGTAAGGACCTTAGAAATAATTTTGTAAAAGGAGTTGCAACGACTAATTAGTCTAAACTAGTTTGGAGAAACAACTCCAATCTTTTTGGGAATTAGACAAAGGAATGTGGAATTGATTTCCTTTAGTACTTTTTTAGCTCCAAAAAATTCCTTCACATCATGACACACATCTTTCCCAACTAGTGTCCATGACTTCTAGAAAAAGAACATGGGAAAACCATCTAGACCAGGTGCTTTATCTCCCCCTAATGAACACATAGCTTTAAAGATTTCTTCTTCCTTGGGAATGGATCCTAACAATTTATTCTTCTCCTTCATAACTAAAGGTGGGATCACCTTTAAAAGCTCGACCTAGTGAAGAAGATTAATGTTAGGATCAACAGTCATTAAAGAAGAGAAAAAGGAAACCATTTCTTCCATAATATTATTATCCTTAGAAATCTTCAAATCTCCCTGTTTTATGTATGATATGCAAGTTTTGGCTCTATGCTTCAAAGTAGAGGGATGGAAAAATCTTGTATTTTTATCTCCTTCATTCAACCATGTCAATCTAGATCTTTGCCTACAATAGATTTCTTCTTTAGTGATTATATCATGATATTGGGCCAATTTTTAATTTTTTTTAATAACAAGTTCAGGAGTTTATCCTTCCTTCTATATGTTATCTTGAATGGTTTGAAGTTTTTCCTTTATACCTACTTTATTCTAAAAAATGTTACCAAAACAATTTTTGTTCCAAATTTTAACCATCTTTTTGACATTCCTAAGCTTGGAAGCAACTCTATAAAGAGTTGTACCTTCAACATCTATATTCCACCATTCAACCAGTTTACTTTCAAAATATGGGTGCTGCATCCACATTTTTTCAAATTTGGAAGGGAAGTTTTTCTTAATATTTATCTTTATAGCAGTAAAGATCAGAGGGACATGATCTGATCCAATTTTCTAAAAAGCTTCCAGCTTACAAGTGAACTCTTTGGTACAATTAGGTGAGATAAGAGCTCTATCAAGATGAGCCTAAACATAATCAATTCCTATTCTCTTATTGCTCTAGGTAAACTAAAATCCATGAAGATCTATATCCATTAAACCCTCCTTATTAATAAAATCCATGAGATCCAATTGACCTTCTAGCTAGCTCACATTTCCTCCCTTTTCTCATGTTCATAAAGAGGAACATTAAAATCTCCCATAATGATCCATTGCCCAAAATAGTCATTACTTTTTATATGTGAAAGAGTATCCCAAACCTTTTTCCTAAGGTTCTTAGTATTGGGAGCATACATATTAGCAATATACCACTCCTTATTATGATCAACACTGGTAAATTTAACCACCATAAGATGTTTACTAGCATTCAAAATAGTTCCTGAGATATAATTCTTCTTCCATAACATCAAGGTTCCCCCTGAAGCTCCTTCTGAACTGCTAGCTTTTAAATAGTAATATTTGAAAGACTTAATTTATTCAGCTTTCTCTTTCTCCATCTTTGTTTCTTGCAAAACAAGAAAATCTAGCTTCTACTCTCTAACAAAATTCCTAACAACATCAAGTTTATGCATACTATTAAAACCCCTAATATTCCAATCAATAATTTTCATTTCAATTTCTTAGGAGTAATATCCAAAATAGTTGCTTGTCTATCATCAGCAATATTCTGCATACTTTCCATTTCTTTGGTTTTTCTAGAGAATTTTCTTCCAGGTTTATCCAACATGCCAACATTTGGTTTAAGCTTAGCTTGCTGATCCACTTTACTACTCCTTGTCTCCACTTCCTTGGGGGCTATATTACTCTTCTTTTTAGGTTTTTCCCTTTGATTTGGTTTTTGTTTCAAATCCTTAATTCCCTTCTTCCTTCATTTCTTCAATATCAGGGTCATTCCTAAAGGGAACAATATCTTTACAATCAGACATCTCTTGAGGCATTGAGTCTAGTTCCTGATAATTAGCCACATGGATGTTTTGGGATTCTCCCTTCTCTATCAGATTTCTAGAGTCAGAATGGATTTCCCCTTCCTTTATAACATCCATCTCAACTAATTCCTTTGATCTTTCATCCTTCTTTTGATAAATAACCATTTCTTTCGTTAAGTTCACCATATCATCTATATTCTGTGTAGGCATCATAGGATCCCCTTTTTTTCAATATTCTCACTTTCTTCTACAGTTACTTCCTCTTGAGAAACCAACTCGAGTTTCCCCTATTTTTCTTTATGAGTGGCTTTAGGTTTCCATACTTTCTTCTGAACTTTAGTCTCCTTCACTTCCTTTTATAAGGACAACTTTTGACCAAATGACCCTATTTTTTATAGGCATAGCAAGAATTTGAAAGATCTTCGTAAACAATTTCTTGTATTCTTTTTCCTGACTTTGAAATTAATTCCACCTTATCTAGAAGATGATTCAGATTTGCAACTTTAATATATAGTCTAGCACTTTGAAGTTTAGATCTTGAAGCTATTGCATTATCCAATGCCACTAGTTCACCAAATGAGCTAGCAATTCCTTTAAAAATATCTTCATGCCAAAATTCTAAAGGGAGGCTAGGGAGTCTTGCCCAGATTAGAGTGGTTAAGAAAAAAGCATAAGATAAGTCCATATTCGGCTCCCATTTTTTAATAGTGAGAAACATTTTTTCCAAATGACCACATGCCTCCACATAGAACCATATTCATGTCTTCCTTGTAGTTGAAAATAAAAGAGAATAAACCATTTGACATAGGAGTTATATTAACATCACCTCGGATAACCCATTTCTATTTAATCATTTTTTTCAAAGAATCTAAATCTAGTCTAGCCCCCAAAAATTTACCCACAAGAGTGAACTCCATGGAAGACACAAAAAAATCAACTATAGGATCTGGGATAAAGATTTCAAACTCACCTTTCTCCTAGCAATATTTAGAAGTCACCAGTGGGAAGGAAGATTTTCCACCAAGTTTTCTTCGAAACAAGGAAGACCATGTCCTTTGATCTAAAAACCCTAACTTTGACCCTTCTTAATTCTTCTCAATATTAGCATCCACATTAACCACATGATTCCTTTCCTTGTCAAATACCTGCCCATGCACGTGAAAAGCAGAAGAAGAATCCAAGGAAGGATCTTGAACCCCACAACTTGTAGTACCTACTTTAGATAAAGTTTTTCCAGATATAACATTATCTAAAAAAATTCTTTATGTCCCATCAAATTTTGCTAGATTCTTCTCAAAACACTCTATTGTTCCTCTACGATTAGTACCTCTTGCCAAATTATCTTGAACACTTAAATTCCTTTTTAATTCCTTTATTTTTTGAAGTTCATAAAGAAATTCACATTCTAAATTAGCCTCAACAAGTTCAACATCATCATCACTATCTGATTCTTAAGAAGTAGTTTATATAGCCATGAATGAAACTTCATTTTCATCACATTCAAAACTACTAGATTCACTATCTGATACACCAGCAATCAAACTCTTCTTCTTCTTAAAGAATTTCTTTTTACTCGACTTCTCTTTCTCATCATCTACTTCATCATGACTATTATAAGGACATTTATATGCAAAGTGTCCTATTTTACCACAATTGAAGAATTTGAGATGAAGTTTACCTTTGTATTTACTTGCTCCTTTATTTAATTTCCTTGATAAATGTGCTTCAATAACATCAAGATCTTATGATTCTAAAGAGACTTGCTTCACTTTCTTTTCCACCTTGAATTCTACTTCTTTTCTTATGGATTCTTGCTTGCCAAATTTTCTCATTTCATAAGCTACAAATGCTCCATGAATATCTTCCATTGCATCATTTCTTCCCAAAAAGCATAATTTGATCCATAAAAAATAGGAACCTTTGAAGAACTATCTTGAGCCATAAAAGATAAGTCTTTCACTCAACCCAAATCTTCCTAAAGTTGTCAAACTTGATTTTTTCTTATACCACTTGTTGGAATACAAGTACTACTGAGGGGGAGGGTTGGTGGGGGTGGGGGGGGTGGTGAATTAGTGGTTTAAAATATTTTTTCAAAACTTGAAACAATTACAAGTTATTAAATTTAACACATGAGAAATATAGTTAATGAATAAAAAAGTGACACAATATTTTAATGTGGAAAACCCCTTAAGGTAAAAAACCACTTTGAATTAGAAACTTTATTGGTCTCTTGGGAAAATCTTTTAGAGCTACAACTTTGGGAAACACCAACACCCTATTTTAGAAACACAAATTTCATGAAATACCAATCCCTTACACTTGAAGCACCAATTTCATGAATACCAGAAGCACCAACTTCCAAAATGAACAAATGAGATATAAAATCAAAGGATCATCTATGTTACAACACAATTCATGAATCACAAGTTTCAACTTCTTGTTGAAAACATAATGCATGATATGCTTCTATTCTCCTAAAAACATCTAGTATCCAAATATATTTTCAGATTGTTGACTTGGTGGTCAGCACCTCCTTCAAGGTTCAGGACATGGCTTAACCTCCTCTCATTGATCTAGGTAAGTTTGGCATTTGTGATGCTCATTTATAGCTCAATCTTTTGGCGCAATGACAAACATACTAACAATTGGTATCAGAGCCTTAGGTCATGGGTTTAAATCTTGGGAGGTCTCCTTCATTCCATCAGTATGGAACCCTTAGTTAGTGCTGAGGGGGAGATTATTGACTTGGTGGTCAGCACCTCCTTTGAGGTTTGTGACATGGCTTAACTACCTCTTGTGGATCTGGGTAAGTCTAGTGTTTGTGATGTTCATTGATAGCTTGAGCTTTTGGCCCAATAACAAACATACCAACAAGTAATTCCCTAGAAAAAGAGAAAGAATAGAGAACCTTGCTTTCCAAGTAGGAATACAAGGGATAGCTTTGCTAAAAAAATGTCTTAGAAAATATATCCTAAACATAGCATGATAGAAAATAAGAAGAAAGAATACCAATTAAGTCAAATAAAATAACTAATGGATCCTAGGAGACTGGATGAAAATACACCTCTTACCCCCCAGTATAGAGACAAGAGGAGAAGAGATCTATATTATATTAGAAGGAGGGGAATCACCTTTATCAAAATTATGAAGGAATTGTAAAACTACACGAGAGTGAGATAGAATTCCTAAAGCAGCTTGTTAATGAACATACAATTTTAAATGTTGACAATCAACAAGTAAGTGTGTATTATGATAATGAAAAGGTATGATAATGAAAAGGAGATTTGTACTTGGATAAGGCATATTTTGGTATAGGTTTAAAGATTTAATTTTTGGAATTCATTATTCAACATAGACTTGTTTAGCCATTTCTTGATAAATATCTGAGTTATCCAAGGTAGGTGTAGGGAGAAGTTTTTGAAGTGAAGGACGATGATTAACATCACCTTCCTTAACTTGAGATTTCAAACAACCAAAACCATGCAAATAAAATTTAGAGGGTATATGAAATGGATACTTAATACCATATTCATTAACTCCAAGCCCTAAACCTTTATAACCTTGTATAGTTATTAGATTATATCCTATAGTGTACATGTCATGTAAAGCTTCAATAGGAGATGATTGTTTATCATGCTCATGAGAAAAATTTGTATAAGATGAAATAATAGGTTTTGAATAAATTTATTTACCCTTTCCTTTAATATCATCATGAATCAGAGGAGAAGGTAAATCAAAGAAATTTTGTACGTCCGCATCCTATACTATAGCTTGAATTCCATCATAACTATGGGAAGTAAAAGGATTAATAGATGGAGAATTACACATTAGATTAGGAATAATATAATTGGGATTAGGAAGATTTAGAGATGGTGTATCATCTACCAAATACTTCACATAATCCAAAATAAAAATAACTCTACCACATGAATCTTTAATGAAAGTTTTGAATGTAGGAAGACTAGTATCAGTCAAATTCACAAAAGCATAAGTGAGAATAAAATTAAAGATCATGAACATAATAAAATGAATGATACTCTCATAAACATCATAATTATGCTAAAGAGATGCTAAAAGAAGAGTAACAAGGAACATAACCAGACACCAAAGAATCTTCATAATCTTCATAGTAAATGAAATTCAAGAAATGTTTTTTTATTTTATTGAATATATAGATTTTTTTGTATTTTTGAATTTAAAATGAAAGAGCATAAGCTAAATCTAATCTTAATGTAAGAAAAGATCTAACAAATAGGGCACCTAATTCCACAAAAGATAGGGGTAAGCATGTCTAGTTCACCAAAATGAATAGAAAGAAAATAGGACCTATCCTCAACCTAAATTCCCAAAAGGAATGATCCAAATTGATTAGCCATAGGAA
This sequence comes from Cupressus sempervirens, assembly GCA_028749045.1. NCBI lineage: Eukaryota > Viridiplantae > Streptophyta > Pinopsida > Cupressales > Cupressaceae > Cupressus > Cupressus sempervirens. The sequence goes on from CM053783.1 coordinate 398,153,126, forward strand.
AGTGATCAATGCACAAATGGATCAAGAAATGGAGAATAGGGAGAAAGGAGGAGATTCTATAATCTTTGGTATGGAAAAGTATGTACTTGAAATTTGAAATGAATAGAAGACAAACACTAACCTACAAATAGGGAAAATCTAGAAAATGCCAATTTCTAATGTTTGTGTATAGTTTCAGGGAATTTTGCAACTTGTGTGAGATAGGAAATGTCGAGACCTAGAAAACTTAGAAAATTTTTGTCCTTTTGAATCCAGGTTGACCTTGACCTAGATAGAGGGGAACAATCTTATCCCAGGGCACTATTGTGCACCAAAAAGTTGACCTTGACCTACACAGCTCTAATGAAAATTATGTTCATAGATCCCACAAGTTTGATGACAAGGTATCCAAATCTGCACTTTAATTCACTATTCCACACATGTATTTGCAAGAAAAATGGTTCTTTTTTGTTTGGATGAGGGGTTTGCCTTGGTCAAGCCCCAATTTGGAATCAACCTTAATAATAGAATTGAAATAAGGAATGCTAGCAAGTAGTAGAAGTAAATCTAAAAATGAAGCTATGATACTCAATACATATGCAATTGTATTTGAAATTTAAACAATTATATTGATATGAAAGCTTGACCATAACATTAGTAAATGTAAATAAAAACTTCCATGATTGTATGCTTGCAATCCACCTTGATAGAAGAATGAATAGATCTTGAAGATGAACAAAGGATCTTGAAGGAAGATCACACCACCATGATGGTTGGATCTAGGGTTTAAATGATAAATCTTGAATGCTTGAATCAAATCCCTTCAAAGGATTGAATGCTTAAATCCTTGATCTTTAATGGAAAACTTGAATACTTGAAATGCTTACTTAAATTTTGCTAGATGATGATTGATAGATGCTCTTTTCAAAAGTAGTTTCTCATAGTAAGTGCATGGATAGATTGTAGATAGATTATAGAATATGGATGTGCTTATGAAAAGTGGATGTCAAAATGAGGGAAGAAGACTTCATTATATAGAGATCTAGGGCACAAAATTCTAGAGAAGGCCAACATTGGAGAATTAAATCCCAATTAACCTTAACCCCTAGAAATGGACATAGATTAAGTGCAATTTAAGAGTATACCATTTTGAAACCCAAAACAGCTGACCCAAAAGTGGGAAATGAAACTTTCCAAAGCTTGATAGCCTAAAATCTTCAAAAATTAAAAATTGGACCTAGGGTCAGGGATGAGGTTGACCTTGCCCTAGGTAAGGGTTGAGGTCATCATTGACCTAGGTCAAGGTCAAGGTTGACGTTGACCTAAAATGGCATCCTTGATGCAAAAAGTCAAAGTCCTTAGTTTCACAAAGAAAGTTGTCAGAAATAGGTTGTAAATAGAGAGAGAGATAAGTAGAATAGGGGAAAAAAAAACAAGATCCATGTAAAGACCTATTTAAGGTTCTTGACATGACCCTAGACCACTTACTCAGAGGGCTAAACACTATTAACATGGAAATGCTTCTATTTTAAAATGATATAGGATCCATATAGAGTGTTCTTATAGGTGGATAAACACTATAAAACACCATCACATGCCTAGGAGAAGGGTTGGTGTTTAGATTATATGAATTGAAGTTGAAGGAATGGAAAATTTTGAAACATTTTCAATTGCAATCATCTTGCATACCCTAACATCCAATATGAATGGATTGATTGGGATCATCTTGTTTCATGGATAGTTAGAAAATTGAATGTAGATCTTTTTGTATCAATTTGGTTTATTAAAGTGCTAAGTAGGTAGGTGTTTAAGATTCATTTTGTCTTTGTATAGTTCATTGTCTTGTTTTGAGTTGTAGCTAGTTTAATCGTTCTGTTTAAATTTCATTGGTCAAATTAAAATGGAATTTTGGACTCAAGAAGAGAACTATGTACACAATGTACATATACATTTTGGGGTGCTCAAGAGTTAATTTTCTATTTTTCCAAGCATGCCCTAGGTGAGTTTAGAATACCTGGCTAGGAGTTACATGCTGATACAAAGACATAAATTGGGTGAATGGGATTGGTTTGTACCAATCCAAGAAGTGGAGGTGTGGAGATGCCTTGAACTAGTTTTGGTGATTAGGAAGGACCATTTGATAAGACTTTGAAGTCAATACCTTCTATGCTGTAACTAAACCCTCAAAACCCTTAAAAATAGGGTAAGTATGCTTAAGCCATGTACAGATAGGTTCATAGCATAATACCTAAGAAATATAAAGGGTATTTGAAAAGAATCTTTGGATTACTAATCTTTTAGATAGCTTGTTTACAAGATTTTGGAGTTGTTGTGTAAAAACCTCGACAAGAGGCTAAATCGAGGTCTCTAGGGCTACTAGGATTATCAAGAGAAATTTAGAGTTCCATTAAGTGGATTTGTGAGACAAAGCCCAAGATTGCTAGAGAAGCTCATATCAAGAATGTGGAAAATATTTTGAAGGATATTGGATACTACCTTGGAGTTTGTGTCTCACCTTGGAAGATAGCAAGAAATGACTAGATAGGAGTCTAGGTGAGTTAAAAGTGAAAAGAATTGGAGTAGTATTTGATGTAATAGATCATGTAGAAGGGGTTAATTGTTAGAGATCCTCTCTAGAATAGTGTCAAGTGTATACACTAATCTGATGTGCTAGAAATACTAATCTAATGAAAGCATTTACACATTAAACTAACATAACATATAAGAGAGACAAAGAGAAGAAAAAATCAAATGAGAATGTGAGCCATGGATAGGCTCTCTCAATGAGATTTGTTCTCTTGTTTTTGAGATGTGTCTATGTGTAGATTGGGGATGTATGCTCAAATGCCAAAAGTTGCTTCAATGGTGGGGATGGATAAGAGAAAATTGGTAGCTTTGTGAGCTCTCAATTTGGCATTATAAGGGTATGGGTATGGCTTTTGGCTCTCAAAAGGGCATGGTAACTTTAGCTCAAAGATTGTTGATTGAATGGCTTGGGATGGGATTCAATTTATAGGCTAAGGGCTTGAGGGATGGAGGGCTTAGATGCAAGGATGGGGAGATGGTTAAGGAGGGCTAGGATGCACTCAAAGGAGAGCACATGGATTGTGCTTGTTTAGCAGAAATGGGAAGGTGACACTTGTCACAAGGAGGATGAGTGTGAGAGGGTAGGGTAAAGGGTTGGTTAAAGGTATGATGAGTGGGGTTGAGTATGTAAGAGAGATGTAAGAGGAATGAGTGTGGAAGATGGATGTAAGAGTCATGAGTGGGCTTGTAAGAGTCTTTTATGGTTTGTAAGAGCACTCATGACTTGGTGGTTGGGATTTTTGAGGGGAGAATTTGGTTTGGATTAGGAAAGTCTTAGACTTGTTTAGGGAATGTGACAACATTAGGGAGTGGATTAGGCTTGGGTTTAGGATTAGATTAGGAATGTTAGAGATGTGCAAGTGGATGGCATTAATGAGGGTGGGTGAGTCAATGGCTAAGCTTGGTTAGTATGGGTGGATGGGGTGGATTAGGCTAAATGGAGGATTAGAGATAGGTTAGGGGTTTTTGAATTTGAGGATTTCATTTATCAAATAGATTTATTTAATAAATGAGGATTTTTGGAATTAGATAGAAGAATAGGATTTAATTGATAAATAATAGGTTATTTGATTTATCAATTAGGACTATAGATGATTAATTAAATTAATCAACTAGGGATGGCAAAGAATTAATTAAATAAGAATTTAATTAATGATGCCTTTAGAGATGGCTAAATTAGATTGCCAAAGCAGTGTAATCAAATTTAGGTGTCTACATCAAGTAGTAACCCTAAAGGATTAGAAGAGGCCTTGAAGAGTTTAGGTATCAAGACTTGGACTAGGAGTTTTGGATTTTATTACATAAAATTAGTATTAGAGCTATAAAAGTTCTAGGATAAGGCATTATGTATGTTTAAATTTGAAGGTGAATTAGTAGAAGAAACTACCATGATGAAAAATGCTAAGTTGGCAAAAGAAGTGACAGAAGAAAGGGAGAAGAATAGACTCCTAGAGGAAACCTTAGAAGCTATGAAGGGTAAAATTGATGAAGTGGTGGAAACAATTGATAAGATGAAGGAAAAGATGGATATTGGTAAAGAAGAGGGAAAATAAGTTATAGAAGAAGATGTAGAAATTGAACTAGATCCTCCAATCCAAGAAGAACATTTTCTAAAAGACATTAAATCTTTGAGTGGAAAGTATCTTGAAGGAATACCCTTGTTCATGGGTAAGATGGATCTTGATTTAGTGATTGAATGGATAGAGGGCATAAAGAATCACTTTGGTTCTGAAGGAGTCACTGAATCACAAAAGGTGGAGGTTGTAAAATCTAGGTTAAAGGGACCAACCCTAATTTGATGGTGTGTGCTAAAATGTTGACACACTTCTATGAGTCATTATATCCAAGATTTCTCAAGAATGAGATCTCAAACAGTGACTCACAACTCTCTATTCATGGAGTGCAAGGGTTTATAATGGTGGCCCTCAGTTTGACCTAGTTTGTGCCCATGCAAGTACACAAAAAAATGAGAGATTCAAAGAGAAAAAACAAGAGTTCTAGTCTTCATGATCATCAAATATGCATAAAAATGAAGATGCAAACTAATCTAAATGATAACAATGCAAAGTAATCCAAGAAAGGAAATCTAATATATGAAAGGAAATAACAATGCAATATTAATCTATGAAGAAAATATGACTCTAAGCTAATATGAAAATGCAAGGATGAATCATGATTATGGAAGCCACAGATGCATGAGAGAAGAAGACAAGAAGAGAGAAGTTGCAATGAAGCTCTAATGTCCAAACCCTAAGGCTCAAACTCCTCCAAAATTGTTGTCCAAACCTACATCATAACAATACTATAGCAACGAACATCTATCCAACAGAGAAGGAGAGGGCTCCTTATAAAGTAAAGCGTGAAGGTAGGAGACTTCTCACAAGAGCAATGTGGGATAAATCCCTAAAAAGTAAAGAAAGAGGAAAAAGTCCACCACTTAGAGATATGCACAAAAAAGAAGAAGGAATCTTTATTATATTTTATTTGATTTATTTCTTCTTTAATCAAAAATTAAGCTGTAAGTGGTGATTTATTTATTTAATTAAAAGAGAGATTTTTATTAAATGAGATAAAATTACTTAAGCAAAAGAGAGATTTTCTTTTAATTAAATAAGATTATTTTATTTATTGAAAAGGATGTTTTCTTTTAATTAAATAAGATAAGATTATTTAATTAAAAGAGAGATTTCAATTAAATAAGATAAAATTATTTAATTAAAAGAGAGATTTTCTTTAATTAAATAAGATTATTTTATTTATTTAAAAGGGATGTTTTCTTTTAATTAAACAAGATAAGATTATTTAATTAAAAGAGAAATTTTAATTAAAAAGATTAAATTATTTAATTAAGAGAGAGATTTTTTTTAATTAGCTAAGATTATTTTATTTATTTAAAATGGATTTTTTCTTTTAATTAAATAAGATTATTGATGAAATGATCAAACATTAGGAAATAATGAAATAATTAAATTAATTGCAATTTGATCAAGGAAAATAATTTGAATTGATTCAATAAAATATTGTAATGTATTGATTCAGAAAATTGATAAATTGAAGAATGGGGGCCTATAGTCTAGGCAACCATTTTAGGGTGCATACATTTGCCCCTCTTTGACTAATATGTGATCATTTTGGGAACACATGTAGTCAAAGAATGTAGTTGAAGTGTGAGGTCAATTTGGGATCACAAAACAATATAGATGTGTGGTCAATTTAGGAACACATCAGGACAAAGAATACAATATTTGATAACAATTTTGTCTTGACAAAGAAAAGGTTGTCCTAGATGGATCAAAGATTGATAAAGCTAAATCAAGGATTGAAGTTTGATAGGTACTGTCCCCCATGATTGAAATCAAAATGAAATAGAGGAGAAACAACAAATTGATAAATTTGATGAAATCGAACTAAAGATAAGGTTCTTGGTGTAAAATGAAAAATATAAGGATCATAGAACCAAGGTAGATCATCAAGAATGAAAGATTATACCTCAAAGTTGAATTAGAAGAAAAGAAGTGGGGTGAAAGAAAATGGAAGATAGAAGTTTGGAAAAGGTGGAAAGAAATGAAAAGAAGAAAGAGAATTTGCCTCAAGAAAGAGAATGCCTCAAAATCAATCAACTATTTAAGATAGAAAATTTAGATTGAGATCACAAAAGAAGATAAGGAAATGAAGATCAAGACATGATCATAGTTGATTAAAAGTCCAAAAGAAAGATTAAGGAAAACCCTCTCAAACTCATAATGTAGCCTAAAAATGCAAAGTAACATGGACTCTAACAATGCAAGCTTCATGAAAATGCAAAGGTGTACTTGCAATAGAGGAATTGTAACATAGGATTTTGTATTCATTATTCATGAAAGAATGTAGAGGAACTTATTTTCATCATTGGGCCATTATTAACGAACATAAAAAAACCACAAAATCATCACTAGTCACAAGCGCAAGTATGAAGATGTGAAGGTAATTTATGTCAACTTGGAATGCTAAAAGATTATAACATAAGCATCAAAGGCATAAATGTCAAGATGACTCCAATGTTAGCTTACCCAATTTAATGTAGTAAAACCATGCTCACATCAAGGCATAGATGTTGGGAAGACCATAAGAATGGTTTTGTAAAAATAGTCAAGGATGATGCCTCAAATCTCCTAAGAGTTTCAAGGGGACAACAAGAGACATTCTAGAGCTTAATGACCACATCCACAAGTAGAAAGAAAATAAAAATATGACCCATGTCCCAAGTTCTCTAGCTATGCATACCAGAGAGACCTATTAGAGGACACTCTATGAAAATAAAAAATAGTCAGCACATAAATAAAAGATCATGAAATAGCTCAATTATTAAGTATTGTGTTTAAAAATATAACTGTGTTAATTTATACTAAGTTCTCAGGATAAGGATCAAATGCTTGCAACTAGGTAAGATCACATGAAAAAATTGGGTAAGACCAAACAAATAAGTGTTAAAAAGCACTCAATGTCAAGGGTTGTATTGAAATATTCAGTTTGGGTGGTGTTGAAAAACACCGTTTGAGAGGTGTCCTAAAGAATAACACATCCAAGAGAACAAAGCTAACATAGTTATGTCCCCTAGATGAAGAAAAAGGCCAATTCCAAACCAAGGAAACAAGGATAGGAAATGATGGATAAAGGCTAAGTGTCAAGAACACACACTAAGAAAGAAGGGTGCAAAGACCTCAAGTAGCATCTATTTCTAGGTTTTCACCACTTGGATCTTATTATAATTTTTTTTTAAATTAATTTTTTTCTTTTGATTTTTTTTGTATTTTTGGAATATATAATTTTTTAGGACATTTTCTGATTTTTAGAATTTTTGACAATATATTATTTTTTAAAAAATTTTTGAAATATATCAATTTTTTATATTTTTGAAATATATCATTTTTTTTGGATTTTAGGATCAATAAGTATGTACAAAGGATGCCTACAAATAGAAAAAGTATCAAAATTCCAAATAAGATCACATCGTATAGTCCCAATGTCTAGTAAGGTGGGGGACAAGAGGGATTAGCAAGTTGGTGGTGTAGAACCGGAATCAGTATGCAAAGAACATTAACAAATAAAGTAAACATTCACAAACCAAAAACTAAATTCACATATATGCTTAGACAAAGAAAGAGAAGAAGAAGTGCAAACCTCACAAGAGAAAACACTCCATGCTTTCTTGATTCTGTAGATGTGTCCTTTTGCTGTGGATGTATGCTCAAGATGCTCAAAAGCTGCTTCAATGGAGATGGGTAATGGAAAATTGGTAGCTTTGTGAGCTCTCAATTTGGCATTATAAGGGTATGGTTGATGGCTTTGGTTCTCAAAATAGCATGGTAACTTTAGCTCAAAGATTGTTGATGAAATGGCTTGGGATGGGATTCCATTTATAGGCTAAGGGGTAGAGGGATGGAGGGCTTAGATGCAAGGATGGATGAAGGCTTAAGGAGGGCTAAGATGCACTCAAAGGGGAGCACATGGATTGTGCTTGTTTAGCACCAATGGGAAGGTGACACTTGTCACAAGGAGGATGAGTGTGAGAGGGTAGGGTTAAGGGTTGGTTAAGGGCATGATGAGTGGGGTTGAGTATGTAAGAGGGATGTAAGAGGAATGAGTGTGGAAGAAGGAAGAGTGTGGAAGATGGGTGTAAGAGTCATGAGTGGGCTTGTAAGAGTCTTTATGTTTTGTAAGAGCACTCATGACTTAGTGGTTGGGTTTTTTTGAGGGGAGACTTTGGTTTGGATTAGGAAAGTCTTAAACTTGTTTAAGGAATGTGACAAAATTAGGGGGTGGATTAGGCTTGGGTTTAGGATTAGATTAGGAGTGTTAGAGATGTGCAAGTGGATGGCATTAATGAGGGTGGGTGAGTTAGTGGCTAAACTTGGTTAGTATGGGTGGATGGGGTGGATTAGGCTAAATGGAGGATTAGAGATAGGTTAGGGGTTTTTGAATTTGAGGATTTCATTTATCAAATAGATTTATTTAATAAATGAGGATTTTTGGAATTAGATAGGAGAAAAGGATTTAATTGATAAATAATAGATTATTTGATTTATCAATTAGGACTATAGATGATTAATTAAATTAATCAACTAGGGGATGACAAAGGATTAATTAAATAGAAATTTAATTAATAATGCCTTTTTAGATAACTAAATAGGATTACTAAAATAGTGTAATCAAATTTAGGTGCCTACAGGTGGAAGAGATGGAAGAAAGGAGAATGAAGGAGAATGAAGAGAAGAAATCCTCAAGAGAAAAATCCTCAAGAGTACCCAAGCTAGGGAAAAATTATCATGTAAAGCACATCTGGACAAGCAATGAAAGGGCAACATAGGATAAGTCACAAAAGCATAATACAAAAGAAGGAAAGGATGTATTCCAAAGGAGTACAAATGTCAAGAGACTTCATAGCATCATGTTTTAATCTTTTTTATTATATGAAGACCAAATGAGAAAAGGATATAGAAAGACTAGAATGAATGGAGGAAAATAGATACACAGGCTAAACATGAAAGGAATGAAAGAAAGATCATCGTAAGATAGCTCACAAGATAGCCAAATGTTCGTGTATAGGTCAATATTGTCAAGATCAAAGTGAAATGATGTAATGGATGAAAGATGTAGAAGAACTACGCATGATGCTTGATTACCAAGTTTTCATCATGGTACTTATCCCAAGTGCCATAAGGGAGTGGTTTTCACCATACGAAAATTTTTATTTCTCTTTAATTTTGCTACCAAGGTGCCTTTTTCCAAGTTTTCACCAAGGACCACTTTCAATTTTTTTATTTTTTAGCTCTCTCTGTGTCTTGTGTTTTTTGGAAGAAGGCAAGCTTTTTAGATAATACTCCTTGAAAGGGTAAACCATGATACGCCAAGGATTCAAAATGATATGCTCAAAGACCTTGATAGGGAAAGGAAGATGGAAGAGAAAAATGGAGGATAAGGTTTTATGCAAAGAAAGTGAGGTTGGAAGATAGGAGAAATAGGAAAATGAGGAAAAAGGATAGAAGGTAGAAGGATAGTGAATGAAAGCATTGTGAAAGGGTGGATGGAAGGGAAGGCAAGATCAATGTCAACACACACCTTGAAGGGTGGTGAGAGGATGGAGGAAACGTAAATGGAGTACATGAAGGAATTAGGTGAATGGATAGAAGAGGTTACAATTTAGGTGCATGACATGGAAGAATTCTTTTGGAAGAATATGAAGTGGAAACCTTTGGAAGATTGAATGTCAACTTTACTTGTTGCTCAACATTAAACTATTTCAAGAGAGACATTGGAACCCATATAGCTGTAGTGTTTTCATTTCTTTTTGATGATTTAGAGAGAACATCTTCAATGATGGATTTTGGAGCCCATATTTATTTTGTAGTTCTCTTCTTAGATATCTCTTTTGACTTTATATCCCTATGTCAATTAGAGGATACATGGTGATCTTATTTTTTAGATGGATTGTTGTATTTCTTTGTTTTCATGTATTAAACATTCAAGTTACTTCTAAAAGACTAGGGACTTGTGGAAGAAGGAGGAGGATATGAATGATTTAGATGGGTGGGTGGATGAAAAGGATTTGAGGATATGCATCTATGTTGATCATGAGAAAAGATAGGAGATGGAGGGGCACAAGGACTCAAGATAGATGATGACTTAGGAGAGTTAGGAGGGGAAAATGAAGGGACATAAGGACCCAATATGGAAGGAAGACATTAAGCCCTTGGTATTGGTAGAGGAAGTCCAAGGATGGACATGGAAGATGAGAAAGGATAATCAGTAAGCCCATCAACATATATATGACAACAAAGGACATCGACATCAACATCTTTAGAGTGAGCATTATTATTTTCAATAGGATTATGATCATATTGAATAGGGGAAACTTCTTTGATAGGATTTTTGGGAGATTGAAAGGACTTAGGAAGAGTAGAAAGTGAAATCAAACATGGAGTGATAGAATAAGGAGATGGAATACTTTGATCTTGATGGAATACTTTGATCTTGACAAGGAACTTTGGATAGCATATCTTTCTCTTTATTTTCAATAGACTCAACATTGGAAGTGAGAACACCATTTTTGATAACCTTGATGGATCTATCATCTTTGGAAAGTGCAAGTGTAGTAAGGTTATTTTGATTATCAATAAGCTCAATGGTGTAAGTAGTAGCTTGATCTTTCTTAGGAGAAGAATTAAGACATGGTAGAATGAATGAGAAAGGGTGTGCAAGATCAAAAGAACCATGAAATGGACAAGAGACATCATGAAAAGAATTGGATGACATGGAGGGTTCTTGATCTTGATATTTCTTGACATTTTTATCTTTATCATTTTGAGAGTCCTCTTGACATGGAGCCACTTCTAAGGACAAGAGATTTTATGAGTTTTACATGATAGTATCTTGAGGAGATAGTGAATGACTAGTTGAAGTGAGCATAGTAGGCATAGCATCACATGAAGGTTGAGCATCTTTAGTCTTAGTAGGATGAAAAGGGTTTGTAACCAAGTGTAGATTGGCTTGAGTTTATTTTAGAGGTAGCCCTTGAGGATACACATAATTAGTTCAAAAAGCATTAGGCTCTTTGTTTGATTGAGGTATGTTGGATAGCTTTAAAGTTTTAGGAAGTTCATGAGTGTTAGAAGAAGTGAAGGTATCAAGGAAACCATCACTTGACATAGTTTCATCAACATGATCTTGCTCAAGAGAAGTATCCTCATAATATAAGTCTTTGGAAAGTTCAACATCAATGATTCTATCATCAATAAGATCTTGAATTTTATGTTTCAACATAATGCAATATTTAGTTTTATGACTTTTATTTTTATGGTAACCACAATAGTGATCATCTCTCCACCATGAATGTTTTACCTCAGGTTCATAAGGTCTAGATTTGTATGGTAAAGTAATTATCTTGTTTGCAACTAAGGTCTCAAAAACCATGTCATATAAAAATTCCAAAGGAGTACAAGTTCTCTCAAAAGTATGTTCTAGGACCATTTTTTTCATTCTCATCTTGGTCAAAGATAGGTCCATCAAGAAATATGTGCATATGCTCAAAGGAGTTATTACTCACTGATGTAGGAGCATCCAATGGTGTAAGGGAAATCCTGTATCACCAATTTTCTTTTTTCTTAGGGATGGTTTCTGTTTAATGTGTTTTTGGATACCCATTTGGGTCAAATAAAGGTTTCGACTCTCATAGTTCCACTATAGTTTTTAAGCACCTTGTGATACGTGTAAATGCAAAAAATGGGTTATTTTGTAATAGATCCAAAATTATGATGAGTTAGAGGGTGTAATATGGAGGGATTATTGTACTTGTAATTTAAAATGCTCCAAAAAAATAATAAGGTCAAAAGACTTTAAGGTTAGAAAGTTATTGCAGTTTTAAGTTTCCAAGAGACCTCCTAAGAGTGCTTCAAAGTCAGATATGGGGCACTAAATGGCCTTGTACAAGGCCAAAAAATGGGGTATGAGAAAATATGGTCCATAGGGCTATAGAGCACTTTGAGAGCTTTTTGGAAATGTCAATGGTTCATCAATCGATGTCTCGGTTCAAAAGTTATGCCTCCCAGAAGTTGGACTACCATTTCTAGATTCTTCTAATTGTACACTGAATTCTAACATGACTTTTGGAACCTTCTATTTTGGTGGTGGATGTCAACTAGTATATTCTAGAATGTATACCTAACCCTAAATGAATTGGGGTCTATTTAAGAACATTTCTAGCATTGTAAAGGCAGTTCTCGATGGAGTTTGAGAGAAGGTACTATGTGGAGTATTTCTTTCTCCAAAATCATACTATTGTAAGCCTGTAGGGAAATTTTCATTGATAATAATATTTTCCCTTTTCCTATGTTTTATCTTGGTCTTTGGTTGTGTCTCCATCAAGTGGTATTAGAGCAGGTTTTCCTAAGTGTGTAGAAAAAGTGCTGACTATGAGGCAATCTACAGTAGGACTGTGTGGTTGTGGGTTTGAGAAAAGAAGATACCTCCATGAAGGGAATGTGGTGGAAGGGCTAGAGTTTTTTCTCCTAAGATTAGAGCCCTCCAGAGACAAGTTCAAGCATTGTAGGAGGAGATTTGTAGAGGACTGAATGTTGCCACAAGCAATGAAAGTGAGGAAACAAATGAAGAAGACAATATTGGACAGGAAGGGGAAGGTGAAGAGGAAGTCCTAAATTAGGTAGAGGAGAGGCTTTTTAGTGCCATTTCTAAGCTTGGAAAAAGACCTAAAATTGATGTGGGTATGTTTTCGAGAATTTAAACCCAAATGAGTTGATCGATTGGATCAATGAACTGGAGGAGTATTTTGAGTATGAGGATATCAGAGACCTAGAGAGGGTTAAGTTTGCGAAGGCCAGAATGAAAGGCCATGCCAAAATATAGTGGAAAGAGGTTCATCTTGAAAGGAATATAAGAGGAAAGGAGAAAATCACAAGATGAGATCTCATGGTGGACAATCTGAAGAAGCAATTCATTCTAGTTGATTATGAGCTTGATTTATTCAAGAAAATGGAAGGGTTAAAGCAAGCAGGAAAATCTATCCATGAATATATAGGGGAATTTTATCGACTTCTTATTAGGGTAGGGCATGCAGAAGCTAATAAGGAGAAGGTTTCCTATTACCTCAGTGGGTTACAACCTAGCATTCAAGAGGAGTTAAGTTTGGTTAGAATGAATAGCATTGAAGAGGCATACCAATTATCCTTGCGAGTTGAAGAGAAGATAAACAAAAATTTTGATGGAAGGCAAAGAGGGTGTGGTTAAGGAGGAAGAGGGGGTGGTAGATCATTTGGAGGCCAAAATGAGACCCAAAAGAAAAATGAAGATGTGGGTACTAGTAGGAACTAGAGGAATGGGGGTTTCAACCGCTCTTGTGATCAAAACTTTGGAGATTAGAGAGGAAGAGGTAGAGGACATGGACAAGGTTCAGGAAGAGGAGGCTTTTGTGGTACCTATTTTCATTTCAATAAAGAAGGTCATCGTGCATTTGAGTGTCCTCAATGACAAGGAGGATAGATAGGAGAGTTGATGGTCAAGAAAGGGTTACTCATGTAGATGAAGATGCACAGTCATTACATTTTGAGGATGAAAAAAGAGGAGAGGTTCTCATAAATGAAAGGGTCTTACTAAGTGGTGAGACTAAACTTGGATAAAGGAGGAGTTTGTTTCATACTAGGTGCAAGTGCGAGGATAAGTGTTGTGATGTGATTGTTGATGGTGGTAGCACTGACAACTTGGTGTCTAAGGAGATGGTATCTAAGCTAAAGATCAAGAGGGAGAAACACCCCCAACCCTATTGGATTGCTTGGGTGAAGGATGATCATAAGGTCCTAGTTAGTGAATAGTGTTTGGCGAAGTTCAAGATTGGGAGTTACCATGATGAAGTTCTTTGTGACATTATTCCAATGGATGTCTGCCATTTACTGTTGGGAAGACTGTGGCAATTTGATAGACATGTTGTACATGCTGGTCATGCAAATACATACTCTCTGACAAGAGATGGAGTTCACCAAAAATTGAATCCCTTGATAAAGAAAGGTGAAAAGGTATGCAGTAGTGCTAGGATATGCCCTTTTGATGGAAGAACTTGTTTGGATGGTATGAAACATCAGCATATGTGTTCTGCTTTGATTCCTAGAAGAGATAAGGAAGGTAGTAGTGAAATTCCACTTGAAGTTTTAGGCCTATTAAGTAAGTATGGAGATGTCATCTCTGATAATGTTCTAGAAGGTTTTCCATTAGTAAGGCTGATCAGTCATTAGATAGATATTATCCCTGGAGCTAGTTTGCCTAACAAGACTGCTCATAGGATGACTCCTACTGAAACTGAGGAGCTAAATAGATAAGTTCAGGAGCTATTGAGGAAGGGTTTGATTCAAGAGAGCCTAAGTCCATGTACAATACCTATAGTACTAGCACCAAAGAAGGATGGAGAGTGGAGAATGTGCACAAACTCTTAGGCTATAAATAGAATAACCATCAAGTATTGGTTTTCTTTGCCAAGAATTGATGATATTATGGACTATTTGAGTTTAGTTTAGTACTTCAACTATCACCAGATATGGATAAGAGAGAGATATGAGTGGAAGACTACATTCATGACCAAGGAGGGTCTATCTGAGTGGTTAGTCATCCCCTTTGGACTAACCAATGCACCAGGCACCTTCATGCAACTTATGAATGAGGTACTAAAGAAATTCTTGGGAAAATTTGTTATTGTCTATTTGGATATATTTTAATTTTTAGTAAGACTTTGGATGAACATTTATTGCACATTCATAGTGTTCTTGAAATGTTGAGGGAAGAGAATATGTTGATTAATTTGAAGAAATGTAGTTTTGTAAAAAAAGAGTTAGTGTACTTGGGGTTTGTTGTATCATCTAAAGGACTCAAAATGGATCCAGAGAAGGTAAAGGCCATCTTGGAATGGCCCACTCCAAGGTCTACTATTGAGATGAGATCATTTCATGGTCTCATTAGTTCTTATAGGAAGTTCATTTTGAATTTTAGTGGCATATGTGCACCCCTAACTCAAACAATAAGGGGGGATACGAAAGGGTTCAAGTGGACTACAGTAGCTGCAAGGAGTTTTGAATTGTTGAAGAAGAAGGTGATAGAGAAACCTCACTTCCTAATTTTAGTAAAGTGTTCTAGGTAGATTGTGATGCTAGTGGTAGTTCTATTGGGGCTATATTGAGCCAAGAAGGTAAGCCTATTGCATATTTTAGTGAAAAATTGAATGATGTAAAGAAGAAGTATTTTGTTTATGATCAGGAGTTCTATGCAATTGTTCAAGCCTTAAAGAAATGGAGGTATTATTTATTGCCAAAATAATTTTTCTTGGATATTGATCACCAGGCATTGCAGTACCTAAATAGCCCAGGTAAATTGAACCAGAGACATATGAAGTGGGTAGAGTTCATGCAGAGCTATACATTTGTGTTGAAACATAGAAGTGGGAGGTCTAATAGGGTTGTAGATGCATTGAGTAGGAGATAGTTGTTTCTTATAGTAATGTAGGTTGAAGTGGTTAGGTTTGATGAACTTAAGAATCTGTACCTAGAGGATCCTAATTTTGCTAAAGCATGGAAGGCTCGTAAAGAACATATTACTGTAGATAGAACTAGGTGGCTAGATTATTTTACTTAGGATGGTATGTTGTTCAAGGGCAGTCAGTTATGCATTCCAAGGAGTTCCATGAGGGAAAAATTGATCAAAGAGAAACATAGTGGGGGAATAGTAGGACACTTTGGTCAAGATAAGACCATTGCCATTCTTAGAGAACATTATTTTTGGCCTAAAATGTCACAAGATGTGAAGAAATTTTGTAGAGTTGTCAAGTATATCAAGCAGCCAAAGGATTTAGTCACAATACTGGACTTTATCAGCCATTTCCTATTCCATCAAAGCCTTGGGAGGACATAAATATGAATTTTTTTCTTGGATTTCCGAGGACACAATGGACTAATGAACTAGTATTTGTGGTGGTTGATAGGTTCTCCAAGATGGCACATTTCATCCCATGCCACAAGATGCATGATGTTGTACATATTGCAAATTTGTTTTTCAGAGAGGTGGTGAGACTACATGGTCTCCCAAAGAGTGTTGTTTCTGATAGAGATACTAAATTCATGGGATATTTCTAGAGGGCTTTATGGAAGAAGTTGAGGATAGAATTGAGGTTCAGTTCTACACATCATCCTTAGTCTGATGGATAGACCAAAGTGGTAAATAGAAGTCTAGGTAATTTGCTGAGGTGTTTAGTGGGAGATAAGCCCAAGGGATGAGATTTGACTCTACCACAAGCAGAATTTGCTTACAATAATTCTATAAATAGGAGTACTGGTAGATCACCATTCCAAATTGTGTATGGAAGTAGTCCAAGGACTACACCAGAATTGAGGAAGATGGAGCAAGGGGAGAGGATAAGTGGTAAGGCAGAAGAATTTGCTAAACATATACATAGCGTACATGAGGAGGTCCATGCACACATCACCAAGATGAATCAATAGTATAAAGCTAGGGTAGATCAAAGGAGGAGACATATGGAGTTCCAAGTAGGGGATATGGTTATGGTACACTTGTGAAAGGAATGGTTTCTAGTGGGTACTTACAACAAGTTGAAGATGAAGAAATTTGGCCCTTGTAAAATTTTGAAGAAACATGACTCAAGAAATGCATATGAGGTGGAGATGCCAGATGGGATTCACATTTCTCCTATCTTCAACATTGTAGACTTAATAGAATATCATGATGATGGTACAAATGAGGGGTTGATGTTGGAGCCATGTCCAATTCATACTTCTAAGAAGGAGGAGATAGAAGAGATTTTGGATAGTCATGTGGGTAAGAGTACCAGAAATTGGCAGTATGAAGAGTACCTAGTGAAGTGGAAAGGACAACTAATAGAGGACTCAACTTGGATATCAGTAGTAGAGGTTTCCCATTTGGGTTTTCCTCTACCATAAAGTGACAAGGTCACTTTTCAATCCACCCCAAGTGTCTAATGCAGGAGCATCCAATGGTGTAAGGGCAATCTTGTATCACCAAAAAATAAAATGCTTAGGGATAGTTTCTATTTAATGTGTTTCTGGATACCCATTTGAGTCAAATAAAGGTTCCAACTCTTAGAGTTCCACTATTAGTTTTCTGGGTTAGAATTTTTAAGCACCTTGGGATACGTGTAAATGCAAAAAATGGATTATTTTGTAATAGAGCCAAAATTATGATGAGTTAGAGGATGTAATTTGGAGGTATGATTATACTTGTAATTTAAAATGCTCTAGAAAAAGAACCAGGTCAAAAGACTTTAAGGTTAGAAAGTTATTGTAGTTTTAAGTTTTTGGGAGACCTCCTAAGAGCACTTCAAAGTTATATATTGGGCACTAAATGGCCTTGTATAGGGCCAAAAAATGGGGGATGATCAAAGCTGGTCCATAGGGTTGTAGAGTGCTTCAATAGCTTTCTAGAAATGTAAATGATTTGTTAATCAGAGTCTTGGTTTAAAAGTTATACCTCTCGAAACTTGGACTACCGTTTCTGGATTCTTCTAATTTTACACTGACTTCTAACATGACTTTTGGAACCTTCTATTTTGGTGGTGGATGCCAACTGACATATTCTAGAATGTATTCCTAACCCTAAATGAATTGGGGTCTATTTAAGAACATTTCTGGCATTGTAAAGGTAGTTTTCGGTGGAGTTTGAGAGAAGGTACTGTGTGGAGGATTTCTTTCTCTAGAATCATACTATTGTAAGCCCATAGGGAATTTTTCATTGATAATAATATTTTCCCTTTTCTTGTGTGTTATATCAGTCTCTGGTTGTGTCTTCATCACTCGCTTTCTCTCTCAAGAGGTATTTGGGTCTAGAAGATGAAGACAATTAATGTCTTGGAGTAGAAGATGTAGACCTTAAAGAAGATAATTCATGTAATGATGTAATATTATCCTCTAATTTAATTTTTCAAATTTATATTGCATTCCCATTATGTTCTTGGTGAGATAAAGGTAAGTAGGATCATTTGTCTCTCCAACTCTAGGAGTCTAAATTTATCTTCCTTTGCATCTTGTTCATCTAGGAAGGCTTTCTTTTTGTGTTCAATTCTCTTAAGTCTTTCACTCATGTATCTTGAAGGTGTATTGAGCAGTGAGCTTGGTATTGAATGTCTAAACAAGTTATTGGTGTATGTTGCATTTACATAAGTTCCATGAAGTTAATCATCTTAGTTTTCATGTTGTGATCATTCTTCTTGATATGCTTGCCTCTTATCTCCTTCAACCCTTTGCTGTGCATCTAGATATCTAGTTGAGATAAGGGGTAAGAATGGTCATGCATGAGAGGAACTGCCAAAAAAAATGATATCTTGATATTTTTCAAATATGTCATCCATGCGCTCATCCATTCCTTCCCTCTCTCATCGAGTCATTGTATAATTCATATCCATATATGAATAATAAGGTGCTAAGGGTGTACTCAAATCACTAAGGTTACTATTAGGACCAAACCAAACTTTGGGGGTATTCCTAAGTGATTGATCAAATTAAAGTTCTTTTCCCTTATGTCCTTGGCAAGTTCTAATTAAAGTTAATTGGTTAAAAATAACTTAAGGTTGCATGAAAGAAATCATACTAGTTGATAGGAAAACCCTAAGAAATATTAGTACCAAACCAGGATAGTAAAAGCACCACTTGTCCAAAAGACAGATGACAAGATAGAATTTTTGCAATAGACATAAACCAACACTGCCATAGAGGTGCCCACTACTTTGGGTTAATACCCTAGCACATATGGGTTGGGAGGACGATTTGATCAAATTATAATTAATTAAAATTGAACTTGAGTGGAAGTGAATGGACAAGAGATTACTACAACTTTCCAAGTGTGTTATCAAAGAATCCAAAAGTTTATCTTCTCAACAAGTATGATTTTTAACTCATTGATTTCAAGCAAGGTAACTCATAAAATCATAGATTACTAATTCAGAAGGTCAAAACACAACAATCCAAGGTGCAAACAAGCTTCCAATAGCAAGGTAAGTGACCTAATCTAACCTAGATCAACCAAGGAGGATTAAAAATGACAGAATAACAAATTTAGAAAGGTTTCAACTCGAGAAATTAGTTTTTTGGTTCATTTCAATTGACCAAATAGATGCATTGATAGTTTTTTTTATCATAGATTAGGCATGCAAGACAACACTCAGGGAGTTCAAGAAAACATTTACAATCAATGGACATGGACCAAAGCAACCTTGTGCATAAACAAGATTAATGTCTTAGTATGAATCTAATCCCTAGAACCACTACTATGTATGTTCTCAAAATATTTTTCAATCACACATATTGTCCTAGAAAAGAAAAATTGGGCTGCACTATGGTTCTGAGTAATGGTCAACTTTGCAAATCTTGCAATATAAAGTGGGAAAATCTAATCCTGGTGCACTAGGGTTTTGACACATTCTAAGAATTTAATCAATTGGAGAAGCTGAGCAAATCTGACAACCCAAAAAAAGACTATAGCCATGGAGATTTCTTCCACAAGGAAATTTATATAGTTGGTGTTGCTACCATGGAGAAAGTGGCTACTACCATTTGAGGTTCCATCCATGTGGTTTACCCAATAAAGGGAGTGTTCACTATGGTTAACCCTCTCTAATCAAGGAAGACTCAAAAAATTGGACCGCATGGGGACTTAATTTGAATTTCAGGGTTTCATATTTTTGATGTGCCCAAAAGGGAATAGAGCATACTCATCTAGCCTCTTCACCTCATTAAAACATATCAAATAGATTCATCGACACACTAATTTTAAATCACTTCATTGAAGTTTGGAAAGCCGACAATAATCACCACCAATCTCAAGAGAGAAAGTACTAGCAAATGTTGAAGACAAACCAAGCGAGACAATGAAATAATATCAAATCCTTCCCTACCTACAAGGGGATCTATCATCAAGAAGAGCTTTACATGTAAAGCAATAAAATGAGTCCCACTCTCTCAAGATCACCGCAAATAGTGTTCATAGGGCCTAATTACTATGTCAAACATGTATGCAAGAAAGAAAATCTTGGTCCAATTTTAGAGCACCAATCAAAATGTAAATTATGAAAGCATGTAAAAAACCCAAGCCAAAAAAATGAGAGATTAACTTTTAATTCAAAAGTCTAAATGTTATAAAGATGTATAAGAATACCTCAGATCAAAAGCAATGTGTGCTTATCACTCCACTAATCTAACAAACCAAAGAAATTTTCCAAGCAAACCAATACAAGATATATGTCTTATGAAAACCCTAAGGTTAGATCTCAAAATATGATTTTTAGGAGTAATAATAAAAAACAAATAATCCAAATGAAAACTCACATCATGTATTGAACCATGTAAAAATTAAATGCAAGTTAATCATTAAATGCCCTTTTTAAAATTTTGATTTTTGACCTAGTCAACAAGATTTGACCTATATGCCATGAATTCGGACCCAAAACTATAAATATAGAAAAGAGACCCTTATTGAAAAATAGAAACCTTTTTAAAAATGTCAAAATTTCAGAAAAATATTTTTAGTTGTGTCCTAAGGACCCATTTTGTCAAAATAGACTAGTTTTTGTAAATTTAGTGTTTGAGCCCTCATATGAGCTCTAAACTCAAAACATAAAGAAAAACCTTATTTATAATTAATAGATCATTATAAAATGTAGAATTTTATGAATTTTTTTTTAATTTGCACCCAAAAACTATTTTTCATAAAAAATAAAGAAAAAAAATACAAAATATTAATTACCTCAAAAAAATCTAAATTTTTAACTAAAGCTTTTTTGATATGTCGTCAATGTGCAAAACATATTTTAGACCAAAAAATGAAGTTGTTTGGGAGATATGACGAGATCTTTAAGATCTAGGGTTTTTTTTATCTCCAAACAAATTTGCACAAGGGGGTTAGCTCCAAAAAATAGCTAAAACCAACATGTAAAGGTGGGTTGCCACATGATGGGCCTCAAAAATGTGTGGTAAAATGTTGACACACTTATATGAGTCATTATATCCAAGATTTTTTAAGAATAAGATCTCAAATGACAACTCATAACTCTCTATTCATGGAGTGCAAGGGTTTGTAATGGAGGCCCTTAGTTTGACCTAGTTTGTGCCCATGCAAGTATACCATAAAATAAGAGATTGAAAGAGGAAAAGCAAGAGTGCTAGTCTACATGATCATCAAATATGCATGCAAGTGAAGATGCAAGCTAATCTAATTGGTTTCAATGCAAAGAAATGCAAGAAAGGAAATCTACTCTATGAAAGGAAATAACAATGCAATATTAATCTATGAAGCAAGTACGACTCTAAGATAATATAAAAATGCAAGGATGAAGCATGAGAGAAGAAGACAAGAAGAGAGAAGTTGCAATGAACCTCCAACGTCCAAACCTTAAGGCTCAAACCCTAATGCCCAAATGCCTCCAAAATTGCTTTCCAAACCTGCAACATAACAATACTATAGCAACATACATATATCCAAATGAGAAGGAGATGGCTCCTTATAAAGGAAAGTGTAGAGGGGGGAGGCTTATCACAAGAGAAATATGGGATAAATCCATAGAAAGGCAAGTAAGAGGTAAAAAATCCCACCACTTAGAGATATGTGTAAAAAAAAAGAATCTTAATAAGATTTTATTTGATTTATTTCCTTTTTTCATCAAAAAATGAGCTTAAAGTGGGCATTTATTTATTTAATTAAAAGAGGGATTTTATTTTAATTAAATAAGATTATTTTATTTATTTAAAATGGATATTTTATTTTAATTAAATAAGATAAGATTATTTAATTAAAAGAGAGATTTTATTTTAATTAAATAAGATTATTTTATTTATTTAAAAGGTATGTTTTCTTTTAACTAAATAAGATAAGATCATTTAGTTAAAAGAGAGATTTTCTTTTAATTAACTAAGATTATTTTATTTATTTAAAAGGGATGTTTTCTTTTAATTAAATAAGATTATTGATGAAATGATCAAACCTTAGAAAATATTGAAATAATTAAATTAATTGATTTGATCAAGAAAAATGATTTGAATTGATTCAATAAAATATTGTGATGCATTAATTCATGAAATTGATAAATTGAAGAATGGGGGCCCATAGTCTAGGCAACCATTTTAGGGTGCATGTAGGTGGAAGTTTCTCCAAGAAGAAAGGGAGAAATAAAACAAGAAACCAATAACAAATTGGAAGGTAATGGTGAACAAGTTTAGAGAGAATTATCTATGAGAGGATTATGAAATCCAACTACATAAAAGAGATAGAGTCTAAAACCAAAGGACATGGATGTAGCCTCTTATACTAAAGAATTTCAAAAGTTATGCCTAAGATCCAAGATCCAAGATCCATGAAGATGAAGCAGTAAAAGTGGCTAGGTATATAGGAGGATTGAGATGGGGTATGCAATAAGAAATTAGTCTATGGACCCCCACTACTATACAAAAATGATTCCAACTAGCTCTCAAGGTGGAAGCAAGGAAAAAAAAGAAATGAGACTCTCATACTAAAGGTAGAGGTAAAGGTAGAGATGCTAGAGGCACATATAGAGGTGGATATGGAGGTAGAACCAGTGACACTAGATCACAAGAGGACAAAAAATCTATTGTACCAAGAAATGATAGTGGTAATAAGGACAATTATTCCAGAGAAAGGAGTTATAGTGATAGAGGTAGGGGCTGAACAAACACTTACAATAGAGGTTCATATTTTTCTAGTATGAAATGTTATCATTGTGGACAACTAGGTCATCCATCTTATAGATGTCCTAAGAAAGCATAATCTTCACAAGGTCAAATAAAGGTCAACTACGTCCAAGTGGACCAGAACAATAGCATTAATCAAGAAGTGAGTCTCAATTTAGAGAAAGTGGAAAACTTGATGTTTAGGAGAGTTTTTCTTAAAGAACCAAGTAAAGAAGAACCCAAACAAAGTAGAGCACTTTTTACAGTCAAATGCAAGATGCAAGCCAAAGTTTGTAAAGTAAAAGTGGATTTGGGATCAACTGATAATATCATATCAGAGGAAACTGCTAAAAAAATTCAAGTGGTAAGAATTCCACATGCTCATCCCTATAGAGTTACATGGTTGAATAAGGGCCATAATGTTTTGGTAAATGAACAAGTTTGGGTAGACTTTTCAATAAGAGGGTATTAAGACAAAATACTTTGTGATGTGTTACCCATGGATTCTTGTCATCTACTTCTAGGTATACCATGGAAATATAATAGGGATGCTATCTATCATGGGAAGAACAGTTTGTATACATTCAAGAAGGATGAAATGACATATAAGATTTAGTCACTTATTGAAGAAGGCATGGATAAAGCCACATATCAAAACCTCCTACTTATGAGTGGGAAAGTGTTTTTGAGTGATTTCAAAGATGAAAAAGAGGTTGGGTTTGTAATTATGCTAAAACCTAAGGAAGAAGAGGTGAAGAGACAAACCACCTTACCAAAGGAGCTACATGCATTGATAGATCAGTTCAAGGATATCATCAGTGATGGTACATCTTCTACACTTCCTCCACAAAAGGAAATTAATCATTAAATAGACATTGTGCTAGGGGCTTCACTTCCAAATAAGGCTTTTTACAAGATGACTCTAGAATAGAACAAGGAGATTGCTAGAAAAGTTCAAGAGTTGTTAGATTAGGGTTTGATTAAAAAGAGCACTAGCCCATGCATTGTTCTAGTAGTGTTGGCACCCAAAAAAGGAGGTAAATGGAGGTTTTGTACAAATTCTAGAACCTTCAATAGGATAATCATAAGTTATAGGTTTCCTATCCCTAGAATAGAGGATTTGATGGATTGTCTAGGGGTGCTGAATATTTTTTCAAGATTGATCTTAAGAGTGGTTAGCACCAAATTAGAAGGAAGGAAGGAGATGAGTAGACGACAACCTTTAAAATCATTGAAGGACTATATGAATGGTTGGTCATGTCATTTGGCCTCACTAATGAACCTAGTAAATTCATGAGGCTTATGAATTAAGTGATAACGAACTACATAGATAGCTTTGTGTTGATATATCTTGAAGAAAATTTGAAGCACTTGGAAATTTTTTTGAGGAGATTGCAAGAAGAGCAATTAACCATCAACCTAGAGAAGAGTAAGTTTTTCAAACAAGAATTACTTTACCTTGGATTTTTTGTCTCACAAGGTTACTTGAAGATGGATGAGGATAAAGTTGAGGCTATATTCAATTGGCCTACACCAAAGATAGGTACAATTGTGAGGATTTTTCATGGTTTGGCACAGTTTTATAGAAAAGTTCATAAGGCATTTTTTTGAGATATGTGCTCCAATATTGGTCACTATCAAATGTGGTTTGAAAACTAAGTTTGTATGGACCAAAGAAGAAAATAAGGTATTTTAAAATTTGAAGAAAGAGGTTTCTACAAAACCTATACTTGTATTACCTAGTTTTGACAAGTTCATTATTGAATGTGATTCAAGGAATGTTGTTGTTGGGGCAGTTTTGAGTCAAGAAGGGAGATGAACAACCTTCTTTAGTGAGAGATTAAATGAGGCTAATGATGGAAATATAAGAGGAGTAACTAAGAGGGGAGGGGTGAATCAGTTGCTACTAAAATAAATCCCATATCCCTTAAATGTCAGTACAAAAACAAATTTTGGAAATTGAATACTGCTAATACTCAACAAACAAACAAATGTTGTAACTCAGTAAACAATATGTTTTATCGGTAAACATTAACATGAAAATATTTAGATATTATCTATGATTACTATTACTTTAACTTAGTTGCAAACACAAAAAAGTAAATAGAATTAACACATTTGACACCAAGATTTAATGTGGAAACCCAATTTGGGAAAACCACCAATTGCAACTAGTTGCTATTTTCACTCTTCTAAAGTGAGCCCTATTAGGAGCCAACCCTATTAAAGGTTACAAAACACACTATTAGGTGTGACCCTATTAGAGAATTTAATCACCCTATTAGGAGTGGTCTTATTAGAGGTCTTGAGACAATTGAATAGAACTGCCACCTTGTTAGATGATTTATAAATAACCATTAAGCTAACTCTATTAAGAGATCTAGATCACTACTACAATGGTTAGAAAGTAACAATGAGATGACTTGAATTGATGCAACTAAATTGTTGATTATAGATCTTTGTTCTGGCTTGTACTTGATCCTTCCTGATCAAATATATCTCTTTAGCTCCACAAGGATATTCTACTTATCCTTTGCTTCCTCTACTCATTATAAGATCTTCAATTTTCTCATATACATCCATACATCTCATCCTTATTTCACAACCTGACCTTATACTTATATTATCCACATTGTCAATTTGGCTCAAATACAACTTAGAATAATTAATATTCATCATCTTAGTTGGCTAGAACCAATAATTAAAATAGTTAATCTTAATATGCCAAAATAAGAAAATCCTTCGTTGGCCGACCCAACTAGGTAGACACTAACTAAGAAATGATTTCTTGTGTTAACTAATAGAAGCTTGGTTAACATTGCATATTTTCACAAATCCTTTGGCAACCAAGTGAGCTTAGTTAGCACTGGTTCCATCCAAATTTTTCTTCATTAATTGAGTGAGCTCAGTTGACACTCATCTTTAGTAGACTTTCTTTCGACGCTCGAGTGAACTCAATAGACACTACCTTCTAAACTAGGCAAACATAGGAATGGTTGGTAGACACTGCAAACTATCTTCACTACCCGAGTGAGCTCAACATACACTGACTAAAACTAATATGAAATTTTTGTAACATCAAAGATAACACACAATTAATCAATTGTATCAACAATCTCCCTCTTTGGCATTGATGGCAATACAACATGTCATAGAACAATGAATTTTTTTTTAGAGAAAGAATAAAGTAAGGAGCATATCCTTAGTTTCATTCTAATTCTCAACATGATAACTCCCTCTATCAATGTGAGCTCTTTCCTACCTTTAGATCTCTCCCTTTGTTAGAAAACTTCCATCTGTTTATAAAGTTTATATGATAGCAAACTTTTCTCTCTTATTGCAGACTTCTCCTTCTTAGAGAAATTTCTTATGAGATATAATGGTATAACTTCTCCCTCTTTAACAACACATGCCAAAGATAACAACTCTATTAATATTAATGTACCTCAAGAACTAATTCATTTGCAATGTACCGTTGCCAATTCTGCATCAACTAATTGATCTTCAACATGCTCTAGTTGATGCATCACTAAACTTCATTTAGTGAGCTTCTGATAGGGGAATAACCCCTAACTTACCTCTTGGATACAAAAATGTATCCTTAGGTAATTGCTTGATAAATATGTTTGCAATTTGTTCCTTTGTGTTCACATATTCCAATCTAGCCTCTTTATCGTGCACCAATTCTCTTAAGAAGTGATATTTTATAGCAATGTGCTTTGTTTTGGAATGTATCACTAGGTTTTTTGATATATTGATTGCACTAGTGTTATCATAGTATATGAAAACTAGATCCTTGATCTTTATCTTCATACCTACCAATAGTTGTTTGAACCAAACAATGTTTGAACAATTAATTGCTACTACCACATATTCTGCCTTTGATGTGGATTGAGATGTACAATTTTACTTTTTTCTTGTCCAAGACACTAGTCTTTTACCAAGAAAGAAAGCTCCACCACTAGTGCTTTTTCTATCATCAGTACTTCCTACCCAATCAGCATCAATAAATACCTTCAAATCTAGATTGCCTCCAAGTTTGTACCATAAGACACAGTCTCTAGTACCTTTTAGATATCTTAGGATTCTCTTGATTTCCATCATGTGATTTTCTCTAGGATTTGTTGAGAATCTTGCCACCATACCAACTGCTAATACAATATCAGGCCTTGTACACACTACATACTGCAGTTTTCCAATCATTGATCTATATGTGGTCTGATTTACTGCCTTGGAATCATCATTTTTTGAAAGCTTATGTCTAGTAGACATAGGAGTTCCAATAGGTTTTGAATCTTTCATTCCAAATTTCTTTAGTATCTCCTTGATATATTTGGATTGAGTGATGTAAATACCATTTTTGTTCTGCTGAATCTGTAATCCAACAAAGAATTTTATCTTACCAAACATAGACATTACAAATTCTTTACTCATTTCTTCTAAAAATCCCTTGCATAAGTCATCATTCCCTATGAATAAGGTGTCATCAACAAATATTTCTATCAATATAATCTTCTTGTCTAGTCCTTCTTTTATATACAAACTGTTGTTATCATTTGTTCTTTGAAAACCAATCTGTAACAAATAGTTATGTAGTCTTTCATACCAAGATCTTGGAGCTTGCTTGAGACCATATAATACTTTGTGTAATTTGTAAACCATGTATCTCTTATTAGGATATACAAAACCTTTTGGTTGTTCAATGTAGACTTCCTCATTAAGAATTCCATTCAAGAATGTAGATTTAACATCCATTTGATATACTTTAAATCCTCTATGTGCTCCATATGCTAGTAAAGTTCTAACACCTTCTAATCTTGCAACAAGAGAAAAAGTTTAACCATAATCAATACCTTCTTCTTGAGAATAGCCTTTACATACTAATCTTGTTTTGTTTCTTGAAACTTCTCCATCTTCATTTAGCTTATCTCTAAATACCCATTTTGTGCCAATTACATTTTTATCCTTGGGTCTAGGAACAAGAGTCCAAGTTTTGTTGTTCTCGATCTATTCTATTTCTTCATTCATTTCCTCAAACCAACTTTCATTTTCCAATGCATCTTTAATATTTCTAGGTTCAAATTTGGCAAGTAAACATGTACCTTTTAATTTTCTTCATGTCATGGTTCTATCAAATTTGTCACCAATGATCTGATGAGGTGCATGATGCCTTCTGACATATCTTCCTAACACAGGCACTTTGGATAATGAATGACTTTCACTGATTTTATCATGAACTTCAATGTCAGGCTCAGGTCCCACTATCTATGACTCAAGTCCATTTGACTCAGTTTGAACTAGCTTGGTAGCCTTTGATTGCAACTTGAGTCCTTTAGATTGTGACTTGGGTTGCACTATATGCAACTCAGTAATTGTTGGAGATTTTGGGGACTTGGGAGGTGAAGCCTCATTTCCTTTAGATGTGTTTGGCATAGTATCAGGTTCATAGTAAATGAATCTTCTATAATCTTTTGGTTCTTTGCTGCTTTCTTCTTCACTCCTTTTTGCAAACTCATCAATTCTAACATTTGCACTTTCTATGATTTTATGAGTAGATAGATTCAAACATTTGCATGCTTTACTTTTCCAAGAATATCTTATGAATATACCTTCATCACCTTTTACATCAAATTTTCCTTTTCTAGATTCTTTCAAGATATAACATTTGCTGCCAAACACCTTCAAGTAACTTATGTTAGGTTTGTAACCATACCATAGTTCATAAGGAGTTTTATTTGAGTCTTTCTTCAACTGTGCTCTATTCAAGGTATGAATTGCAGTGTTGATAGCTTCCTTCCAATATTTGAGAGCAACATTCTTTTCAATCATCAATGTTCTTGCATAATCCATGATGGATCTATTCCTTCTTTCAGCTATACCATTTTGCTGAGGTGTACCAGGGGCTGATACTTGTATTTTGATTTCCCTTTCAATGCATAAATTATTGAATTCATTGGAGATGAATTCACCACCTCTATCTGATCTCAAACTTTTTAATTTCTTTCCAATTTCTTTTTCTACTCTTGCCAGATACTATTTGAATTTTTGAAAAGCTTCTGATTTTTCTTTCAAGTACATTATAGTCATCATTCTAGAATAATCATCAAAAAAAGAATGAAAAAATTTTCTCCACTATAACTCTCTATTACAATAAGACTGCATAAGTTAGTATGAACAATTTCTAAGACTTCTTCAAACTGATAGTTTTTTCTAATGAAACTAGTCTTTCCCATTTTACCAATTTGGCAATTCTTGCATAGACCCAAGTTAGGTTTCTTTAGACTAGGAAGACCTCTTACTTTCTTATGTTTGCTAATCTTAACCAGATTATCAAATTTTACATGACATAATCTTTTGTGCCATAACTAACTTTCTTCTCTTTGAGAAATAAAACATGAATTTTCACTGAGATGAAGATAAAATAGATTACCTTTTGCTTGTTTTCCAGATCCAATCAGATTTCCTTTTCCATCCAGTAGTTTGGCCTTGCCTCATATGAATTCTACCTTGAATCCAATGTTGTTCATCTATGCCACAGTTAGTAGATTATGCTCTAATCCTTCAACCCAATAAGCATTGTCACATACAAGTTCATTGGTCAATGAGATACACCCTTTACCTTTTATGCAACAAGGTTCATTGTTTCCAAATCTTACACTACCTCCATTATAAGGTTCCATATTCTTAAAATTTTCTTTATCTCTAGTCACATGATGTGAGTAGCCATATCAATAATCCATGTATAATTTTTGCTAACATGAGAGATAAGTTCCATCGTATCTCTTTCATCATTAGATTCATCCTTCATAGCAATATATACCATTTCATCTTCACTATTATCAAAATTTTAGCCATAAAATAAAATTTCTTACATTTTTCCTTGTGGTTCTTGTAGTTATTGAAATCCTTCTTTCTTTTGTACTTATGAATTTTCTTTTCATCTTTGTTTTCTCTAGTTGGACACCTTGCAACAATGTGACCAACTTCTTCACAACAAAAGTAGATGATAAGAAGTTTATGTTTGTACTTTTCTCTACCTTTGGAGTATTTTCTTGCTAGTAGGGCTTCAACAACTTCAATATCACTATCCAAACTTTCTTCTAATGTTCTATCTTCTTCACTTCTTGATTGAATGGACTTTGAATTTCAACCCTTTTTCTTGAGTGAAAGTTTAGCTTCAAATGTAGACTCAATATTGTTTGAAGCAGGAACATAGTTATCAAAATTATCTAACTCAAAAGATGTCAATCTTCCAACTAGAGCATCCAAAGACATTTTGCAATTTGGTTCAAATATTATCTCTTGAATAATAGATTTTCTAATTGCATAAATAGGAAGAAGATTTTTGAGCATTTTACTTACAACAATTTCCTCCTTAATGTCTCCTCTAGATTCTTTGATTGCACTTACACTGGCCTTGATTCTTTCCACATATTTTGCAATGTTTTCATCTTCTCTCATTTTCATTTGATCAAACTATCTTCTAAGACTTTCTAGTTTAGCTCTTTTCACATTGTCATCTCCTCCATAGATATCTTTTATTTTGTTCCACATATCAAAAGTAGTTTTGCAATCCTTTACCTCATTAAATTTGGCATAACTGAGAGTAGAAACAATATCAATCATCATGATGTTATGGTTCTTCTTTTCAACAATATCTTCAACTAATAATGTTCCAATGGGAGTCTTGTATTTAGCATCAAGATATTTGAAACCTCAATCAATGATACTACCTAGATGTAGTCTAATTATTCCTTGCCATGCTACAAAGTTGTCTCTATTTAGTTTGGAAATCTCTCTTTTGTAAGGCATCATAATCTTTAGCTTAGGTCATTGAAACCTTCTCTGCAAGCACCAAAAGCTCTGATACCAATTGTTGGAAATATAAGAGGAGTAACTGAGAGGGGAGGGGTGAATCAGTTACAACTAAAATAAAGCCCAAATCCCTTAGATGTTAGTACAAAAAAAAACTCTAGAAACTGAATACTGTTAATGCTCAACAAACAAAGAAATGCTATAACTCAGTAAACACTATGTTTTCTCAGCAAACATTAACATGCAAATCTTTAGATATTATCTATGATTATTGTTAATTTAAATTAGTTGCAAACACATAAAAGTAAATAGCATGAACAAATTTGACACCAAGATTTAACATGGAAACCCAATTTGGGAAAACCATCAATTGCAACTAGTTACTGTTTTCACTTTTCTAAAGTGAGCTTTATTAGGAGCCAACCCTGTTAAAGGTTACAAAACACACTATTAGGTGTGACCCTGTTAGAGGATTTAATCACCCTATTAGGAGTGGCCTTGTTAGAGGCCTTGAGACAATTTAATAGAACTGCCACCTTGTTAGAGGATTTATAAATAGCTGTTAAGCTAACTCTGTTAAGAGATTTAGATCACTGCTACAATGGTTAGAAAGTAACAATAAGATGACTTGAATTGAATGCAACTGAATTGTTCATTATAGAACACTGTTCTAGCTTGTACTTGATCCTTCTTGATCAAATATATCTCTTCAAATCCACAAGGATATTCTACTTATCCTTTTCTTTCTCTTCTCATTATCAAATCTTCAATTCACTCATATACATCCATACATCTCATCCTTATTTCACAACTTGACCTTATACCTATATTATCCACATTATCAAATCGGCTCAAATAAAACTTAGAATAATTAATATTCATCATCTTAGCTGGCTGTAACTAATATATAAAACAATTAATCTTAATATGCCAAAATAAGAAAATCCTTCGTCAGCCAACCTAGTTCGGTAGACACTAACTTAGAAATGATTTCCTACAGTTAATTGATAGAAGCTTGGTTAACACTGCATATTTTCAAAAATCCTTTGGCAATTGAGTGAGCTTAGTTAGCATTGGTTCCATCCAAATTTTCCTTCATTAATCAAGTGAGCTTGGTTAACACTCATCTTTAGCAAACTTTCCTTCGATGCCTAAGTAAACTTAGTAGACACTGCCTTCTGAACTAGGAAAACATAGGAATGCTCGATAGACATTGCAAACTATCTTCACTACCCAAGTGATCTCAGCATACACTAATTAAAACTAATATGAAATTTTTGTAATATCAAAGAGAACACACAATTAATCAATTGTATCAATAGCTGAGTCAAGGTACTCCTCTTATGATTTGGAATTATATGCTTCAGTACAAGCACTTAGGAAATGGAGGCATTACCTTTCACCAAATGATTTTTTTTTCTATGTAGATAACCAAGCATTGAGTTACATCAACTCCCAAGATAAGTTGAGTTTAAGGAACATCAAATGGGTGGAGTAAATCTAGTAATATACCTTTACCATTAAGCACAAGAAAGGCCTAGAAAAGAAGGTCGTTGATGCCTTAAGCAGAAGGTTACTCACCATCCAAGAAATCCAATTAGAAAGGATTGGGGTGGATAGTTTTAATGACCTGTATGCTTGGGGTGAAAACTTTTCAAAAATCTAAAAAGTATGCCTAGAATGTAATAATCATTTTCATACAAAATATTCAGATTTTACTTTGAAAAATGGATTATTGTTTAGGGGTAATTAGTTGTTGGTGCCTAGAGGGTCCAGTAGAGAAAATTTGATTCATGAGAAGCATAATGGGAGCCTTAGTGGATATTTTTGTGTAAATAAGACATTAGATATAGTGAAGAGATTCTACTATTGGCCAAGAATGTAGAAATATGTTAAGAAGTATGTCAATCAGTGTATGGTATGTCAAAAAGCTAAGGGTACTTCTACAAATGTAGGATTGTATCAAGCCTTACCCATATCAAAAAACCCATCGGAGTGCATTAGAATGGGTTTTATAGTTTGTTTTCCAAGGAAAAAATTAGGTTGGGACAATATTTTTGTTGTTGTTGATAAGTTAAGTAAGATGAGCCACTTTATTCCTTGCAAAACTACACATGATGCCAATTACATAACCCATCTCTTTTTCAAGGAGATTGTGAGAATACATGGGTTACCCTTCAAAATAGTTTTTGATAGGGATGTTAAGTTCATGAGACACTTTTGGAAAAATTTATGGAAGAGATTGGGCACAAATTTGGCCCATAGTTCAGCTTACCATCCACAAATAGATGGTCAAACTAAAGTGATTAATAGGGTACTTGGAAACCTATTAAGATGTCTAACAAAGGAGTATGGCCAGACTTGAGATCAAGTCCTATCACAATTAGAGATTTCCTATAATGATATTATGAATAGAACTATAGGGAAAAGTCCATTTCAAGTAGTGTATGGTTACCATCCAAGAGGCATACATGAACTCAAAGAACTAAAACCACATGAAGAAGTGATTAGACATGCAAATGACTTTGTACAATTCATGAGGGAGCTACATGAACAGGTCAAGAGAACATTGGGTGAACCTACTCAAAAATTGAAGGCAAAGATGGATACAAACATGAGAGATGTGTAATTTGAGGTAGGAGATTGGGTCTTAGTGTAGTTGAACAAAAATAAACTCACTAAAGGTATTCCTACTAAGTTACAAATGAAGGGGATAGGGCCTTGTAGAGTACTTGCAAAATATGGCTCTAATGCTTACAAGAAAGACCTACTACAAGATTTGGAAATTTCTCCTATCTTTAATGTGAAATATTTAATGTAGTATAAAGGACCTAACATCAAGGAAGGACAGAAAAAAATAAAGGTCAAGGAGGACACTAAGGAGGTCAATATTCCAACTAAACCCAAGTCTCAAGCTGAAAGAGTTATAGATTCTAGAGTGAAGAAAAAGACTAGACATGGAATCTATATGGAACATCTCATCAAATGAAAGAATAAACTAGATTTTGAGGCACCATGGATAGATCTGAGTGATTTTATGAAGAAAGGTATCTCTAGTAATCTTCTCAATGTTGATTCACCATGACTTCTTTGTAAATGGGGAGAATGGTGCAATAACATCTAGGATCTTGGGTAAGATCTTGAAGAATTTTGTATTATAGATGGTTCTAGCCAGTCATTAGTGAATAAGCTCTAAATATAAAGCCCCAAGGGTGTGACTAGGGGTAGATAGATAGACGAGTAAATGAAGTGTCTTTAGGTTGTTAATATTGCTTAAAATGGCTTGATTAGGTCAAGTGTTGACCAAGAGTTGACTAAAAAATATAATGTTTGAGAATAGTGTTGTAAGTTGGTTTCGAACCACATGAGATTCATATGTAATGTTTTTGGACTCATACATGGTTAAAAGGAAAAGTTGCTCAAGCAATTTTGCATTTTTGCAATAGTTGCATTTGACAACTTTGACAACTTTTTGCCAAACTGAACAAATTTGCATTTTTTAGTTATTGGGTCCATATAGAGGGTTCCCACATGTTCACAAACACTATAAAACAATATCACACACCTAGTAGAAGGGTTGGTGTTTAGATTGTATGAATTATAGTTGAAGCAATAACAAATTTTGAAGCATTTCCAATTACAGTCATCTTGCATACCCTAACATCCAATGTGAATGAATTGATTGGGCATATTCATTCCATGAAGTGGGTTTGTGAGATAAAGTCTAAGATTTCTAGAGAAGATTATAACAAGCACGTGGAAGAAATTTTGAAGGATATTGGGAATTTCCTTGGAGTTTTTGTCTTACCTTACAAGATAATAAGAAATGCCTAGCTAGGAGTTTAGGTGAGTTAAGATTGAAAAGAATTGGATTAATAATTGATGTAATAGATCTTGTAGAAGGGGATAATTGTGAGAGATCCTCTTGGAAATAGGGTCAAGTATTAATCCTATAGGATTAGAAGAAAATTTGAAGAGTTTAGGTATTGAGACCTAGACTAGGAGTTTTGGATTTCATTACATCAAGAGCTCACTTTTAGAAGAGCAAAAAATAGTGACATGTTGCTCATTTTTTTTTCCCAAATTGGGTTTCCACATTAAATGCCAGTTTCAAACTTTTGTGGATGTTATTAGTGGTTTTTCTTGATTAATGTTTACATTATGGAAGTTTTTTATATTTTGGACAGTGGACAACTAGTTGATGTTGCTAATAGTTGACTATAGAGATTGAGCTATGGAATGATACAATTTGAAGTTATTTAAGTATTTTTTTTTTAATTGGTACATCTGGACCTTGGATAACTAAGTCATCCCCCTCTTAATTATTCTAAATATTCTAGTAATTGGTATCAGAGCATTGGTGCTTGTAGAATGAATTTTGAAGGTACTCAAAGCTAAAGATCATGATGTACAAAAAGGAGGTACCAAAGTTGAATAAAGAGATTTTTCCTGAATGATAGATGTTGACGAGGCTACATATATTGGTGATCTTGCATTGGAATTTTTAGACAATGCATATGCAAAATAGTCACTCTGACTACAAAACAAATGGAAGAGAGGAAAGAGCACAATCATTAAATTTTGGAGATTACTTGAGCCCTAAGCCATGCTAAGTTTTATGACATAAAGAATGCAAGAAAGAAAAATAAATGTGGGATAGCTGAAGAACATATATGGAGGAGATGATAATGTCTTGAAAGCCAAATATAAAAGGTTGAAAAGAAAGTCTGATGAAATGAGAATGAAAGAAGGTAAGAA
This sequence comes from Cupressus sempervirens, assembly GCA_028749045.1. Lineage (NCBI taxonomy): Eukaryota > Viridiplantae > Streptophyta > Pinopsida > Cupressales > Cupressaceae > Cupressus > Cupressus sempervirens. Next base: position 398,188,498 of record CM053783.1, read on the forward strand.
TATAGTTTAATATTGTACAAGAATCAAATAGGTTGTCAATGCTATTTGAGGTTTTGATAGAAATATTGAGGATAAAATAGTAATAATTAAGGTATTGAGAACTTTATTTCCTATGTATGCTATTAGGGTTTCTGCAATACAAGAATTGAGATATACACTAGGTAATGACCTTACTCTAGAAGGTGTAATTGGTAGGCTTATTGATATTTAGATGTCTAATTTTGATAATTAAACTCTTGCTACTATTGAATCTACTTTTAAATCACAACTAGTTCTTAGCAAGAAAGGAAAAGGAAAACATGTGAAAAGTGAGAGTGATACTTCTATTGATGAACTTGATGAACTTGAGGCATTGATGGCTAGAAGACTTGGAAGAGGCAAAGGAAAATCCAAAGGTAATTTTCCTATAATTTATTTTTCATGTAACAAAGTTGGTCATATTGCTACTAGATTTCCTGATAGAGAAGACAAGGATGAGATAAAGTACAAAGGAAGCAAAGATAAACAAGACTACAAGAAGAATAAGGACTGCAAAGAAAAAGGTAAGAAATCTTGTTATATTGGTGAAGAAGAAACTGACACTGAAACTAAAAGTAATGATGAAGAAGTAGTCTATGTTGCTATGAAAGAAGATTATGATGAAGATTAAAAAATTGCCTTAATCTCTTATGTGAATAAAAGTGATAGATGGATAATTGATACTATTTCTTCAAATCACATGAACGGTGATGAAGTAAGTTTGATAACATTGGACCATACAAATGTAGCTATGCTAAATTTGGTAATGACATTCCATGTCTTGTGAAAGGTAAAGGATCAATTCAACTGATTCATAAGATAAAATTTGAGAATGTTTATTAGGTTGAAGGACTTAACTATAATCTATTGAGTCTTTCACAGTTCAACAAATTAGGTTATAGAGGTGAATTCCATCATAGAAAGGCTAAAATATTTGTTGTTGATGGTAAACTAATTGGAAGTGGTGATCAAACAAGAGGTAACTTGTTCTATCTAGATTTATTTGATAAGACATGTTTGTTTGCACACAACATGAAGATATTTAGTTATGGCACAAGAGGTTATGTCATGTAAATTTTGACAATTTGGTTAGCATTAATAAACTAAAAAGAGTAAGAGGTTTGCCAAAATTGAAGAAACCTAACAATGCTATTTGTAAACAATGTCAATTGGGAAAAATGGCAAAGTATAGTTTCAAGAGAAAAACATATTCATCTGATGATATTTTTGAATTAGTTCATACTGACTTATGTAGATCCATTGGTGCTCAAAGCTACTATGGAGAAAAATATTTCATTCTATTTGTTGATTACTATTCTAGAATGATGACTCTGATATTTATTAAAGAAAAATATGATGCTTTTTCAATTATTTAAGTGGTATTTGGCTAGAGTTGAAAATGGGACATGGAAGACTTTGAAGTGCTTGAGAGCTGACAGAGGTGACAAATTCATTTCCAATGAGTTCAACATATTCTACAATGACAATAGAATCAAAAGACATATGCCAACACCTAGGACCCCTCCTCAAAATGGGATAGTTGAAAGAATAAATAGATCAATCATGAACTGTGTTAGAAAATTGATGATGGAGAAAAATGTGTCATAGAAATACTGGAGAGAAGCTATAAGTATAGATGTTTACACCATGAATAGAATGCAAGTCAAGAAAGGTACAACTGCTACACCTCTTGAATTTTGGTATGGATAAGCTCCCAATGTTAAGTATTTCAAAGATTTTGGAATCAAATATTACATAATTATAGATAATTTAAATGGAAAACTTGATGCTAAAAGTGATGAAGGCATATTCCTAGGATATTCTACTAAGAGAAAAGCTTATAAGTGTTTGAACTCTAACACTAAAAAAGTTGTGGAAAGTAAAAATGTCAAAGTTGATAAATATACAAAGAAAAATGAAGTTTAAAGCAAGAAAGAAGCTAAATATTACAACTCATTCATAAATGTGAATGATAGTGCTCCTAGCACTCCACTTGAACAATAGAACAAAGCTACATATACTCTACAGACTAGGAATGCCGAGTTGCAATAGCTAGTTGTCGAGCAATAGACTGTGGGTTCCAAAAAATAGGGAAATGATATTGAGTCATACAAAGAGGAAGTTAAACATCAAAAAGGTAATGTCAAGCATGAAAAATATGCACTTGAACTTGAACAAGAGAGATGATGAGCTTGACATCATTTTTCAAGATGAAACTATTGAAGAAGAAAGAAGAAAAGACCCTATATTAACAAAATATGTGAGAAGACATTAGACACCTTAACAAATCATTGGATACAAAGAATCTATTATTATGAAAAGAAAAAGACTCACAAGTGATACACGATTATTTTGTGAGTTTGAGCACAAATTTGTGAAAGATGCTCTATGGAATGAGGATTGGATACAAGCAATGAATGAAGAAATTGAGCCAGTTGAAAAGAATAAAACATGAGCATTGGTACCTAGATGTAAAGACAAAAATTTTATTGGAAAAAAGTGGGTATTTAGGATATAGCTTAATGAAAAGGGTGAAGTGACAAGGAAAAAGGCTAGACTAGTGTAGATGCTCAAAGATGGTTCATGTCTACGATTTAATTAAATTTTCATACTAATTCATCCTATTTCCTCATTTCACTAATTTTGATCTTTTGGCCAACTTGATTATCATTCAACCATAAGGCTACAACATTCTTCATCACTCTCACCCCCTTTCAAATTAATCATAGATCATTTCAAAATTGGTTCTTGTGTTATTCAAACTTTACAAAATCAACTCCAAATCATTTCAACATCATTGAAATCATTTCTAATCAACCCATAATCATCCAAAATCAACCCAAAATGATCCCAAATCAACCTATAACATGTCAAATATCTCAAATCAATCATATTTATCCAACTCTAGGCATTTTTCATGTCCCTTGATGCCTTGGAAATCTATCAAAACCTATAAAACCTATCAAATCTAACCTTTAGCACTATCATGCCCCTTAACACTAGGTCAAATTTTCATTTTCATCATCCAATCATTGAGATTGTCAAGTCCCTTAGTGTTGGATCATGACCCTATCTAATCAAATTAATAATGTTGACAATGTTTGTTGATGTTATTTTAATCAATCTTATCAATCAATTTTGATCTTGTTGCATTTGCAAGGTCGATTAAATGTCACATGTTCTCAATCCATGTCATATGTCCTTGGTATGTTATCAATCTTAATCAATCAATCAATTTAATCATGGCCTTGATCTACCCATCATCATCCTCGTTGATTTGCATAGTCATAACATTTCATCTCACACTTATCTAATCAAATTGGCCAATCATTTAATAATTTTCTCTATAGGACTAGATAACCCATAATTTAATACTATATCATTTCAATGCTTTGTGTCTTACATTACTAATTATTCTTGCTAACTACCATTCTCAATAAATTGATATTTATTAATTAATTAATTCATCTTCACAACCTATGGAAATTCTCAATTTCCTAAGTCCTATTTTCCACTCCTAATTTCCATTTTACTAATTTCTATTTGTGTGAAATAATGAATTTTTATTTCAAATATTCCACATAATCTTGACACACGAACATGACACATCATAGATATTCTCCCTACAATTGGCTAAAATATGTCATATTTGATATATTTTATTCCTTACATGTGCCTATAATAAGTATCCATCATCATAGATTCTTGGCTACAAGTGGCTTTGAGATGTCATATGCAGGTCATAGATTCTTCTCAACTTTTAGCCATGTTGACTTCCATGTATCATAGACTCCTACATTTGGCATCTTGGGTCATATTTGTCATAGATATTCTAAGGAACATTATGCCAAGTTTCACAATCGAGTTGACAAGTGTCTAATCTCTCATTCATGTCTCATCTCTTGTGTGTTAGCTATTAATTGACCCACATTGCTCTCTTTTTTTATCTCTTAGAAAATATCTTATAATTAATTAGGCTTGAAATCACACTTCAAGTACTCTTAATAACATCATCACATCATTCTCATTTTATTTCAATTGTATAGGCACTATAGGCAATTGGAAATACATCAAATGGAGAAGAAATAAGGACATGGGAACTATGATTGAAGAGGGAAATTTAATTTTTTTGATATCCTTTATGCTTTAATTAGTTATCATGGTAGATTAGAAGGGTTTAGTGTATTTTTATTGAGTTTTGTGATTGCTCATAGTATGCTAGGTTCTAATCTATTTTCTAGTCCTACAATTGGTGAACCAGACATGAAGACCATGCTTACTAACTTGGGTTTCTTTGTTTTGTGCTTGTAGGTGAAAGGAGGGGGCTCACTTGAAGGAGTTTAATGCTAATCTTCTCTTTCTTATAACATCTAGTCTAATTAGGAGGTCTAGTAACAAGTTTATGTCTTTCATTTATGTATTTAGAGAGCTATTTTAGGGGCCTAGGAGTTAGTATAACCTCTATCTATTGTTCGTACCTAAGAAATTGCACTCAAAAACCACCAACTACACATTTTGGGCTCCAATTATACCAGGGGCACACTTTGCATTGTCTTAGTGCACTTGATAGGATAGTTTTTAGTTTTGCATGTCCTAGGTATTATTTTTCCTTCATTTCACCCCAATTTGCACCTAGTCTCCCAATTGTGTACCAAAAATATCAACTACACTCTAACTAGCTTGAACTACACTAAGGTCATAGTTAGCACTACTAAAGTGCACTTGGGGACCTCCTGAGTCTTTTTATCATTTTGGGGCATAGTCTGCACTATTAGGGTGCAATTGGTTCACAAAGAAGTCACATTTCAATCATAATCTACATCTAGGGCTTTAATTTCTTTCTAAGACCTAGATTCGATGTTTTTGTGTTATTGATGATCTATTTCAGCATGTGGTGATCATTGGGAGAAGACATATTAATTGAAAACTACTAATTCTTTGTTGTAGGATGTTGTCAAAGACCCATGTGCTTGCTCAAACTTTGTGTGTGTCTTTCTTAGATTAGATAAAACTTCATTTGGTGCTTTAAAATGATTTTTTTTTTCTAGTATCTATGCATTATTTAGAACCCTAGGAGTTGCATGGATGTATCCTCTCCCATTTCCATTCATGGATCTTGGGTGTAAGAGAATTCCATGCAATTTCTTTATAGAGGTTTGCCTTGGAAGCAAGACTCATCACTTGGTGTGTCCCAGGGATTGACCTTGAAGCGGTAATGGGCCAAAGCCAGGTCAACACTCCATCCACTATAACAAAATCAATATGGTTAATGCTGTGTCAATGGTATTGTTGATTGATAGCTCTCCTCTAGTACCCTTGTGGTATGCTAAACCTTAGTTCTTGGGGCTAGGAGACCTTTGAAAGTTTATCATTCACTTTTTGAATAGAGTACCCAAACTAAACACATTGTCTTAGATGCTAAAATCATTTCTATGTACTAGATTAGATGTTCTCCCATGCCCGTGAAGACATCCCCAATTGTCACAATCCTTAGTAGAGGAAAAAGTCCCTTGGGAAGTGATGACCCTTGGGAAGAAAATCTTGGTAGCCCTAAGAAGTGAGTGCATTGTAAGCAGGAGCCTATGGTACCAAGATCCTAGATTGTCTTCTTTGGATAAGTGTGACCAAACTTTGGTTCAAGTGGGAATTCAGTGGATATAGTCTTAAAGCCTAGGTTGTAATGTATATTTTTAGTTTAATAAAAACTATTATTATTTATTGTGTCTTTTGTGTGTGAATACCAATAATCAAGATAAAGCCAAATTTTAAAACTCACATCAAAACACATCTTGAACCTTGGACACTTTCAAACATTACAACATTGTCAAAACATTGCAAACTTTTGTTCAAACACTTGAGACTTGGAAAATGTGGAGACTTGTAACCTTAGGAGTGATTGACATGATTTAGATTCCATCCTTACATAACACACCATTTCATTTGTCATCTTTTGAGCCTCATACTTGTATCCTCTAGGCCTCATAGAGCATCCCTTATCTTTAATATTACATCCATTAGGCTTCATTTTTCATATCGTAATCTTCAACTTTCTAGCCCTTAATCAACATCTTGCATCTCCCAAATTGCATTCTTGCATGCCCTAGTCCTCATTTTTCATGTTTTAGTCCTCATTTCCAATTCCCTAACCACAAATTTTAATCTTTATTCTAATCATAGCACTATCCCTTGTCAACTAGCTTTTTGGAAGTCCACAAGTCCAAAATCACTCTAGTTTCAAATTACTTTATCAACTACACTCTAAAACTACCAACTAAACTCTAACTAGCCCCAAATACATCAAGGGCATAGTTGGCTTTGTCTAAGTGCACTTGGTTTCTAGAGAAACTAGTTTGGACTTCTAGATAGCATTTTGGGACCCTAGAATCTACACCAGATGCTTGTATAGGTCCCTCATTCTAAGCATGTCTCAAACTTCATTATGCATATCCTAACCCTCATTGTGCACATATTAGGCTTAGTTTAACATGTCCTAACCTTCATTTTTCATCTCCATTATGATCATAACACCATCCCCAACCAACTAGCTCTTTTTCATAACAATCTGATAGTCACCTAGTTCAGGATTGACAAACTTTCTACCTAGCTTACCAACTATGCTATAAAACTACCAACTATGCTCAAACTATCCCTAAATGAACCCTAAGCATAGTTGGTACTATAAAAGTGCACTTGGTGCTGTCATAGTGCACTTGGTTTCCAAAATAGCCATTTTGGAACTCTAGACTACATTTTGGGACCCTAGAACTGCATCAAAAAGTTTGTATAGGTCCTCACTTTGAACACAACCCTGAACATCATCTTGTTCCCTAAAAATCATTTTTAATCATAGGACCCTTATATCTTGCATATCCAATCCACATATTACTCATTTTGACTCTCCCTAAACCTCATTTTGGACCTAAAACCCCTTTTAACTTAGTCAAAAATCAAGACAAAGTATGAGTCCTAGAGTATCTCTTAATGTTGATGGATGATGGATCTTTACCATAGTCTTTTTTCATATTTTTTGTCATTTTTTTGGGTCAAAGACTATCTATGTCTTGATCTATTTGACCTTGTCATTTTTATCAACTTGATCTTTTCAATCTTTGTCTCTTTTGGTCAAGATACAAAGTCCATCTTCACAAGGTTGTACACTTAGATTAAAACTTTCCAAAGATTTCTCCTTAGTTCAAAACCTTACATACACCATTGTTATATCATTTTCACATCTTGAGTCTCCCTAAACATCATTTTGATTAACCCCAGTTGCATAACTACTTCATCTTGCATAGTCCAAAACCATAGCATCTCTCCTTAATATCAATATACCATTAAAAAAATCAACAATCAAATTGTCCAAATACTTTGTCAATCCCATCAATTTTTCTTGATCCCACATCCCTATATTTCATATCATAAAGATCATTATCAACCTTGTATACATCAATCTTTAACCTAATTTCCAAGTCTAAAGTCCAACACTAATTTTCATTTTGCATACCTTGAGTCATTTTCATACCCCTTAGCCACACTCCAAAATGTCACTCACATTTGCATCATTCCCTTAGGAAATTTTCATCTTGCATATCATAACCCTAGGTCACTTTTCATTTCCTTAGGTTGCATCACACTCCAAAACCCCTAAAAGTTCAAAAAATATTCATATTGTGCATACCCACTTCTAGATTATCAAATTTTGGCCTATCTTACCAACTACATACCTTCAAAGCCCCAAGTACACCAAGGGTCAACTTGGTATTGTTAGAGTGTAGTTGGTAGTTTAGTTGTGGACTTGGGATGTAGAGAGTCTATTTAGGGTTTCCCCATTTCATTTTCATCCTTAGGTATCATACCAACACTTACAGGGATACAACCACCTCAGAGACTAGAAGACTTATACTAACCCTTGTTTTCCAAAGTAAAAACACAACCCAAAGCAACACCTAAAACATGTCCAAGGTAGAAGAAGACTAAAAAAGCCAGCAAACACTTGACACAAATCAAACTAAAGCTTTACAACCTTTGCTCATGGACCCATTAAGCATGTATCTGCAAAAACCCAACCATCAAGAAATGACACAACCAAACCTCAATGAAATGTGTACCATGAAGTTCCCAATAAAAAATTTCCCTACACACATGGTTCAATAAAGTCCTAATTTTGAACCCATATTCATACCAATACCACCCAGATGTGGAAGTGTACCTACAACTCTCGAGGCTAAACAAACAAACTCCTTTGAATTCAGAAAACCTAACACAAGCACCTTCAATACTCTAAACATACAAGGTAGTTTGCACCTAAGTGATGATTCTGACATAGATTATGGCATCACCGATGAAGAAATGGCTAGGGATTGTCAACACAAAATGTTATGAAATAATCTTAAACTCCTGGCGGCCTAATAAATTGTTAAATTTAATCTAAACTTGGAAGGGCCTAAGTATAAAAATCAAGATGACCCCATATTTGAACATATCCAAACTATGATTAATTTAGACTTGGATAAGGGAAAACAACCTTTGGTGTTTTCAAACATGAATATGACACCTATGAGATCTCACTAAGAATCCACCATCTAGATTCTCCAAAGTACTTTTGAACACATTAATGTCAACCCTTTGTTCAAAAAAACTCCATCAATCAATGGAAAAAAGACTCTTCCTAAGTATCCCAAAAGGACACTAAGAATTGACCTCAATCAAATAATTCAACAACAAGAGGTTCCTTATGAGGCTTGTCCCATAGGGATGCCAAACATACCTCCTTTGGAGGGAAACCAACAAAGTATACCTTTTTTACTAATTTTACCAACTACCATGACATCAAATACTATGGATCCCCCTATGAGTACACCATTTCAAATTTCAATGTTTATAGCAAAAAACCCTATTGACACACAAAGGAATAGTCTTATCAACATTTCACCAATTCTCCAAAGGAACATGTGACATTGCCAAATCAATATGATGTCCCAAGGTGAAACATCTAACACACAAATGTATCAAAACAAAAACCCTAACTTAATGTTCACCTCCAAAGGGCATCATCAACTTCCAAGAAAACAACAACCTCAAGTTTTGCAAGGACTCAACATCCCTAATACACAACCTAATCAAAATCCACCTAACACACATACAACATATCAACATCCACAACAACAAAAACCTCAAGTGGTACAAGGGCCTAATGTCCCTAACATGCAACCCAATCTAAATCCACTTGACTTATACACAATGTACCAACAATAATTCCAACAACAATAAGATATGTTTGCTAGACAACAAGAGCAACTAAGACAATAGTTGGAATATTAAAAATTCTTAGAACAATAAATTTCCATCAATAATACTTATTGAAACAACAATATGTGCCACAATTAACTCAAAAAATACCCCCACAATAATAGTCACATACATGGCCTTACAATCAACCAACAGAGGTATCTCAACCACAACCACAAAAAATGACCCAACAACAACCATAGAAAGTGATGCAAAAATAACCCACAGTACAACAATCACAATCAATACCACAACAAGGAACTTTTTTTCTTTGAGGTACCAACATACCTCCACCTTCTATTGAAACATCACCAGAGTCTTTAGATACAAAAATTTCAGAACCAAGTAAGCATAGTTCTCATCATAACAAGAAATCTCCTCGGAGACATAAAAGACTTGAAGAGAATAGTACCACTCAACACCCCAATTAGGATTTTTTACACCAATTTAAGAAACTATCCAAAAAAGTCAAGGCATTGGGAATCCAAAAGAAACAATTTCTATACATAGAAAGGGATTTATGTCCTAATCCCTTTGACACAAGTTTGTATATGCCTCTATTCCCCAAACATTTTGAGGCACCAAGATTGAAAAAATATCGAGGAAAAGGAAACCCAGTTGATCACATAAGAGAATTCTATACCTCTTGTACCAATCTCAATGATGAGCACACATATCTTATGAGACTATTGCCTCACTCTCTCAGTGGGTTGAGACTTGAATGGTACTCCAACTACCTGGTAACATCAAATCTTGGTCAAAATTAATAGAAAAATTCATATCATACTTCACCTTCAACATAACAAACAAGGTGACATTATTTGATTTATACTCAATGAAACAAAAGACAAGAGAACCATTCATAACATCCTTATTGCATTGGAGAAACCTTGTCAGTCAATGCTCACTAGATATTCCTAAAGAACAACAAGTCAATTTGTGCACTAAAAACCTAGTCCCAAATTTAATGTACAAAATCAAGACCAAAAGTCCATGCACCATTTCTAAGTTAATGAAAAAGGGATCCAACATTGAAGATTCTCTCATTTGTAAAGGCATTGTAAAAAAATACAGGGAAAATATCAATAAAAACTCATCTAATGACATGTGAAGTTTTTTGTCAAGAATAAGAATGTAATCAATGATGGTATTGTGTATGCATGAATAATTAGCATAGTACAACCTCAATTGACCCTTAAAGGTTTGAATCCTAAATACTTACATACTCCTAATCAAACACCACCTCAACAATAGAAAATAGAGACTGCCTCACAAGATAGAGCATGGAGACAACCCCAAAAATAAGGACAAAAAACTTACACCCTTGGGGATACCACTCAAGACTACACTTCAACAATTACTTAGCAATAACTTCTTATATTTACCCCCGGTCAAGGATGAGCCACCAAATAAATCAACTTAGTGGGATAACAACAAATTCTATGATTACCACTATACTAAAGGACACAAGACTAAATCATGTTTTCAATTCAAGCATGAAATCGAGGACCATATCAATGATGGTTTGATTACTATTGACCCTTCACTGCTAGCATCCAACTTTGATCATACTATTTTTAAGGACCCTTTCAATAATCATGACAAAGGGAAAGCCTCTAGTTCAAACTCAAACTCACAAGCTATTGTGAATTACATATGCACTAGATATGACTACACCATTAATTAATTCAATGAGTCTGACTCCCATGTATCCACATTCACCTTAAAGGTCAAAGATCATTGTTGTGCTATCACTACACATCGTACCAAGATCACCCTACCTAGGGTTCCTAGACCTACCGCCCCTATTAGAACTACACCCCCTAGTAGATCTAATGTTCCTACTTCATCTAATTATAGCCTTGTTGAACAACTTGGAAACACCCTCATACAACTATCCGTCATGGACTTTCTGCATACATCCCCCAAACATAAGAAGATCTTGTATCAAGCCCTCAAAGAGTCAGTAGTCCTTCATAACATTGACGTTTCCTAGTACTAGGCCATGATTGGGAACCTATATGCATCACAACATATTAGATTTTCATCTTGGGATGTTCCTAAAGATAGACGTAACCACAATGACTCCCTTTATCTTGAGGTCTTGATCTACAATGCCAAAGTTAGAGATGTCTTGATAGATGGTAGAGTAGGACTAAATATTTGTACCTTAAAAGTGGTCAAGGGTCTAAGTTACTCTAAAGAAGATTTGGATCCCTCTCATAGAATCACAATAAAGGCCTATGTTAATGATGGAAACTCTCCAAGTGTGTTATCATATTACCTATAAGAGTTGGTCTGGATACTTACAATACACTATTCTAGGTCCTAGATATCCAAATGAATTGCTACATGATAGTGGGATGCCCTTGGATCCATGCGATGAAGGTGGTGCCTTCTACATATCACTAGTGCTTAAAATTTTCCTATAACAATGTAGAGGTTACCATTCTCAATGATCTAGACCCCTTCCAATTCTATGCTAGTCTTAGAGGAACTGCATTGTGCCAAGTCCTAGTAAAAACCAAAGCACAATTCCTCCAAGTATGTTAATCTTACCAAACTCACAACCACATTCAAAGGGATGCTCAAAATTAAAGATCAAGGTTGTAGTGAGTACTCCATGTCACAAGCTTTTCACATTGGGAAACTACCCCTTTCTTCCATGTCATATGGAAAACCTCAACTTATGCAAATAAGATCTAAATTCATGTTATAGAAGAAGACTCCATTAACTTTCACTAGTGAAGGTGACCTACATGAAGAACATGTTTACAAGAACACCTCTACATGGATTGAAAAAGTTAAGGATGAACAAGAATCTAGTCTCATATCACCAAAAAATTATGGGCCTAGATTTACCATCATGTAGAAGAAGGGATATTAGGAACATAGTGTCTTGGGACTTAAAAGACAAGGCATTAATGAACCTATTATTGTAGCAGGTTGGTCTCGTAGCTTGGGAGTTGGATTCAAGACATTTGTCTTGGGCCTTGTTAATATTGAGTCAACCTCATCTAAGAATGTGAATGCTTTGATTGATGAAAAGGCATTTGATAATGCCCAACTTGAAACCAAAAAAATTGAACCTGACATTGATGATCCTGATAGTTCCTATGGCCTTGATCACATATTTGATCTTGATTAATTACCCATACAAGATAAGCACATCTAGAATCTTGCGACAAAATATGATGAGACCCAAGTCCTCTTGCCTCTAAAGATGGAGCCCATGATCCTTATTATAGTGATACCCATATCTTTGCCTTTGACAAAAGTCTATTTAACACTGATGATGGCATATCCCTAGTTTACCTTGAACTTATTGATTGGCACCAACAAGGACCACGAACATTTGATCAGTTTGAAAAGGATGATGCCATTGAAAAATTCTTGGAGTTCCATGAAGATATACCATGAGGAGACCAAAAATTAGGTTTCTTTGTTGACTTAAATATTATGGCATACTTTGGGGAGTCAACTCCATCTTCCAATTGCAAAATTGGAAAAATAGCAAAAAATGGTAAAGTAAGTCTCTTGGTGAAAACCAAAAGGTGCCATTCGACCATGAAAAAGTAAAACCAAAGTATGTATCCAAGGGTGAAAACCTCTCTAAGGTGCCCAAGGATGGAAGATTAGACATACCCCCACTAAAGGAAATGTCAACCTTTCTTGTTGAAATGACAAAAGAGATAAATCTGGGAACATCGAACAACCCTAAGAAATGGCCTCTTTATCGAAAGAAGAAAATGATGAGTTTTTTAGATTCTTTCTAGAGAGGTAGATCACCTTTTCCTGGTCCTATGTAGACATGCCAAGATTAGACCCTAAAGTAGTCCTTCATCACTTTCCATTAAAACTAGAAGTGAAACTAGTAAAGAAAAAGTTGAGAAAGATGCATCCCCAAATAGCTCTCCTTGTCAAAGAAGAATTGAATGAACTACTGGATGTAGGCTTTATAAGACCCATTGACTATGCAAAATGCATATCCAATTTTGTACTAATAATAAAACACTTTAGGGGCATCCAAATATGCACATATTTTTGTGACCTCAACAAAGAATTTCCTAAAGATGACTTCCCATTGCCAAACATAGACATTAGACATGACAACTAGATATGAGATGTTATCACTGATGGATGACTTCTTAGGATACAACCAGATCTAAATAGCTCCTAAAGATCAACACAAAACAAATTTTACGTGCTCTTGGGGAATTTATTGCTGGAATATCGTGCCTTTTGGCCTTAAAAATGCTAGAGAAACATATCAAAGAGAAATGACTACTATCTTCCACGACTTCATGCACATCTTAATGGAAGACTATGTAGATGAATTACATTGCAAATCCCCTAGAAGAAGTGATCATTTGGGCATCTTAGAAAAAATCTTCAAGAAAATGGAAAGCTATAAAATTTGTTTGAATCCTAAAAAGTGTGTATTTGGAGTTGTTTCTAGAAATCTCCTAGGGTATATTGTTTCTCAACAAGGCATCAAGGTTGACCCTGAAAAAGTGAAAGCAATAATGTAAATGCCTCCTCTAATAAATCTGATAACATTATGAATTCTATAAGGGAAATTACAGTCTATCTGCAAATTCATTGCACAACTAGTAGATAAATGTCACTTCTTTCAACATCTATTACATAAGGGAGTATCCTTTCAATGGAACAACCAATTTGATGAGTCTTTTTAATAGCTTAAAAACTATCTTCTGAACCTGCCAATTCTAATGGCTTCCATTCTAGGAAAACCATTTATTTTGTACATCTCAGCTACAAAAACAACATTAGGAACTCTCTTAGCACAAATTGAAGAACAAGGGAGAGATTGAGCCATTTATTACATCAATAGAACACTTGTAGGATATAAATTGATCTATTAACTCATTAAACAAGGAAGCTTTTCTATTGTCTTTACAACCCAAAAGCTAAGACATTACATGGTACATTAGAAAATAATGCTTGTCTCTAAGTTTGACCCATTAAAATACCTCCTAAGTAAAGTTTCTCTCATAGGGTGCTTATCCAAAATGGGTTATGATCCTTAGTGAACTAAACATAGAATATTTGGACAAAAAGGTAATCAAAGGGAAAGTGATAGTTGATTAGTTAGCACAAGAACCCATGATAGATGATCATCCTATGTTGATAGATTTTCTAGATGAAGCCATATTTAACATGGGTATAACTAATGAATGGAAGCTATAACTTGATGGCTCACATGCAAGAAATGGTTTAGGAGCTAGGATCATTTTTGTTACACCTCAAGGAGACATAATCCTCAGGTCATATCAGATAGAATTTAGCTTTATAAACAACATAGTAGAATATGAGGCAATGATAATTGGATTAAAGATATCCATCTAGTGGAACATACAACATTTGCAAGTATTTGGTGATTCCTAGTTAGTCATCCAAAATGTCAAGGATGACTATGAAACCAAAGATGATAAGTTAATGCCTTATAAATAGATGACAAATTTTCTCAAATCTAGAATTTTGTTACTATCTCTTTTCATCATCTCCCAAGAATACAAAACAAGAAAGATGATGCTTTGGATACTATCACTTCTATGATTGACTTACCTCAAAATGTGGAACTTTGTGAGTTCCTTGTAGAGAAACTTTTTCTCTTGGCATTTGAGCTCTCTCAATTTGAACTCATGTGTGAACTTTTTGTCCCAATTCCCCCTAGTATCAAGACATTTATGACTATTTACATGCCCAAATACTAACCCCAACTTATCTAAGAATGAATTTCAAACCTTTATCTAACAAGTCGCTAGATATGTCATCATCGGTGATACCATTTACAAGAGATCCTTTGACTAAAACCTTCTTAGATGCCTTGACTCTCAAGAAGTTGAAACTACTTCCATGAGGTACATAAAGGTATATGTGGAGGCCATTTCAATGGATTGACTCTAGTAAAGAAACTAGTAAGAGCTAGATATTATTGGCCCACCATGGAACAAGATGCATATATTTTTTTCCAAAATATCTCATAAGTGCCAAATACATAGTAATCTGATCCATGCACTAGCACAAGAACTTTAGCTAGTTATATCTCCATGGTCCTTTTATTATGACCATTTGATCTCATCGGAGCTATTTATCCTCCTTCCTCTGATGGCCATAAGTTCATCATTACAACAAATAAATACTTTACCAAGTGGGTTGAAATCATCTCTCTAACTTTCAGTATTGAAAAATAGATTTCAAGATTCATCCTAAACTATATCATATGCCGCTATGGAGTCCCTTTGGCTAATTTTTCTGATCATGGTAGCTCATTTCAAAAAAAGGATGTTGATAAGCTCTATGAGAAATATAACATCTACCATGGATATTTCAGTATTTACCATCCATAGGGCAACGATCAAGCAAAAGCATCTAATAAGACCATTGACAAGATCCTCCAAAAGACTATTAATGACTTTGGCCAAGATTTGCACTTGCAACTAAATCTAGCTCTATGGTTCTATAGAACAAGTGTGTGTACTCCCATTGGCACAACAATATATTCTCTAGTCTATGGTACTAAGGTGATACTTCTTATTGAGATTGAAATTTCATCATTGAGAGTATCCTTACAAACTATTGTTGATGATGAAAACTACATAATATCTAGACTGCATGAACTTGAAATGCTAGATGAGAGGAGGGAAGCTACCTTGATGCATCTACAAGGTTACCAAAAACAACTCAAGAGGAGCTATAAAAAGAAAGTCCAAGTCTATCATTTTGAGGTCAGTAACTTGGTCTTGAAAATGAACTACAAGACTCAACAATATAGAGAGAAACTAGACAAATTTGAATCAAATTGGGAAGGACCCTATGTAGTCAATGTGGCATTTGGGTATGGTGTATATTAGCTTGCAATACTAGAGGGTGAACTAGTGCCCATGTCCATCAATAACATGAATCTTCACAAGTACTATACTTGATCCTTAAAAAAATAGCAAAAAAATGGCAAAAAGTGTTGAAAAATTAGAAAAAAAAAGGCAAAAAGTTCTGAAAAAATATTTTAAAAATGGAAAAAAATTCTTGAAAAAAGAAATAAAAAATGAGAAAAAGTCATGAAAAAATGGGCCTTAATTAAAACCTATAAAATAGGTGTCTTGGCATGAAAATTTAAGTCAAGAGAAAAATTTTGTCCACAAGTGAAAACCTAACAAACAAATGCTTTGGGTAAGTACCATGGTGAAAACCTGACAAATAGGCACCATGTGTAATTAGTTGATGCTCCTCCATCTATTAGGATTCCATTTTGTCCCGCCCCCCCCCATGATTCTCCAATCACATCTTTTGTAACTCAAGACATCCCTATTCCTTGACCATGGCGCGTACGAATTGGTTAATGTTCATTCTTATCTTACTGAAGCATCACTAGTCTATACATACTCTATCTTTGGCCTTTGTACATACTCAGTGTCTTGTCTAGGGGCATATTGCTTACATAGTGCATGAGTTTTAAATTAACCTAGGGGCATGTCTTTAAGCATACATTATCCATTGGACTGATCACATACCAGATTGGAGTTAACTCTTGTGAATCCTTTATGATCCTAAAAAACACCTTAAAATTTAGATATGATCCTAAAGAAATCCTACAAATTTAGATATGATCCTACAAAAATCCTAAAAATTTAGATATGATTATGAAAAAATCATAAAAGTCCAAATACAATCCTAAAAAAGACCTAAAAATCATAGAATGTCTTGAACAAATCCAAAAAAATTGTAAAATGTCCTAAAAAAATCCAAAAAAAATCATAGAACATCTTGAACAAATCCAAACAAATTGTAAAATGTCCTGAAAAAAACCATAAAAATCATATAATGTGCTAAAAAAATCATTAAAAATCATAAAATGTCTCGTAATAAACCCTAAACATCATAAAGCATCCTAAAGAAATGAGCAACAGAAAAACATCAAATATCCTCAAAAACCCTAAAAATCACAAAGCCCACCAAAAATTTGCAGTAAACCTTGTAAATAGTCATCATGGATAATCACCCCCTTTTCTTAAACACTTGCACTTTCATAGACTAAAACTCAAAGTAGTGCACTCCAATGACAGTCACACCTTAACCTACTATCTGAGTAATGTGAACCAACCATCAATTCAACTTGTCACTATCAACTGAACCAACAATCAAACCTATCACATAATCAATCTGACACAAAACCAAAGACACTAAAAGGCATGTAATAATGGACAAGAACTGCTATTGGTTCATGTTGTTTAGTGAATGATTTATGTTTTTCTTTTTTTTTCTTCAATCATGTTCCTATGCCACTTGATGATATAAACTAATCTATGAGAGTACTTGAGATGGTTCATGGTCTTCTTTTTTTTTTCTATTTTGCCAATGTACCTTTGAAATTTTTGGGTATGAATATATGCCCTAGGAAGGATAAGGTCATCCTCTGTCTTCATCATGCTTGTTTACACAGATTCTTGTTGGAATTCTTTACAATAACTAAAGGGGGGGGGGGGGGGGGGTGAATCAGTTATCCAAGGTCCAAATGTACAAATAAAACTTTTCGCAGCTTAGTGAACCCATAAAACATTTACCATTATGCATACATCCATAAGATTATGCAATAACTTAAAACTTGTAGCTTACTGTCAAATCAATTTGTAGAAATGTAAAGCATGAAACATAATAGATTCAAAAACACACATAACACAATGATTTATGTGGAAACCCAATTTGGGAAAAACCACCAATAACATGCTACCACTTTTTCACTCTTCTGAAGTGATGCTCTATGAAAGACCAACCCTATCAAAGGTTACAATACACACTATTAAGTGTGACCCTATTAAAGGATTTCAATCACCTTGTTAGAGGAATTTAGGTCATTCACTTGGAATGCCACCCTATTAAAGGATTTACAAATGACTTTTAAGTGAACCTTAATCCAAAGGATTTACCTAACTAATTACAATTGCTAGAGAGTAATGGTAAGGCTTGATCTGATATAAACTTACAACTATACTTGCAAATTTTAGATCTTAGTGTTAGTCCTCCATTTTTCTTGGCTTAAACTCATTATAGCTTTGATAGCTTGTTCATCCTTCAAGCATTCATCTCCTTAAGCCTTCTTTCTTAACATGCCATTGTAGACTCTTCCCTTAGGTCACTTGATGAAGCAAAACCTCTTATCTCTTCTTATCCCTTAGGTTCTCACCCATGACAACCTTTGCTTTGTGACCACATATTCCTTATAAAGGAAATTAAGATATTTTTGACTCATTATCCATCATCCAAATTAGGGTTAAGATGGATTAGGTAGGATACAATGTATCTACCCCATATCTTTTCTATTCTAGAAACTTCCTCTAGAATCCACTTTGAATTCATCTCAAAATGATTTACCTAGAATTCTATGCAACTAGCTCATCATCCTTATCTTACACCTTGTTAAAAAAATTGAAGAAAACAAACTTTTTGGCTCATATTCATGGAATTCATGATCTTTTAAATAATGTAGTAGCTCGACACTCTCTCATTCCTAATGCTCAACACACACAGTGTTACTCGACATCCACTCCAAAATCACTTGGCATCAACTAAAGTTTACTAGTACTTGGCACCTACTAAACTTTACTTGCCACAAACTAACTTGCTCGAAATCCATTAGAATTTTGATTTTACTCAGCACTAATTGATTTTCTATTTGGCTTGCACTAACTTTGCTTGGCTCCTTCTAACTACTCGGTAAAGCTTAGCAGAAAAATTTTGTATCACATGTTCTTCTTTTCTTTCTAAATGTAGCCAACATTTGTAACCTTAAGTAGATAATCAATCCATCATGTTACTACTGTCTTAACTAATCCTTGTACTTCATTGGATAAGCATAACTCAACCTTTCCTCTAGGTGTTGTTGTTACATCTATTGATCAAATCCTCTTTATTAATCAACTAAGTGATAGTACTTGAATCTATAAGCAATTGTCTTACCAGAAAACAATGAGTTTATTAGGTTTGATATCAGTGAAAAAAAAATGATTAAAACATATAACAATCTCCCTCATAAAAATCTTTTCATCATTGATCTTTTCAATCAGATTTCAACAATTCTTGCATTTTCACTCTGGCCCTTTATAGCCATGTTGCATTATATTCAATTTACCATATCAAAATAAAGCTCCTTTGACATATAGTGCACATTATGAAAGAAAAAAGTTCTCCACCTCATACCAACTAGTCTTCATCTCCTCTCATCTATCTTCTATCATCCATCTTGTTCACCACCACCATGGTCTTGTACTCTGATGCACCAAATAGAATCTTCATCCTGCATTCTTGCATAAGTCAAAATTCCAAAATCCAAAGCACTAAATATATAAACATGGAATTCATATCATCTTACATTTCATATAAGCATTAATTTTATATCATTTTACATTTCATCTATATACATTTCATGAGAAAAGTACGTGGCAAAAATAAAGATATCATTTCCTAAAGTATAACATGTGATAAACCAATGCATGATGTTAGCATATAAAGTCCACATAGAAAAGCATAAATGCATCCATATAAAGCACATAAACATGTGCATACTTGTTCTCATATAGTCATCATAACATAGATACATCTGATAAATGTCTCAAAAAAACATCAAAGTACATGATCATGGTTTACATCAATATTAAGTTCCCATAGGTATAAAACATGAAAGAAAATAACATAAGAAAAAGAAGCCCCTCTATACAAGAGCATGTCTATATCATCCAATGCTTCCACTAGTCTCGTGGCCCCTATGTAGCCTCAAGGATGACCCCTTGCCTTTCTATGGTGGCCTCATTGGGCCTATCACACCTCCACTAATCTATGTCCTCTATGTCTAGCAAGAGTTAGTCCTTGATGCCTAATAGCTCACTACCCTCTACTTTGGTGGTACTACCATCTCATAGTGATCCCTCTAATACCATGTCTTTGCATGCACTACTACCATCATCATGGCCAACTCTCAAAATGATGTATACTTGACACTACTAGCAAAGTCCTATGACTCTAGGACTATTTGCTTTGCCCTTCGCACCCTTGTATTCCTCTCTACCACAACCTTTTCCCTTGTATCTATCACTATATCCCTCTCTACTATTACCTAGTCTAACTAACTCTAGATCCCTCTAATCACCTCCATAAGTTCTAACTATCTATGCCCTATTTGAACTAGTACTAGCATCCCCCTTATGCCATCCATTGAATCCTCCTTTATGTCCATTTCTACAACATCCACACCTCTATCCCCCTCATTATCTCCCCCATTGTCATTATCCTCTCCAACTTCATCCTACCCTCTATCACCCTCATCATCCTATCCCCCATCACCATCCCCACCCTTACTATCCCCACCCTCCTCCTCATCCCTCCCTCCTCCTCATCATCTCCCCCATTGTCATACCTTGCATCATCATCTCCCTCATCATCATCCCCATCCCCCTCATCATCATCTCCATCCCCCTCTTCATCCTCTCCCTCCTTAGCATCCTCCCCATCCTCCTCCTCATCCTCCCCATCCTTACCATCCCCTACCTCTTCATCTCCCTCCTCCTCACCATCACCCCCTTATCCTCTTCATCATCCTCCTCTCCACCCTTCTCTTCCTATGGTTGCACCCATGTTACTAGCACTACTAGATCTATCAATGGCCTAAGTCGATGTTGAGAAAACCATCTTTCATACACTGTCATCCTACCTACATCTAACACATTTACTATGACTCCCAATTACCTAGGTTATAGCTCATTGAACTATGGATGGGCCACTTGTGTCCTGATCCCCACTTGCTAATCTCCACCCTTGATCGAGAAAACAATACAATATCTATAGGCACATTATGCTTCTCACAAAATTGGTGACATACTTTCACTAGCAAGTACATCTTGATCACTAAATATCTAATCATTATGCACCCTATCAGATAGTGCTCTGATCTATAGTACAGAAGGTGAAACTCATCATCATCTTATCCCAAGCAATCTCTGTAAGGTCTCCATATGAACTATGTCATCATGTCCACTTAGTTCCTGAAGAACCATCTATACCTTGATGGTCCTTATGCCAATATCCCCCTATAACTATATGCATAGGGCATATCCTCAATCAACTCCCTCTCCAAAAGTGGCATGAATATGAAAATATTCTCATAAGCCCAAAATTGTAGTAATGTACCTCCAATGCTAAATGTCAATCCACCTCTATACGCTACTTGATGTAGATAGTAGTATAACATCCCAAGAATGCAAGACCACAATGCAAACATGGTCCCATCCATAACCATCCTCTCTAAAACTTGGCCCCATTCAATAGGGAATCCATGCCCTCACCTATTTAGTATAAATAGCCCACCCACAACCCAATAGATCACAACAATAAGACACTAATGTTGTGCCACTATTATCTCCCATCTAATCTCATTGTCTTGAATCCCAAGCTCTACATCTCCATAGCCAAACATTTGGTGTAGTATTGCCCACCTAGTAGTAGGATCATATACTACTAGCTCCCCATGGATCAAAATCTAGAGGATGCACCATACATCCTCTAAGGTCACTGTGGCCTCTCTCGTAAGAAGATGGAATGAACTGGTCTCTAAATGTCATCTCTCTATCAATGTCATCAACAACCCCCTATTCCCTCTCACCTTAGGCATGAATGTAATATGGTATAACCCAATTCCTACTAGGATCCCTCACTCACCAATGGTCATCTAATGTCATAAAAGAAATTTGTGAGGTCTATGTCCCCTTGTCCACAACAAAGGCAGATCCTCCTAAATAACCATATGTTGTATGTCAAACTTTTTTATCTTTCTACCAAGTCTAACCGAAGTTTAACCTAAGTTTAATTAGGATTGACCAAGTTTGACCTCATTTCAATTGAGTTTACCTAACTCTAAACATGTTTGACTAGGTTGGCCTATGTTTTGAGCTCTTTCTAGGGTTTTGAACATGTCTACCAAATTTTAGATCATTCTAAGTTCATTTGCCTTGTTTTTGACCTTCTACCTACCTATCTATTAATTTTTGCCAACATTTGGCCTAGGTTTGACTAATTTTGACTATTTTTGACCATGTTTACCTAGGCTAACCTATGTTTTGAACTCTTTCTATGGTTTTGAGAATGTAGACCAAATTTTGGGTTATTCTAAGTTCATTTGCACTCTTTCTAATCCTTTGCATTACTCCCTACTAGAATTCTACTTGGTTTGCCTCAAATATGACCTAAGTTTGATAGAATTTGACCACTTTTGACCATGTTTGACCAAGTTCATGTGTCTTTTGATCTTGTCCTAGGGTTTTGGGCATGTGTTGCAAGTTTTGGGCTATTTTAGGCCCATCTTGACTGATTTTGAGGCCCTAGAGCATCCCGGAGCATAATCGAGGCCCCTAACTATGCTCAATGCATACTTGGTCATGCTAAGTATTCTTAGAAAATGCTTGGGTGCATTTTGAGTGCACTTGGGGCATTTTGATGCCCTAATTTTCCCTCAGGACCTTGAATGAGCCTGATTTGACCCCTACCAAATATCAACATGGAAGAATAGCATAAAATACATAAAGGAAGCCTTGACATACTCATCGATGGTCCTATGTTTTCTCATCATTGGTAGGTATGCACTCATTCACCCATATGTTGATCCCTAGGTAGCTAGTACATCTTCCTTGTTCTAGAGTTCCTTTCTTCCAATGAGAGGGTGAAATTGACTTTCAAACCCTCTCCAAACCCTCTTATCCCCTTTTTTTATGCCTAGATGGATGTGCAATAGGCATTTTCTATGTTTTTCATGATGCTTTTTGCACTCCAAACCCGATAACTTTTGCATTTGAGCTCTAATTTGTGATATGTCAGTTGCTATGGCTTCATCTTCTCATTATCAAAAAATTGACCTATGATTTGCGTTATTTGGTCAATTTATTAAGGGGGCACCCATATATACCACCCATACTAGGGTATGCTTTTATGGCTTTTTCATCAATATTCTTTGACATAATGCTCTAAATCACATTGTATCAAAGAGGGGCAAAATGTAGACTCTAAAAAATGGTTCGCATCTATAGTTTATTCACATTTTCATAGTAACTCATCCTATTTTCTCATTTCACTAATTTAGATCTTTTGGCCAGCTTGATTATAATTCAACCATATTGTGACAACATTCTTCATCACTCGCATCCCCTTTCAAATCAAGTGCAGATCATTTCAAAATCGATTCTCATGTTATTCAAACTTTAGTGAATCAACTCCAAATCATTTCAACATCATCAAAATCCTTTCTAATTAACGTACAATCATCACAAATCAACCCAAAACCATCCCAAATCATCCCAAATCAACCTAGAACATGTCAAAAATCTCAATTCAATCATCATCTATCCAACTCTAGGCATTGTTGTGTCTATCAATGTCTTAGAAATCTATCAAAACCTATCAAACCTATTAAATCTAACTCTTAGCACTATCATG
Source organism: Cupressus sempervirens (assembly GCA_028749045.1). Lineage (NCBI taxonomy): Eukaryota > Viridiplantae > Streptophyta > Pinopsida > Cupressales > Cupressaceae > Cupressus > Cupressus sempervirens. Next base: position 398,212,300 of record CM053783.1, read on the forward strand.
TCCCTTAGTGCTTGATCAAATTGTCATTTTCATCAATCAATCATTAACATTTTTGAGTCTCCCAGTGTTAGATTGTGACCCTATCCAATTAAATTAATAACATTGACAACGTTTGTTGATTTTATTATCAATTTTGATCTTATGGCATTTGCAAGGTCCATTAAATGTCATGTTTTCTCAATCCATGTCATGTGTCCTTGGCATGTTATCAACCTTAATCAATCAATCAATTTGATCATGGCTTTGATCTACCCATCATCATCCTAGTCAATATGCATAGTCATCATATTTCATCTCACACTTATCTAATTAAATTGGCCAATCATTTAATAATTTTCTCTATAGGAATAGATAACCCATAATTTTATCCTATATCATTTCAATCCTTTTTGTCTCACATTATTGATTATTCTTACTAACTACCATTCTCAATTAATTGCTATTAATTAATTAATTCATTCATCTTCATGAACTATGGAAATTCTCAATTTCCTAACTCCTATTTTCCACTCCTAATTTCTATTTGCAAGGAATAATGAATTTTTAATTTAAACATTTCACTTAAAGTTGATACATGGACATGACATGTCATAGCTATTCTCCCTACACTTGGCTTTAATATGTCATATTTGATATATTTTATTCCTTATGCATGTCAATAATAAGCCTCCATCATCATAGATTATTGGCTACAAGTGGCTTAGAGGTGTCATATGCACATCGTAGATTTTTCTCCACTTTTAGCCATGTTGACTTTCATGCATCGTAAAATCCAAAATATGGCATCTTGAGTCATATTTTTCATAGATATTCTAAGGAACATCATGCCAAGTTGTACAATCAAGTTGAAAAGTGTCAAATCTCTCATTCATGTCTCACCTCCTGCGTGTTGGCTATAAATTGAACCACATTGTTCTCATTCTCGATCTCTTAGATGATCTATTAGAAAATATCTTTTTATTCATTAGGCTTGAAATCACACTTCTAGTACTCTCAATAACATCATCACATCATTCTCAGTTGCTCTCAAATGGATGTCCAATCTAAATGTTTGAATGTGATACTTGAAGAAGTATACATAGAGTAGCCTAAAGGATTTGTGGATCCTAGAAAGAAAAATATGTTGTGCAAGCTGCACAAAGCTTTATATGGTTTGAAACAAGCCCCTAGATCATGGTATGAAAGACTGCATAACAACCTGGTGAAGATTAGTTTTGCAAGGACAAATGATAATAGTAATATGTACTTGAAGACTTACAAGAACAATGAGGTATTGTTATCAATTTTTTTAATTTTATGATATCATATTGTAAGGAAAGGAAGCATTATGAAAATCATTTTCTAATTAAATGAAGAAGGAATTTAAAATGTCAATGTTTGGAAAGATAAAATTCTTTGTCTTAGTCTAAATATATCAAGGACATAATAGACTATTAGGTAAATGATTAGAAAATGGTCATCTAGACTATTAGCCCCCTTCTCAGTATTTCGGCTAAATTAATTTAATCATTTACCTAGACCAAATTGCTAATAATCAATTTATTTGATTATAACCTATAGTTTGACTATGCTATCCTAAGTTCATTATTTGATTAAAAGAACATCTCCCCTTTTAATTAAATAAAACACCACATTCTTCTAACCCACTTAAAGTGCACATATAAAATCCTTTTTCTATTTTGCAATTAAAAGAAAAGGCTTGTGAGACTTTTGTCTTACATGGCAAGTCAACTTATATTCTATTGGTTGACTTGTGTGTGCACATGGATCACTCCTCTTTTCAAATTCCACCGTTGATCATCCACCATCTTCATCTTGATCTCTACAGTCTGTACAACTTTAAAAGGGAGAGAGCTTTCCCCCTCAAATCCAAACCTCAATTTGAATATTGTTATGTTGCAAGTTTTCTAATAGGTTTCTTTGGATCTTTGTGGAGAACTTCTATTTCTTGTCTACATTTTTTCATCCATGGCATCATGGCATTCTAGCTTAGCTTAGCTTTCATTTTTACATGTAGCTTAAATCATATAGTCTAATAATGGTATTGTAACACTCTCATACATGTTTTAGCATAGCTCCACTTTGTATCTCATTCTAGCTTAATTTTTATTTGCATTGCATTCTTGAGGAACTCCTTGGGACATTTTCATTCTTGCATCTTGTCTTTGGAACCTCCCATTGCATGGTTTACTAGCAAGAAGAGTATCTCTAAGACTCATATGAGAGCTTTCTTATTCTTGAAATATACTCTCTTGCACTCCGTGGATAGGGAGCTCTAAGCTGGCATTCAAACATTCCCAACTCATGGAATCGTTTGGATAGAAGGGTTTAGAGTGGGACACTTTCGAGTGTACGGTTATCAAATTTTTAAATTTTATGATACCATATTGTAAGGAAAGGAAGTATTATCAAAATCATTTTCTAATTAAATGAAGAAGGAATTTAAAATGTCAATGTTTGGAAAGATAAAATTCTTTGTCTTAGTCTAAATATATCAAGGACATAATAAAAACTTTTGGGATGGAAGATTCGGGACCAGTGAGTACACATATGTTTATTGGACATAAGTTATCTAAGAATGATGATTCTACTAATTGGAACCAAACACAATATAGATCAATGATTGGAAAACTACAATATGTTGTTTATAGCAGACCTAATATTGCATTAGCAATTGGGATAGTTTCAAGATTGTCTGCAAGTACTAAGGAAAACCATATGATGGTAGTAAAAAGGATACTGAGATATCTAAAAGGAACAAAAGACTATGGATTGTATTACAAGAAGAATGATTGATAGATTCTGATTGGGTAGGAAATGTTGATGATAGAAAAAGTAGAAGTCGAGGTACATTCTTTCTAGGAAAGAGACTAGTTTCATGGACAAGCAAGAAGGAGAACTAATTGGGTAGGAAATGTTGATGATAGAAAAAGTAGAAGTCGAGGTACATTCTTTCTAGGAAAGAGACTAGTTTCATGGACAAGCAAGAAGGAGAACTACATTTCCTAATCAACAACTAATGATGAGTATGTGGCAATAGTAGTGAATTATTCAAATATCATATGGATCAATCAATTATTGAAAGGAATGAAGAAAGAAATTATTGATCTAGTGGTTATCTATTATGATAACACTAGTGCTATTAACATATCAAAGAATCCTATAATGCACACAAAGAAAAATCATATTGCTATCAAGTATCATCATTTGAGAGAGCTAGCTAAAGATAAAGTAGTGAAATTGGAATATGTGAACACTAAAAATAAAATTTCTTACATATTCATTATACCTATAGATGCCCATGAATATCTTATAGGTAAATTAGGCATGATTCCCTTAGAAAAAGAAACTTAAGAAAAGATGGTGTTTTTCATCACTTGTGCTAATCAAACTATCTTAAACATTGATGTAGTTAGTTCTACTTTAGGAGGTCTAAGATAGAAAGGAAGAAGAATTAAGTAATGGATCAGTCATGCAAGATGATAGATGAAGATGAATTCAGAGTTGATATGAAGGTATCTACATTAGAAAGATGAAAGAGTTAAAATGTCTTTGGCATTTTTTTAAAAGAGGGAGAGATTATCTAAGTCACCATTAGACAGAGGTTATCATAGAGTTACCATAAAAATGAAAGAGTGAGAACAATAAGAAAGCTGAAAGAACTATCTATGAAAGAGGGAGAGATTACTTAGAGGGAGTTCATACATATCAGAGTTATAGATGTGAATTGAAATGAAACTAAGGATACTAATGAAGGTCTGATACATTGAGGGTATTGCTTGAGATAGTAAAATGTTTTCAATTGCATTATAGCTTGAAGTGTTTGAGGTGTTTCCATCAATGCCAAAGAGGGCGATTGTTGGAAACTATAATTGGAATAATTATTACGTTGTTATTAATGTCAAAACTATTGGTGAGAAATTTTTCTATATGGTCTAAGTGTCATATCTATTTGATTGATGAAGAGAATTTGAGAATTTATTCATAACAAAATAATCTAGAGGAAAGGTTGAGTTATGAAGAGGAAACTACAAATGGACACTTTATTATTTGGACTTTGACAAGATAAATTGATTGTTTAAATCATGTTACAAGTGGAGAAGATGGTGACGGTGATGCTCAAATCTTGAAAGTGTGAACAAAGACAAATCAAATGCATAGGATTAACTGATCAACAAAGTAGAAGACTAAAGAATTTTGAAGTACACACCAAGTGATGCTAGTGTCAATCAAGTGCTAGAACAAACCAAGAAAAAATAGTGTTGATAGAGCATCGATATTGATTGAGTGATAGTACATCTGTCAAGAAAGAAATTTAGTAGTGACCAATTAACCTAGAAATGATCGAGTGTCAAAACATAGTCTTGGCCAAGGAACAACATTTTAAAGTTTGTGATAAATCATAATTTCTAGCCAACTAAGTTGATTTCTTGGAATATGGAAAGTGTGTTGAAGATAGGGATCAATGAGTTGGATCATTTAATATTAGAAGAGGATTAGGTAAATGACCTAAGGATTGGATCCCAAGAGATGTTTCTAGAAAATAAGAGAAAAAAATTGATGATCAAATTCATTATATATAATAAATCTAATAATAAAGTCTAAGATCTATGGTGATGATTAAGTGGTAAAAGATTAGAATTTCCTATTTAAGAAGGTACAAGGGTGAACTTTATGAAATTTCTAGATAGTTTTGAAAGTTGGAATAGTGATTGATGTTATCGATTGGAAAATCTAAGAAGAAGGCTAAGATGAGATGAGAAGAAGTGAAGTGTGATTTCTTGAAGGGTTTCTAATTGAATCAAACACAAAGCTGAAAATGGAGGCCAGATAGTGAATCAGTTTATGAATTGAATAAAGATTTGTATATGTAAAGTGAGTTAATCAAAATAGATCAAAATTTGATGTTACTTTCTAACCATTGTTACATTATTTGAAATCCTTTAATCAAGGTCGATCTAATAGTCATATGTAAATCCTCTAACAAGGTGGAATTCTAAAGGAATGTTCTAAAGTCCTCTAGCAAGGCCACTGCTAATAGGGTGATTAAATCATTTAACAAGGTCACATTTAATAGTATGTTTTGTAACCTTTAATAGGGCTGGTTCTTAATGGAGCTCACTTCAGAAGAGTGAAAATTAGTGACATGTTACTAGTAATTTTTCCAAAATTGGGTTTTCACATTAAATCCTAGTGTCGAACTTGTGTGGATGTTATCAGTGGTGTTTTCCTGATTAATGTTTACATTGTGCAAGTCTGTTATATTTTCAACAATGGATAGCTAATTGATGTTGCTAATTATTGACTGTAGAGACCAAGCTATGGAATGATAAGATCTAAAGTTATTTAAGTGTGTTTTTTCAATTGGAACATCTGGACCATGGATAATATTGTATCCATAAATCTTGTTCTAAATATTGTAACATGTATATGTATCCATAAATGACAATCTCAAAATATTTCCATACTCACCTCTTACCCTAATTTGCAACACAAATTTTATAAACTATTTAACATACTTAATTGGTTATCTTGTTTGGCTCACATAGAACTTAAGTGAGATTGTTCAAGGTACCTTATTTACACTCCATAGTTCCTATACCACTAACATAAATAAAATCATGAGTATATGACATTTTCCATTGGGTAGCTACCCTAAGCTAGCCATAACTAGCAAATAGAACAACATAAATAGTTGGAAGAGAACTAAACTAGAAGTGCTAGAATTCACTTTTGACAATTTAGAGTCTTGATTGTGGCATCTCATAATATAATCATAAATTCATTTCATTATATAATAACATGTACTTAATAGGGTATCTTTGATATAATTAGATCACACAAATTTCTACTTTCCATAACAATATTTCTATACCAAAAACTTTTCCAAGTCCAGACTTCACTATGCGAGAAAATTATACCACACTAGAGACTTCAAGAGGCTTAGCTGCCTCAATTTAATTTTCTTTTTAAAATTAATTATTTAAGACCATATTACTTATGAAGATAATTATCATATCAGGAAATTATATTTCCTTAGAATTAACTTGAGCTCATCAAGAAAATGTAATCGAGTACAACATAACTAAGCCTTGATTACTTAATGATAGATAATTTGAATTGATAAAGCTGATACCTTGCACTATCTATTCCAAGAAAGTAAAATTGTGATTATGAGCTATACTTTGTTTTTGATTGAGTCAAGACATCTGGGCCAGATTCATGCTTATAGAGACATTTGTTGTCTCAGGATTCATGCACATTATTGCTCTCTTGCTTGCTATATTTCTTCTATTTTGTCTACTACTTATGTTGATTTGAGACTACATGGTATTTAAAGTACACTACAATTTATTTCATAAATTTTGATATTAACTTTGAGATATTCTTTAAAAAAAAAATTGTTTGATTTTTTTTTTTAGTGTTATCATGACATTTATATAAGTTTTGAGGGTTTAATGTTTCATATTTATTTTAGGAATTTAAAATTTATATTTTCTCTCCATTTAATGTTATCTATTTTTTACTTGTATTTTTATTTTTTCAAAATGAAATGAACATCTAGACATGAAAATTTGAAAAATACATGTATTATTCAATTCTTCATGCTTATACTTGACAATACAATGCAATGTCTATTAAATTTTTTTATACCTCATACTAACACAAAACTAAATTCTCTACATAAATGGAAGAGTTCTTAAAAAAAAGTTGCATCTCTAGTAAAATTTTGTACTAGCATATGGTAGACACAAAGATAATGCCAACTTATCTTGTATACCCTTTATTTTTACTATATAAATTTCCTCTTAATTGTGTGACTATTTATGCACACTATTTTCTTGTCATCCAAGCATCCCTTCTCTTTCCTATTTAATTAAAAAATTATACACCTTAAATTTTTTTTCATGCAATGATATAACTATTTACAATCTAGTATTCTAGTATGAAGAATGCCTTAGAAATATTCACATATAGAATTCCCATTATGTACTCAATTGTATGTGTATAGTTCTAAATTTTACATCTATAATTACCTTTATGTAAATATTTAATTTGGTTAGTCATATGTAACATAAGATTATGAAATTGATTTTCACCAGTTGACACATCATGTGGGAATGCATAGAATCTTGACTTTTTGGAAACAAAAGGGTGCACAATTTTTTTTGACTTTGTATACTTTTTGTACAATTTTCTCATCTGTAATAGTAACATGCTTGTGAGTATACTTTTCAAACTTCACATACATTTGATTTTTAACATCCAAGGCCTGTATGCTTACACCTTTTTTAATCTACTATGAATAGAATTTGATGATACTATATATGTTTTAAGTTGACTTTTAGTTGCTTGAAATAATCAAATCTTTCTTTCATGTAAATCTGTAAAAAAATCTATAAATGTAAACATTTTAAATTTCTCACCAGGTGTTCAACGAAACCCCCCTACAGGAAAGAGTGGGTAATTAGATTGTGTATTTTTTTCTCTTACAAAATTTCCTTGACTAATCATACAAATAATAAATGGTTAATATACTCTCAATTAATGTTTTTTGAAGAAAATGGAAATTTATTTTAGTCTACCATTTATTTTTAGCTAAGTTAAAATGTCAAAAAAAATCAACAATTTGACTAATACAACGGATTCAACATATCAAATACATTCTAGGTGTTGAGAAACCCTAGAATTGGATGGTTTTCAATTGCTTTATGTTTTCTACATTTTGTTGTGGTTGATAGTACTCTAGTTAAATTGTAATAATTATTCTTCATTGGAGACTTTCACTAAAATTTTCTATCAAAATCTTTAACTCAAACATCACAATGAATATAACTTCAAAAGAGTTTATTGTTTGTGGGAAATTCTTATGTTGATAACCACTCTGTTTCCATGATATTTTCTTTCAATTCCTTTAGGTTTTTTCTTATACCTTTGTGGATTTAATTTTCTTCTTTTTGGGACATAGTGATCAAGCTAATTTTTTGTTGGTTATGTCTATTTGACAATGATAGTATTACCAAAAATTTACTTGAAATTTGAACTAGCCTGTGTAGGAATTTGCTAGTTCCTTGCTTCCTTCTAGAAATTTTATATTATTAGTAATGAGATATTTCTTGTATGAATGCAATAAATTCTACATTTTATTGAACTAACTTTAAGGATACTTTTTTGCTCTGACTTTTGGTATTTTACATGAGATTATTGATAGGTTGTTAGAGAGGTTGTCATTGATAAAAACTTAGTATTAAGAAGATGAGTGATAAAGGCAAGTAAGTAATAGAAGAAACTGACATAATCTATAATTGATTTGAATAATTTTGGCAATTCAGAGGACAATACCAAAAGAAGAAATAGTGGTATTGTAAACATATAATAAATTCCATTTATTTATAATATTAAATAAAATTTCATACAATTGTGGGCAATCTTGTAAGTGAGATGTATGCACGTGAATCAATCAAATTTGGAAAAAATCATGGAGGAGTTGTGTACATCTGAGCTTATAAAAGTTGGGTTATCTCGTGAATGAGATGTATGTCCATGAACTCTATAGGAGTTGGGCAGTCCCATGGTTGAGATGTCTACCCATGAGCTCTGTATATAACATCTAATACAAATTGGCAATCTTAATAAACAAGATTTATCTCCATCTCCTTCCTCCTCATAACTCTAAATCAATCCTATTTATACATTTTCAAGGAAACCAAAAGCTCACCACATCTTATGATTTCATAAGAAGTTGAACAGACAATACAAAAGAAACAATCATTATAGTTGGCTAACAATAAAGATATCTCTTTGGTTGAATATCCTAATTTATTTATGATCAATAATAGTTAGTCACAACTAATAATGTCAAGAAAAGTGATAGGTAACATAGATATATGATAGGAAGCATGGTAAAATGATTGGTAAAAGCGATGTGATCAAAGACAAAGTAATAATGATGAATTTTCTAGAAAGTGAAGAGAAGATCATAATAGTTGGAAGGTTGAAGCTAGATAGGTAAAGAGGAGTCACTACTCAAATTGCACTCAATTTTCAACACTAATTGGTCAATTTTTTTACACCCTTTGGTCAAAATTTCAACCAAAGTCTTTGTCATAAATTTTTGGTCAAAGTTTTGACAAAACTCTTTGTGTGTCTACTTTGGACTGCATCTTTTCATAAAAAAATAGGTTATTTATTTGCAAAACAAGGCATCAAAAAAGAATTAATTCAATGAGGATGCTATGTACTCAACAAAAATTCTCATCAAAATTTCTACCAAATGGCATAAAAATTTAGACCGAAGTGGGTGTCAAGAAATAGTTGATTTGATGAGGATGTTATGTCCTTGATGACAATGCTCGTCAAAATTTCTACCAATTTTCATCAAAATTTCTACAATTTTTTTTCAAAATTTTGACCAAAGTGCATCAAAAAAAGGTGTTTCAACTAGGGTGCTATGTCTACAATAGCAATCCTCATCAAAATTTTAAGGACTATAAAGTATTTAAAAATAAATAAAAGTTTGATATGCCACTAGCTAGGTGTAGAATAGGTCTAGTGGTTGTCATGTGTTAGATAATTCTTTCTTCTCAATGGTTATCATTAACTCCATAGGTAGGGGAGATAGCCCCTTAGTTAAGAAAAAAGAAAAAAAGAACTTGATGGTCATAGGCTAAGTCCTAGTTAGTTCAAAGAAATTTCAACATGTTATTAGAGTCAAGTTAGAGTACGAGATTCCCAAGAACACTTTGGAAACAAATAGAACATCCTAGATTGAGTCATAGTTAGTCCATAAAAAACTCAACATGAAATCAAATTCAAGCTAAGTTACAACCCTAAATATTCTATAAAGAAGCTTATCAAGGGTGTCACAAAAATTCTTAAAATAAATATAAGATCTCACATTTATGTCCTACCTCAACATGTTACAATGTTTAGAATAATTGGGGGGGGGGGGGGGGAGAGGGTGAATTTTTTATCCAAGGTCTAGATGTACCGATTCATCAATCAAACACTTATACTACTTCATATTTGAACATCCATTAGCTCAACCTCTATAGTAAACTTTTAGTAACATAAACTAGTAGTCCACTATCCTAAATATAATAGACTTGTAGAATGTAAAACATTAACAATAAATCATCACAAATAAAATCCACACAAGTTTGACATGAGGATTTAATGTGGAAACCCAATTTGGAAAAAATCACCACTAACATGTTGCCAATCTTTTCAATCTTCTAAAGTGAACTTTGTTAGGAGCCAACCCTATTGAAGATTACAAAACAAAATGTGACCTTATTAAAGGATTTAATCACCCTATAAGGAGTGGTCTTTTTAGAGGACTTTAGAATATTCCATTAGAATGACACCTTGATTAAAAGATTTAAATATTATTGGTAGGTCAACCTTGATTAAATGATTTCAATATTGATATAATGGTTAGAAAGTAACAATTGGTTTTGATCTAGAAAATATGACTCAGTTTGAACAAAAAATATTAGTTTGACTCAAATTCAGATCCATTGTGTGGCCTTTATTGTCATCTTAGTCTCTAATTTTATTAGAAAACCTTCAGGAAATCACACTTCATATGTTCACAACTCTTCTCAATTGTTGTCACAAAAGTTCACACCCTTTCCTAAAGTTTGAACTAAAGGAAACTTTGTGAAACATGGAAACAATCTCCAAGTTGTGGGACTTGAATAATTGGATTAAGTCTCTAGAGAAGGTTGATATCCTCACTATCAAGATGGACCTAACTACTTATTTAAAGGAAAAGGGAGATGGAAATTCATGAAATCAAACTACCTAGTCTAATCTATAGGGGTGATACACCAAATAGTACTTTAAGTCTTATCTCTGCTTAGAACTGCATAGTTTATCAATATAATTTTAAAGTACACAGATTCAGTCTTTGCTTTAACTCAACAAGCACACATAGATTAGAAGCCAATATAATGTTATAAGGAAGGAGCTTCACTCTATATCATTCAAAGGAAAAATATATACAACATACAAGTTGAAGAATGGAAGCAACACATTAATAGAAGGCAACAAGATATTGCATAATATATTAATAGAAGAAAAAGGTACACCATAGAAGTAAATTAACTTAGAGGAAAGGGAAATTACAGTAGTAGAGTATGAAATACAACTACTAAAGAATCAAACAAGAGATTAACCCTTGAAAGAGTTACAAATTTTCCTTTATAGCTTAGGCATAACTGGGAAGACTTCAACTAAAACCCTAAAGCTCAACCCCTGTCTTCAAGTTGTAGAGAACAATAACTATTGATCTTAGGAATATTTTATCAGATCCCAATTCATAGGCAAAAAACCTTATTTTTATGTGCAAACTCAAGCCCTCAAGAGATAGGAGTAACAACCATAATTGTTCTAATTGGTAGATGGATAACCATGGTGGTAGTAGAATAAAATTTGCATTTACTAGGTGTCAAGAACACCAAAAGGATGGTTATAGGCAATTAAAGGATTTTTTCATCATCAAATAGTACTAGGTCAATTGTGTCATTAAGTCAATTGAATTCAAAAATTTACCTTGCCATGTGGCCTTATATCTTTGAAGTGTTTTGCCAAATCATCTTATTTTTTCTAACTACCATGTCAAGCCTACAATGATGCATTTGATCTTGTTCACTACTATTCAACCCTATTTCTTCATTGACTGCATAGTTTTGCAAAATTGTGGCCTCTTCATTCTAAGCTTTATCATTGCATCATAGTTGTCCATCACTTCAGTTCACTAATCGTTGTGACCCAATGATGATCAAAAAACTTACTACCTCACATCTTCACGATAGTTTAGAACTTAACATTTCTTTTACTTGTGATGCTATGATGACATTAACTATATCCCATGTTCATAATTTCCAGATACAAAGCTTTTCTAAATCATATGATGTTGTGATTACTATTTTGATTGATTGCCATTTTACTCTTTAGTTGTTAACCAAAAATGCTATCCCACCAAAATATTGAATTCAAAGGCTTAAGCATGCCCTAATGTTCATATATTTGAAAATTCAAATATTAGGGCATGCAAGAATACTTTGGTTATGTTTTTTATATCCTAAGTCCCAAGGTTAAGTCATGTTTTAATATTTCTATGGGGCCACAACTTTCCCTACCGTTAGATCTTCTTAGATCTAAGGTCATCACCTTGTTGCCTTATAAAGTTACAAGTGTCTTATGGAAGGTAATAAAGCGACATTGTGATGTGTGGATATGGTGATATCATTGCCTTGGTAGGCCACAAAAGAAAAGACTTATTAGATAGGTTGGCATACAGATGGGTTCTAATTGGTTTGGGTTTTGGCATGGTCAGTGAATTGGTTGCATGTTTCTAGGCTGTTGAATAGAGGAAGATCAATGTCTCTCATTATGTCAATATGGGAAAATGATTGACCTTTAGTTATGGCAACATGGCAAGGTCCTAACACATGCCCTCAGTGGGCGCATTTTATCCCATCCCTATTTTTTAGATCACAAGGGTGAAAGGTCAGAGCTACGATAATACAACCATGTTTCTATGCTACAATCTTACGATCTAGTGTAAGATCATGAAGTTAATTATTAAAGTCATTGATGTTACGTATTTAGCTATTGTAGAATCATAAAAGTGTATGGTCACAAGAGATAGAAGGAGGGTAAAAGCAAAAACCCATGCCACCATTTTGTGAAGGAAAAGGCTAACAAAAGTATGATTATTCACCTTCAATGACATAAAATTAGTATTATTATTATGAATTTGAAAATGAAATAAACTAATGAAATGTGTAGAAATCAATGAATTCTAGAATTAAAATTTTTAATAATTATTTTGAATAAGAACTGATATATTTTCCTAATTTTTATAAATATTTTTAGCTACTGAAAAATGTTAAAAATTAGGGGTCTAGTTCCCACCACAAAACTATATGGAAACAAACTTATTTCCCTTTGATCTCAGACTATGTTATAGATAAGATATACAACTAGAACAATCAACAATAAAAATTGGCTTTAGACCTACATTTTCTCTTTTATAATGTTTCAAATTTCAACTCACCCAAAATTGATAGTTTTCATCTCCCACCACATTTTTCAAAACAAATCTATTCTAACAAGGAGAAAAATTATACATTCTAGAAGAGGACTCTCTCCTCTAGAATGTCATATAATTTTAATTTTTTTTTAATATGATTTAAAAAAAAATTCTTTCTCAAAACTGACATATTTTTGAGTGTTAAAATACGTGCTTGTAGAATTTTTTAATTAAAATATACTATATCAAATTAAAACACTATAAACTCTATAGGAGAATATTCTTGAATCTAAGATCTATAAAATGGTGTTTATATATTATTAAAAAAAATTCATAAAGAAATAGAAAGACTTATTGAAATGCCATTTTTCTAAAATAATTTTATTTCTTTAGTAATTGGATACAAACAACTATAAAAAATGCATTTAATAGGCATTTCTAATTGGAAAAGTATGAGACCATATATAAATTAGCTAGAATGAATTTATCTATATCATAGGTTTGAACAAAATTATTTTAAGATAGAAATACTCAAATTCATTCATTTTGATAAATCAGCCTGAAAGGTGAAACAACTTTTTAGTTTTACCCAAGAAGGGTTACGATCTTACAATATGTGGTTGTCATAAGATCAGAGGTGTGGCTAAAGAGGTTTTCCAATGACAAAAAGACAAAGGGTTTGTCATAGCATCATGGAAATCATAAGATCATAAGGAGAGTTCAAGGGAGGCTTGATGTTAAGATAAGTTTATGATTGTAGGATTGTAGAACCTTGAGTTGACTATGATAAAGGTGTTTCACTCATCCAAGCTAGAAAAGAGAAGGGTCTTCGACCAATAAAATTGTAGGAAGGGTACGATATGAATGTTGAATATTATTGACCTATTGATACATCTAACTTGGAATATTGATAGCAAGGAATAAATCACTCTTTAATGGTAGATCAGATTTTTTGAACATCTACAGATTACTTTCAGCATTTCCCATGCCTAGTAAATGCAAAAGGGAGCATGCACTCATCATTTGGCTATCTATCTACCTAGTTATACATTAATGATTTCCACTTCTATCCTCTTAGGGTTGTTCTTTTTGAAAAATATTGGATTTTCGTGCATTTGGGTCTATCCCAAGATTAGATTTTCTCAATCTTTATGGTTATTCCCTGTAAATCTTAATGATGGTAGTTGCACCTTAGCTTTTAGTAGAATTTTCTCAATTATGCTTCAACTAAAAAAAAAAAGTTCGGTACCCTTTCAAGGGTTTTTTTTGATCTTTCTCTAGTTCTCTATTATGGCTTTCTATGCATACTACTATAATTTTTCATGCCTTTGAGCTATTGTAATTCTTTTCCATATCTCTTTTAGCCATTATAACATTGTGCAAGATTTCTTTGCCTCTAGTTAATGATCTTATCTATATTCTACAATTTGCGTGCTTGTATCTATTTTGGCATTTGAATGATATTTAATGAAGTTTCTTCCATTAGCATTCTTTTGTTGTATAATCTACATGTGGTTGTTGAACTAAGAAAAGTTTGAATCAGTATCCTTTGAGGTTATAACTAGTTAACTATGTATTTATGGGTAGGGATAAGATTAAACACTCTATTTTGGGTAGCTCCTTAGATTAGATTAGGTAGTTTTCTTCTATGCATTCTTTCTCCCTTTTCCTCTTCAAGAGTAGTTAGGTGCATCTTGATAGTAAAGGAAGTTGGCCTTCTCTAGAGACGTCACAATTCAAGTCCCATAGCTTGGAGGTTGTTTCCATGTTTTACAAGGTTGTCCTTAGGTAAAAAATTTGGACAAAGGTGCAAAATTTTGTGACAACTATTTTTGGCATGCCCAGTGGGACTATATTTAGAAGATTTCAAAGCCTACTGGTGTCATAAGAGAAGAATTTAAATTTGATGCTAAGAAGATAGTATTTCTCTTAGTATTCTAGGCATTCAAGAGGCTCATTTCTATAGGCTCTTGGTGACTCTACACCCATCATATTCAGTTTTAGACCATAGGTACTATGATTCATGCCTAAGGCTAAAATAAGGGCATCTTCTAAAGGTAATTTCCAATATCAAGAGTTTTCATTTTCAAATCCTAGAAGAAGAAAGACTAGAGTATCTTTATCACCAGTTCAGAGTACAAAGGAAATATATACCCCTACAAGATCAATCTCCACTCCTCCTATTGTGAGATCTCAACCTAGAAGGCCATCAACTCATATTAATAGACCACTTGTTTATATGGCTAAAGCTCATGCTTTTGCCACCTTTAATGATGGAAGCCCTCTTTTTTTGCCCCAAATACATGACATACCAGTAGTTGCACTTAAAAGTATACCTAAATTTATAGGTGAAACTTCCATCTCTCCTTTAGAACACATTCAAGAGGTTGCAAATGTTTTCAATATCTATGGTATTATAGAAGATGATGTGGCCATTAGACTCCTAGCTTCATCTTTAAAATAGAAAGCCCTAGAATGGTATAGGGGTCTATCATATGGTTCTATAATAGATTGGGATATGTTAGGAGCAAGACTATGTAAACATTTTGAGGACAAAAGTGACTATTTGACACTTTTAGAACAACTAATTACTATAAAAAGAGCTCCCCATGAATGCATGACTGATTTCAACTACAGATTTCAAAAGACATGGGATAGAATACCTACTTTAGAAAAGCCTACCCCTGGTAATTCCTTCTTACATTACCTTAGAGCTTTTAACAGTGATATTTCCACTACAATCCAAACCATGGGAGGAGATACCCTACTTGATGCTTATGAGATAACAATAAGGGCAGAAAGCATATTGATACAAGGAGGAAAGTTAGCTCCAAGGCCTCCTATGCCTTTCTTCCTTGATATCCCAAATCACCAACCAACAATGGCCACTATTACCATAGCTTCCACATCACAACCCCTTTCTCTAGCCCCTCAATCTTCTACATCTTTGGATGAAATGGATGAAATCAAGGAGATGATGCAATCTATGATGTTGAACATAAATAAAAGATTGAAAGGTCAGAAGAAGTTGGAAGATAGCTTCTTTGTGATGTAGAAAGTGAGCAACAAAGTGGTGACTTTGGAGAAGCAACAGGCTCAAGGTAATAAGGCTCCTCAACTGCAATATCAAAATCCAAATAATGGTAGGTCTCCAAATCATAATTATGGGAATAATTATTTTGATTAGAGTAGGCAGAATAATCATGCTTCTACTTCAAGTAAAAATCAAAGAAGGGTCATAGTCCCTCAAAACAATATGGTTAACAATTGGTATTCAAAGAACCAATTCCTATTTTTAACAATTGGTATTAGAGTATAGTTACTTAGAAGACACTTAACAACTTGAGTAAGATCCCTATGGATATGGAACAATTGATGAAGAACCTTGAAGAAGCACTTGAACAAGTTGATCTCCTCACTAAAGAAAGGGATAAGCTAAAAGATAGATATGAAGACTCCAAATTATATATTGGACAATTGAAGGACAAGATTGAACATCTCAAATCCAAGCCTGTATCTATTGAATCTGAAACTAGTAATGATGATTATTCAAAACTGAAGACAAAGTACAAGATATTGAAGATTACCAATCTAAAGTTAAGTTTGAAGAGTGTTCCTAGAAAAGTTGAATATGATTTGAAGACTGAAAATTTTGATCTTAGAGAAAGTCTAGCAAAGAAGACATCTGAGTTCGAAACATTGAAAGAAGATCACAAAGAACTTAATAAGTATAACACTATTATGAAAGGTGAACTAACTCAACATAAGAAACAACCTAAAAAGATTTATTCTAGCAAAGAAAACCTTGATGATTCAATGTCAATATAGAGACCTACTTATGATAAGACTGGTCTTGATTATTTATTTAACATGTCTACAAAGAAATCTAAAAATAGATCAGATCCAAAGGATAAAGATAAATTTGATGATAAGATTGAATCCATTCAATCTTCTGAAAAACCTATAGAAGTTGGACAAGATAAGGAAACTATGAAATTGGATGAACCTAAGAAAGTGGAATCTCTAAAGGAAACCAAATATGAATTTAGAGGTAAGTGTGTTTCATGTAATAAAATAGGTCATATGAAAAGAAATTGTACAAATAAGTCATTTAATCATGTTATAGATTTTTATTGTCATAATTGTCATGGTATGGGTCATAGAGGAATTAATTGTAGGAAACCTAAATATGATAATGATAGAAGGAATAGTAGAATTTCTAGAAATACTAACCCTATAGATAGAAGAAGATCTAATTAGAGGACATCAAGAGAAAGAATACCTTATGAAGAAAGAAGGTAAATCATGTGTTATAAGTGTAACACCTTTGGAAACATAGCTCAGAATTATCATGTACCTACTGATTAGTAGAATCCTAGAAGTAGAACCCCAATATGTCAGTTATGCACTGACTTTAGACATACAACAAGGTATTTTGGAATGGACAAAAATTTTGGAGATAGAAGGAACAATTGAAGAAACTTCAAAAATAGAAGGAATAATGGAAGAAACATTAGAAATGATAGAAGGAATCAGTTGGGACGAAAAATTGCATGCTTCATTTTTAGTCCCATTTTAAAATTTTGAGAAAACAAGCCCCATAAATGCTTTTGATGAGATTGTACCCGGCTGTCAGTATGAGGCCTAAAAGGTGTTCAATGTTTCTAACACCTTCCATTCAGCCTGTCTACCTATTCCACGAAGATAAATCATCATTATGAGCTATTTTGCAAAGTCTCGTTTTCAGCCAATATCAAATCTACATTTTCACCTTAGTGTCAAACAGTGACAGGATGCTGTGTTTGCATTTGAATATCTTTAACCCAGAATTGTGTCATGACCCGCCACTTTGGCAGTGTCCAATATCATACCTGAGAGCCTATGTTTTAGATTTTGAGCTGTTTCGAGTCTGTTTGACTAGGTTTTGAATCCCTCAAAGTTGGCAATTTAATGTTTTCATGCTGATGCACTTTGCACCTAATTTTGGGAAGCCCTATTTGACGTGCTATAACTTTTGACCGATTGACCAAAATGCCAAAATTCCTTTTGCATTACATTGTAGACATCAAAGAATTCCTATGTTTCAATGTTCAAGTCTTGACAAATCCGTTTGACCAGTTTTCAAATGCGATTCCAAATGGAATTTCTAAAGTTTTATTGGTGTCAGCATTTGTAGATTGATTGGAACCCCTGTTCGTGACATCATAACTCCTTATCCATGATTGGTGAGATCGAATGGATTGTACCACTATGTTGTCCTTTGAAAATAGTACAAGTGTACCAGTTTTTAGAACTTGATGAATCCATCTTCACACTTTTCTAGGGTCAATCCATTTGTAAAAATCATTATCTTGTCTATGTTTCTAGTTGCAAAATTTTGAGTAGCCTACTTTGAACATCTGCCATTTACGCCCAGTTATTCATCATGAGCCTAAATCATAGATCCATAATGTCCTTATCACAGAGAATGAGTGTCCCAGTTTTCTTTTCCCCATGTGCTCATTTGCCTAGTTTTCCAAGCTGATTCCAAACCTAGTTTGTTGTTTTCTGACATGTTTTCTTGCAGGTAAATCTGAGAAGGCAACTTTGACGGTCAATATCTTTTGACCTCAAATTCATCATAAGATGAGATTTGATAGGCTAAAAGTGTGCGGAATAGAGATTCAATGTGCCAATTTTCAGAGCCTAGTCAGTTGTCCAGTTCCATTTTCAAAGGTAGTCAATAGACTTCCTGACATCAAATTGACAACTTGTAGAAAAATGAAAAAATATGTTTAAATGATCAAATCGATGCTCAAAATCAATTTCAGTGAGTATTAGAAGGTCACTGGGCTAGTTTGAGGATTCAGTTGCCTAAGAACAAAATTTTTTTAGTCGGACCCACTTTGGGGCTCAACTAATTACATTAGAATGCTAAGATGTGGATTAGAAATGGGAAATGCTTGAGCAGTAATAAGAATTTCTTGATCATTACATCATCCTAGTAAGAATGCAAAGCTTTGTGAATTAGAGTGAATTGTATAACTTCCTGATTCACAAATGATCATAAAAGTAATTACTAAACATGCACAAAGGGGTTGTTGCAAGTCGCCACACTACTGCAAAAGCAACTGCAGCAGTTATAGTCAGAGAAGCACATGGAAAATTTCAAAATGATCAAGAACTAAAATATAAGCAATAGAGTAGAAAGTATAAGTAAAAGACAAAAGGGATGGTACACCTACTGATCATGAAGAGAACATACCTCATGCAAAAGGAAAGTGGAAGCTTTAGCTATTTGCCTAGCACTGTTAAATGGTAGGCTCGAGGTTCAAATATAATTGATTCCACAGGCATTTCAATGAGCATTTTAGTCTCTTGTCAAAGTTGATAAGGGAGACGTTTTCAAAAGAAGATCTCATGTGGCTAAATATAAGTTTGAACCCGCAGTCAACAGCAAAAAAGCTTCAGGCAGTGCCAGTCAATAAAAGAAAGCTCATGCTAAATTGGTAGGAAAATGTTTGAAGAGGGAGGACGCCAGGAGAAGGCTAGATAAAAAGAGAGGGAGCCAGCTAGTTTAGAGCCTACGCAGGCATGGAGCTGCCATGAAGGGAGTTAGCAAGTTTTAAAAATAGGAAGGCGCCATGTTTGGAGTAAGAATCTCGTGCGTGCAAGAAGGGAGGCATCTTCATTAGCAGCCGCTGGGCAGTAAAAAAAGGGGAGCAGATACATCAAAGGTAAGATCCCCCATATTGAAAGAAAAACACAGCAGATCCAAAGTCAACGCATTAAACAAAGATAGCGCAGAGCACGAGGAGAACTCATGAAAAAGAACCCATGCATTTTTAAAAGGAAATACGCCTCAGTCAAAGGTAGCAGACTGGGAGGCAATTAATGATGAGAATAGTCCACACATTATGTATAAAGAACTTGCAGCCAAACAAAGGCATCAAAGCCGCAACCTGAAAGGGCAATCAAAAAATGAAGCCGCAGACCATTAGGAAGAAGTCGCTAAGAAAGGAAGCTCCACGTGAGCTACAGGTAAGATGAATGATTGCAAAATTCCATGGAAGGCAATCACGTTATCATGAAGGAGAGGATGACATTAAAAGTAAAGCACAGAGACTCCAACGCCATAGCTAAAAGGGGTGTGAGCAGAATTCTAAGAATAGAGCCGTCCATAGCAGTTAAAACATAAAACTCACACAACAAATAAAAAAGAATGCCAAATGAAACCCATGCCTTTTTAAAACAAAAGGATATGCTATGCACCAGTTGGAGAAAAGCTTGTGCAAACAGAGGCAAGATAAAGTTTGTAAAGGCCAAATGAAAGGAGGTAAGAAGCACAGAGATGCCACGTAAAGAATGGAGGCTCAGTTTTAGACTAGAGAAAGGTGCCATAAAAGGCCAGAGCAAAGACACTTCACAGTGGTTGTTCTAAAGGTTTTTGATGTCATTCATGGCTTGGAGAAGTCATTACTTCTGGATCCACGGTTGGATAGATGGGGGGTATTTAAACATGGTGAATTGATTGGAGGAGGCGCTCAAGTTTCTTGTAGAGAGTTACAATGTTAAATCCCACATTTCTTGTGTGGTTAGCTTCTAAAGTGTTTAAATAACATAACACTCACAATTATGACTATCTAATAAGACAGGTTTTTATGGAGCCATACGACTGCAGGTGGGTCCAACTTGAACATTGGAGGTTAAATTTTGAACAGTCATGCAAGTCAAAGCCAATGACATCAACAGAATAAGGTGATCAAAAACTCAAAATTTTGGCTAGTTGCCACTTCACTAGCCAAAGAAATCTGGGAACTCCGATTGGCGAAGTGGTGAGGTCACCGAAAAAATAAAAAATTTGGGGACGATGAACAAGATCCAGTGGGCTTCACTGCTTCACCAAAGCAGAAGAGGCACAAGAATCAACATGGCGAAGTAGCGAGAGGATGACACGTGGCACATCCAATGGTTCTCGATATCTCGCTAATTGAAGTTGCTCACCAGTTAAACATGGTGAAATGGTGAGAAGATGACACATGGCAGATGATGCAGACCATCTAGGCCAATCAAATACTGCCACATGGCAGTCGGCCAACTAGAAGTTGACCCCAAATTCAAAGGGTCAGGGCAATATTGAGGAATTAAAAATAATAATATTTTATTATTTTTGATTAAGGGGTTTGCACATGAACAAGTTTTAAAATCAAAGGGGCTTTTTAATAGAAGTTTGAACCTTAGATTATTTTAAATTTTTGAAAAAATTTAAAATATCAAAGTTGCAAACCTGAACACTCTTAGTAGAGGAGTGATTTTCAAATTGAGATTCTGGGCATTTTCAAAAGGCTAGATATGCACTCCAATATACCATTGGAACCGGGAGAACTTGAACTTTCTAAATCTGGAGTTTGTTTTTGCACAGGTTTTTTCTGGTTCAAGATATAGGCCAATTTGTGAAATCTAAGGCATTGGTGGTAAAACAGGCTGAAATCATCATAAAGTATCAGAATTAGTTACAGGGTAGTTTTGAAGACCTTCTGGAATTTGAACATGAAGAAAATCAACTTGGGATTGTTTTCTTGTCTTCTCAAGACCATTTTAACTAATTTGTTACTTTTCTCCGAGTTCATTTTTACACCAAAATCAGTTACTCTTCTCATCATCAGATTTTGAAATATTTTGATGCCTTTGAGAGGTGGAATGAAGAGGATCTAATATGTAGTTGTACAGAGAAGGGGGAGAGAGGTTTTTTCATCTTCTTGAAGGGGAATTCTGAAGGGATACTTGTCGACTACAAATTCAATCCGAGAATTGCCCTCTTCATATTTATTCTTTCTTATCCTCTAAATAAAGGTTGTTGTTGGTTGGTTTTCTATTTCTAGTTCTTGGAGCTCTGTTCAGGCTGTGAAAGTCACACACCTAGCATTTCTCAGTGGTATTGAACAACATTTATGTTTTATGTAGATAGTTCTAGTCTGTTAGGTGATTTATGAGTTATTTTTTGTACATTTCAAGTATTTGGTTTCAAGGAAAGCAAATAAAGAGCAGAAAAGGTTTGAAGTCCAATTTGAATCTTGTCTCCTAATTATGGATCTGTTATTTCTTCTAATTTGTGATCAAAGAGAATAGATTAGGTTTCATTTTGTTTAGGAATGTATGTGATTAAAATGTCTTGCTAGTGGGGCAACGAACCATGCAATTGCTTGATGTTTGTCACAGGGTTTGCAGATTTTGTGATAGGATGTTTTGAGTATGAGATTCATTCTGTAGTAGATGTCTATTCACAAGGTGAATGATAGATTAGGGATCTTGATGTAGAGATACATCTAAGGTTTCCAAGAGATGTATGGTTATGATTCATTTAATTGCCCAATAGATAAGGCACTGATCAGAGATAGGATCATTAATTTCTGTTGCTCATTCTTGGGTCTTGCTGATATCAACATATTAAATCATTGTTCCCTTTTATGTTGAAAGCTATTCAATGTTAACCCGCACTTAGCTTGCCAGTTTCATGAAGTATGTTCTTAGCTATTTCATGCTTGTAATTCCTGGGTAAGTATAGAAGATTTAGGGTTTTTTATCTACTTTATGTTAGATTCAGTGTATGCTTTGATAACTGGTACCATATAAAGAATCTATAGGTATACCCACCTAGGTTTTGTAGAGCCTGAAGTGCAGAAGGAGTATAGCCTTATAGTTGGCCCAGGTTCTTGGTGAAGTGTGTCCATTATTGGAGATAGCTACCCATAGATGCATTCTTTCCTTGCATACTTTTTTGTTCAAACACTGTTAAATCAGGAGCCAACAGAATCATGTAAGGAACTCCAGAAGTAAGAAAGATAATGAGGAACAAATGAATGTAGTAAATGAACTTTGAGAAGAACTTAATGAGTCATTTATAAAGGGATTGAGTATTTTTGAAGAGAAGTTAGATGACGAAGAGATAGTGAAATCAAAGTCAATAATCAAGTTTGATTCAACTAAGTTGAACTAAGCTTGTCCACAACACCAGAATTTGAAAACTTTATTTAGAGATTGAACTAGAGGTAGCGAAGATGGGAAAAGGTGTATCAAGATAAGTTTAGATTGTAGTTGAGCTCGCTTGCAATTTGAAGCTTATTAAAATTTGTTACAAAAAAAATTTAGAGTTACTGTTATTATAGAGAAAGTTAATTCTATAGCAAAAGATGAAAAATATATTTTTATAGAGAATCTTGTGGAGTGAATATTCTTGGAGCATTGTTATGATGGAAGGAAGCTATGGTAAGCTTCGAGTAACATTTGAAGATTGAACAAAGATTTTGAGAAAATACTTAATTTCAGAATGTAATTGACAACATTTTGTGTTTGCAAAGTTTGCAATTAATGCAAGTTCAAATTGAATGAATAAAATGGAGTACAAACTTGATTACCACTTCATTGTGATCACATCAAAAGCATAGAGCACTTGAAAGTGACTTGATAAGGTGATTTTGAATTAAACCCTATTTCAAAGAGAGGTATTTTATTATTTCTCCTCAAAATTTCCTCAATAAAGTTTATAGTTGATAAAATCATGGATATGTTAGTAGTTCATAATGTTGAGAATGAGGAGAGACCAAAATTGAAGATTGTTTCTATGAAACCTATAGAAGGAAACCCTAATTCAACATTATCCATTACTCTAAACAACATAGTATATTTGGAAGATGTAGGAAGTTATCTTAATAGCAAGTTTGAAACTTTTGATAGTGAGTATATGAACAAAGATATGGAAGTTGTCTTTAACCATGATATGTCAGTAAAGCTTGAATTTGAACATTTCAAAGAACTAGACCTTTTCAAATATCATTTCTACCAAGAATTGGACACCAAAGAATCAATACAAATTTTACTAAGTAGAATTCATGATGGAAAATTGTTGATGGAAGGCAATGTAGTTGACATTTCAGCCAACCTTATTCATGAGGTAACTTGTCTTAGCAAACAAGGTAGTGTACCTATACGTGAGAAACTAGTTAAGAAGAAGGTTGAGAGCTACACTAAAGTAGTTTATAATG
Organism: Cupressus sempervirens; assembly: GCA_028749045.1. Classification (NCBI taxonomy): domain Eukaryota; kingdom Viridiplantae; phylum Streptophyta; class Pinopsida; order Cupressales; family Cupressaceae; genus Cupressus; species Cupressus sempervirens. Next base: position 398,236,363 of record CM053783.1, read on the forward strand.
GAAAGGCCATGGTGATCACCACCATAAAACAAGATAAGATAAGATTCCTAAGCATAATCATTACCTATTCTATATGTGCAAGTTCTAAAATTGATGAATTATCAATAGGATTCATCTATGCAGCCTATAAGATTTGTGTTGAGAAATAAAATGTTAACCTTAGTGAAATTATGAGAGTACAACTCCTTGAAAACTTAGAGAAAATCAAGAGGACCAAGAATGGTCTATTTAGATTTCAATCATTGATCAATCACATATTCTTTCATGTACTTAAGAAATTTCCATACTTATTAGTTATAGAGATTATGAGTAGTGAGAGATGTACCACGAAAAATATTACAAATGTATGTAGAAGACATCCAACAGAGAAAATATTGGATAGAACAAATTTGATCATGAAGACATTTTAGAATGGGATGAAAACAAGATTTAGAATTACACCTACAATTGTAGAAAGATTCAAAGATGATAGATGTGTTATGGTTGATATAGATTTAACTCATATTCAAGCAGTAGAACCTCAAGAAACATTCCTTGATCCCTTAGGTTATGAGTTAAGTGATGATGTAGCAATTGGATATATTAATCTATTGTTGAACTCTAAGAAGGACTGAGTTGAGCTCAGATTTTGGACATATGAAGAGATTACTCAACCAACTCATCAGTCATCTTTAGAGAAAGCATCTCACAAAAAGATTGAGACAATAATGAAGAAAGCTCTAACTGAGGCCGATATGATAGAAAGTGAGTCACAGGTAGTTGGACAGATAATGAAACAAGGAATAATGTATGTGCAACCACTATGAGTTGGGCAACCATCTAGTGTGTCTATTGTAGAGATACCTTCAGAACAAAGCAATCCATATGCTACAGTATTAGCTGAACAACCAAGTAAGACAAAGAGAAAATTAGAAAGATTAGTGGAAGCTATGATTAGCAAAACTAAAAGAGACAAGCAACAAGCTACTAGACTAGGTAAAAGATTGAAGAAATTGTTGACAATTGTGGAATCTAGTGAAGAAGAAAAAGAAGAAGTTAAACAAGTAGAGAAAGTTATTGTTTCTAAAAAATCAATAGGTAAAGCAAGGAAACCTTGGAAGCCAAAGATTGAGAAGATCAACTGAGCCGTTGCAAATAAAGGGAACTTTTTTTAGATGAACAAATTTTATGAGCTATATAATGACATTGAGAAAGGTAAAATTGATATCTCTACTGTTAGATATATAATTGCTAACATTCTAAAACTTAAGGATATTAAAGGCACAATAAATTAGAAAGTTTATGAAAAACTTATAGAGAAGAAAGCACCAGCTCAGTAAGAGAACATAAAACTTCAAAAGTCTATGATAAGGATTATATGCAAAATAAATGATGAGGAAGAAGTCAAGAAATTGTTGAAAAATCTAACACCCTACATAAGGAACAAGGTGGGACCATTTCTATTCATGGTGGGTGAGAAGAATAAAATAAGAAGTGAAACATCGACAACTATCAATTAGATGATAACAAAATCAAAGGAAACACCTGCACCTAAAACTTTGGAAGCATTAGTAAGTGGTGACACTATGTAGATTGACCAGACCAATGTTATTATTAACATTGATGACACTAACCCTTTTGAGAGTTTTGAACAACCTAAATCTCAGGCTGAGGTTATTCAAGATAAATTGAAACTAATTGAAGAGGAAAAGAGGCATTTAGAGGTAGAAAAGAGAAAGATTGAAGAAGCCAAGGAGAAATTGCTTGAAGAAGAAATGAAAAGAAGAGTTGAGGAAGAAATAAAAGGAGAGAAGAGGAAGAAAAGAAGAAAATAATAGAGGAGTAAGAAAAGAAAGAGAAGGAAAGGAAAGAAAAGGAAGAGAAAGAGAAAGAAGAGAAAAGAGCAAAGGAGGTAGTAGAGAAGAAGCAAAGGGAAGATCAAACTAAACCGTCTAGTTCATCTACTCCACTTTCTCTTGCTAGCCTAACAAGTGATGATGATGACCAAACTGACTTGATTTCATCTCTAAAAAAACTCATTGACAAGAATAGAAAGGTAAAGAGCCTACAAAGAACCTTAATGGAGGTAATTGACATATTACATAGTACTTTGGCAGTCAAGCATATAGAGGTAGAAAGCATCAGTAAGTGGTGACACTATGCAAATTGACCAGACCAATGTTACTATTAACATTGATGACACTAACCCTTTTGAGAGTTTTGAACAACCTAAATCTCAGGCCAAGGTTATTGAAGATAAATTGAAACTAATTGAAGAGGAAAAGAGGCATTTAGAGACAGAAAAGAAAAAGATTGAAGAAGCTAAGTAGAAATTGCTTGAAGAAGAAATGAAAAGAAGATTTGAGGAAGAAAATAAAAGGAGGGTAGAGGAAGAAAAGAAGAAAAGAATAAAGAAGGAAGAAAAGAAAGAGAAGGAAAGGAAAGAAAAGGAAGAGAAAGAGAAAGAAGAGAAAAGAGAAAAGGAGGTAGTAGAGAAGAAGCAAAGGGAAGATGAAACTAAACAATCTAGTTCATCTACTCCACTTTCACTTGTTAGCCTAACAAGTGATGATGATGATCAAATTGACTTGATCTCATCTCTAACAAAACTCACTGAGAAGAACATAAAGTTAAAGAGCCTACAAAGAACCTTAATGGAGGTAATTGATAGATTACAAAATACTCTAGTAGTCAAGAATATAGAGGCAGATCTCAAATAGAGGACACAAACAACATTAAAGTTTTTTGATGAGGAATTTACAAATTTTTTGAATGTTGCAAAATCCAAGGCCTAGATTTCTCATGATGCTAATCTATTTAGCACTATTTTTCTAAATATCAAAAATGATTTGCTAAGTCTTAATACTTGTATCAAGGAATTTCAAAGATGTCAACAAGATGGAAAGGTATTGTACATTAAGTGTACTTTATCTCATAACTTGACCAAGGATTTTGATAGTAAGATTGAAGGAAAGCTGAGTGAGCTAGAAGCTCTATCAAGCCAAATACAACAACCTTCCAACAAAGTTGATGATTTTGAAGGACAAGTGGCTAGTGTTCATACTAAAATTAGGAAATTAGAACTTTAGAAAGAACAAATTTTGAAGAGATTATGAAAATTTAGAGAGTCTATTTATTTAAAGATAAAAACTATTGAGAGATAGTTGAAAGAATGTGTCAAACCCAAGGACACCTATTCAAATTTCTTATACTCTAATCTGAATGCAGTTGAGATTGCATCATATGCCCTATGTGAAATTCTCACTTTTGCTAAAATAACCAAGGATACATGGATAAAAGGTTTAAATAGTCTCAAGGAAATTTTTGACAATTAAATGAAGATGTTATAAGCTTAAGGCAAATTAACAAAGTTTTTGACAACAGATGAACATATTTTGACAGTTTTTGACATTCTGACCTTTGTCATTGATGTCAAAGGGGGAGAAGATGCATAAGAAAATTGTAAATAAGTTAGGTATAAAATCAAATCGAAAGGTGGAGCATATGTAAGATGGATAAGTTGTAAAGGATGATTATTGATACTGTAATGTTTTGGACAAGTTTTTGTTACTTAGCCAATTTTCCCTTTTTTTCTTCCCATCAATGCCAAAGGGGGAGATTATTGACAATTGGCTAATAAAGATATTATCTTCAAGAAATTTCTACTTAGCTTCTTCAATATTTTTCTTCAAGCAACACATGATGTACATGCTTGTAGAAAACCTTAGAAATAAAGATACTTAGCTTTTGGTACCTAGAAAATTGTCTAAGTATGAAATTGGTTTACAACATTGTATTGTTTTGTATGTAACTTGTTACTAACATAATATTATAATTAGTGGAGTTAGATGGAGATAGTATACATGTTGTTGATGATGTGTATAACCTCAAACATTAGTACAGACTATACAAAAAAGAGATATTCATGTTTTACCAGTGAAACATAACAATGAAATTAAAGGGAAAGGAATTATTTTGTTTACAAAATAATTACTTGACCAATCAGGGCCAACATCTTAGATGTTTACTCTAAGTTGGAAAACTATATTATGGTCTTAGCCAACCTAGCATAAATTTGTGAAAAGGCATGGTATTTATGCAAAGGACATCTTGTGAATTAAAATGTAGTGTGGAAGTGTGCATTATGTATTGTGATATGCAAACTTTTGTGAAGCGATATATGCAAAGTTTTAAGAATCTAATTTTGTGATCTGAGATTGAGCTGAAAATCAAAGATTAGTCAAGAAAGAAGTTACAACACCTATATACTAGAGGGCTAATTACTTGTTTGGGTAGTGAGCTCTTCTTGCATCTATTGTACTGCAACTCTTAATAGGGTTGGAATCTCCTAACAGGGATTCAAAGTCTCCTAACATGGACTATCTATACTAAATTTTCTCATTGACTCCTAACAAGGTCCATCATCTAACAAAGAACATATATATTAGTATATTATCTAGTGGGTATCAACCCCACTAGCATTTTCCCTTGGCCAAGGTTTCGCTAGTTAACAAAATATGGTGTTATGAGTTATCTTTGTGCATGGTTACTATTACTATTCAACATTACTTGTTTAATTTCTTATGTATGATTCAAAGTAATAAATAATATCTAGTTGGTGACTAAATTTTCTAGATTACTGATTCACCCCCCCCTCTGAGTAATTCCTATTTGTAATACTATGAACTTAACTATTGTTGCTACTCTTCACACCTTTGCAACTTAAAATATCTTAAGCTTGATACTACGTGTGACCATGTGATCTCCTACCTTTACCTTTTGGTGAATAGAACACATGTCATCTCTTCATTTTCTCACTTTAGCTATCCTTTATGCAACTTTTAAAAGTGAGAAAGTGATAAGTATTGATCTGCTAAAATCTGATGGCTATGACAAAGCAATGTTTTTCCTTGTGCTTTGTATCTATAGCAAATTAAAAATTTCCACCTAGAACCTTGTACTCATAGAAAATTTTGGAAACTCACAACATGGGCCAACCCTATTAGCTCCATGTGTCTAATCCTCACTTTCTTGCTTTTTCTATCCTTCATGGGACTTTAGAAAGCTAGAATATGACAAACATTGATCTGCATCTGATCAACGACTTGGAAGATGTATCATTTATAGTACTTAGAGAGAGGCCCACAAGTACAGATGTTGATTCATCACATCCTCACTTTAGTTAATTTTTGTGTATCTTCCAAAAGCAAGAAAGTGACAAGCATCCCACGATCATGAAGAAGACTTCCTTGGGTTACGAAACTAAAATGAAACAAAGGATGTGCTTGTTGGAGTTGAGGAAAGCCAACTCCGAAGTCGCCAAGATCACCTGCATGCAAACCTGTCAAAGAGAAGCCATAAAAGGGGAGGAGCATGGAGCACGGGCAAAAACCCTAAATGGACATGAGAGCCAAAAATGCAAACACAATAAGAAATGTATTTACAATAAGAAATGGCTTTACGATGTTCGATATTACAATGAGAGAGAGCCCGAATATAAAGAGCTCCAGGAAGCTTGTAGAACAAGCTGGAAGGAGGTAGAGGACAAAAATGACAACTCAGCACATATCCACAAAAAATGGAATATGCTAAAAAAGGAGAAAACTCCCGAGTTGTCAACAACTAACCACTACATGCATTAAATATAAAATATTAAATAAATGCATGACCTAAGTAAACTTAAGCAATAGAATAAATAATTAAATATTAATTATTTACTCTAACACCCCCCCTTAAGTGCAACTTAGGGAAATGCCTTAAGCTCACAAAGCTAAGATGAAATGCATAATGGGTCCCGACAACGAGGCCATTTTAGGTACCCAAGTACAATGCAAGAAGAAATGAAACCTCTGTAAATGGGGAAAGAGAGAAAACCACATGGGAAAAACCCTTTTTAAAATTTTTTTTTTTGTGCTCTGCGTCCGTACGATCCGTACGACAGCGACCCTGGAGGTCTCAAAAAATTGCCAAAATTGCCCTGTCTCCAAAAATGAAAAGCTTTATATGAATCCTGACTGCAAACGGCCTTTCGGATCCAATGGTGATGTCCGTTTGGGCTGAAAGTGCTCCAAAAATTGCTGATCCCCTGATTTGAAGAAAAAATGCACAAACAAACTAGGGTTTGTGACTTCAAATCACGGCTTCAAAATTTCTTCAACGAAGCAGCAGCAGGAAGGCTCTGATACCATGTTGGAGTTGAGGAAAGCCAACTCCGAAGTCGCCAAGATCACCTGCATGCGAACCTGTCAAAGAGAAGCCATAAAAGGGGAGGAGCATGGAGCACGGGCAAAAACCCTAAACGGACATTAGAGCCAAAAATGCAAACACAATAAGAAATGTATTTACAATAAGAAATGGCTTTACGATGTTTGATATTACAATGAGAGAGAGCCCGAATATAAAGAGCTCCAGGAAGCTTGTAGAACAAGCTGGAAGGAGGTAGAGGACAAAAATGACAACTCAGCACATATCCACAAAAAATGGAATATGCTAAAAAAGGAGAAAACTCCCGAGTTGTCAATAACTAACCACTACATGCATTAAATATAAAATATTAAATAAATGCATGACCTAAGTAAACTTAAGCAATAGAATAAATAATTAAATATTAATTATTTACTCTAACAGTGCTAACCAAAGGTAAACCTAGGTTGTAGATGGGTTAGGCACTAAGGAAAATAGACTTTCATGAAATTATTTAAACAGGTTTCATGAAACTTTATAATAAAAGGTCTTTTAAAGGTTTTATGGCTTTATTTTAAAAACTTCCCATGCGTATTTGAAAATGTAAACAATGTCAACCAATTTTAGAGACCTAGGGCATAAATGGCATTAGGGAAATACAACTAGGGGTTTTTTTTTAGGGCATAATCAATAAAAGGACACATAATACCTAATTGTATTGATGACAAATTGATCTTTCACTATAATTTGGCAAAAAATTTAACATGTAAAAAGCTAGGCTAACAGGAACAAAAAGGGAGGGGGGGCTAAGATGAATACCATTTTTGGTGACTCAAAGGGGATGCTTTCCCTCTAAGCATGGACTAATGGCCTTAGCAATCTGTTGGGCATAGAGTCACAAAAATGAACCCTATTCTGCAATAACAATTGTAACCTCTATAACTGCAAAATCTCAAAACCTTGCTATTTTACAAAGAAATAGCCTATGCTCATGCAATTATTGGAAATTGAGAAACTACTCTATTATGTAAAAAAAACCCTTAACCTTCCCTAGAAGCAAGGCCTAAGGTAAATTCCATTGACTGGAATTGGTAGATTATCACCACCAAGCCTAGATAATTGAAAAGCATTGGCTTCTTTACAACTAGTGATAACATATGGGCCACTCCACATAGCATCAAACTTGGAGTATCTACATAGTTTAGCTCAGTCTGCATCCCACTTGAGGAAAAAGTCTCCCTCCTTGTAAACCCTAGCTTTACACTTCCCATCAATACTCCTTTTGACCTTTTGCTGATGTGTCTCAAGTGTCTGCCTAGCTTGCCATCATTATTCTTGTAAGAAATGATAAACTAGAGAAAGGAAAGAAAAAAATCCAAGTAAGTTAACTTTAAAATAATGTTACCATGAGATAAATAAGATCCAAGAGCATACACCAAGGTAGTTCAACAATGGAGACAAGGATTTGAAAGGGGAAAGAAAAGAAAATCCCTTGTGAGTATTATGAATGAAGGAAAATTCCTAGAGGGGAGGGGGGGAGGGAGAGAGAGAGAGAGAGAGAGAGAGAGAGAGAGAGAGAGAGAGAGAGAGAGAGAGAGAGAGAGAGAGAGATGTATCAAAATAGCTCAATATAATAACATCAATGTGATGTATAAAGAATAAAGATAAAGTAGCATCTCTTTAAAGAGATGAGAAAGAAGTTTCCTATGTTCGCATGTGTAACTCCCATTTCTATGAATGCCACATTCATAATAAGTGAGTGCAAAGTGTCAAGATCCTCTTGAAGAGGATAAACTAAATTCCTTAATAAAAAAAATTATAAAATGAGTTGTCCTCACATGTGGACTAAAGGAAAAGTAAATGAGATGTCCTCCACATGTGTACAATAGGACAAACTACATTTAGGGATCCTTGGAATATCCCAAATTAAATACATCTAAGGAAGGATTAATATTTCTTAAAACCCCCTGAATCTTTACTTGGGGAGCTTATATCAAGGGGTTGTAAACCCAAAATTTTACAATGAAATTGAGATCTCTCTTTAGAAATTAATTTTGTCAAAATATTAGCCACTTGATGTTCATCCTTACAGTAAAGGAGGGTAACTTATTTTTCTTCAACTTGTTCTCGAATGAAGTGACGTTGAAGAGAAATATGTTTTGTCCTTCATGAAAAACTAGATTCTTCACTAAGGCAATGCCACTTTAATTGTCACAATGTAATGGAGTAGGTTCTTGTTGAGATATACCCAAATCTTCAAGAATTCTTCTAAGCCATAAAACTTCTCGTTGACACAAAAGCTTGCACCTTGCCCAAAGTCTTACCTAAAGGTAGCCTTGTGTAACATGCAAACAATCTTGAAAGTGTGGGACTTTATGACTTGAGATTGAATCTATGGAGAAGGAAAATTTCCTTACTATTAGGTTACACCCTACTATTTCTTGAGAGGAAAAGGGAGAAGGAATGCATCAAAGAAAAACTACTATTGGGAATATTCAAGACTATGCTAAGTTACTGAGAGGGGAGGGGTGAATTAATAAATTCTAAAACTTTTATAATTTCAACTTTTAATCCAGCTATTCAATTAACATTCAATCCATCACATGTAATATGATCTAATTTCATTCATAAAAAACTAAAAACATGAAAGCATTCATAAGACTTTGACACAAAGATTTGGTGACCTAGAAACCTTCCAAATAGAAAGTAAAACTAGGGTGGGGATGATACCCACAAGCTTTCATACAATAGTATAAAGTTGACTTGTTAAGGCTTACATTGATCACTTCTGATGATCTTTCCTATTAGGAGCAATAAGGAGTGCTAGATCCACCTTGTGAAAGGTTTTACAAACATACAATGAACTATGCACTCGATAATGAGATTTACAAAAGACTGTTAGGTCTACCTTGTTAAAGGATTTGATTGATCCACCTATTAGGATGAAGCAGTAGTTGATCTCTAATTTGCACCTTGGTTTGCTGAACAAAATTTCTCTGAGTGTATAAATCACCTTGCTATGATAGAAATGTCTTTCCTGCTCCTTATAGCCTTTTTAATTTGCTCTTTTCTACTCTTCTTTGATTATATTTGATTACATTGCATTCTTAATTCTCTCAGATATGATACAATTCATTATATATATACCAATCCAATTTACAATTACAAAGTTGGCCACAATACAAGTTTACACAAATATTACAAAGTCGGCTCAAATGTAGACACTTGGGTTTTGAAGACTGAATCGGTGAGGTTTTGATACATGGCATCATCATGCACTTGGTAGATATAGAAGCTTAGTTCGAACTGATCACTTTGAATTAGTCCAAAATTCTGTCTACACTGGTGACTCAGTAAATACTGTGAAACATGTTATATAAACTAAATCATTTGTTTCTCACTGTATAGCTCGGTAAACACTATTACCTTGAGCTTGGTATGAACTGATTCACTTGGTTAACATGGAGTAGCTTGATTAACACTAGACTCACATCACATAAAATACAAACTTAGTAATCATTACACAACTCAATTTGCACTGGTAAGCATGGCATACACTAAGATGCTCAGTTTACACTGTTGATCTTCACTGTAATTGCAACTACTCAGTAAACACTAGGATTTTTCCAAAGGACTCAGTAGCAACTGTAGAACTTAGTAATAACTAAAATGCTTGACAAACACTGTGAACTATAAAATAAGCTTAGTACCCATTTAAAATTTGAATAAGTGTGTGTCACTTATAATAAACATGATTGATATGTCAACAATCTCCCCCTTTGGCATTAGTGACAAAAACACTTATCAGCCAAAACTGAATTCAAAAAAGTTTCTTGAACACCTTTTATCCAACACCTTATGGTTCATAGCTTGGCAGAGTATACTATTTTTGAGATTTTTCAAAATTGATTTCGTAAGGTATATATGGTAACATATCTTTTGTACATAACTTTCTCCCCCATAACATCTATCTTTCTCCCCGCTTTTGAAATTAATGTCAAAGATTTACTTTATTTACACAGTAACACCAAAATGAGACAAAATTTTTGAATGTACCTTAAGAATGATTGCCAAAGTTTTATCCCAATTGTCTTGCAAGACCTTACGTATGTGAAGTGCAATTTGTACTTCTACTAAAAATTCTATCATATGGTCCACTATGGAGAAGTTATTGTCATGGATGAGAGTTTTTGAATATGCAATATGTTTCTGTAGTGCATCCATGTTGGGAAGAATCATATTCTGTATATCTATCAATGTGGATCTGATCCTTGCTTCTTCTTTGAGCAATTTATCTTGCATATCTGACAAAAATCTTATCTTTTGGAAGTGTGAAGAGCTTGAACTAGGGTTAAGTTTCAACTGCTAAGCACTAGCTTTAAGATATTCATCTATTTTGGACAATTTGACCTTTATTTCCTTGGTAAACTCAGAAATATTACATAGCTTACCAAAAAGTGATGACACATATGTGCAAGATGCTTCTAAATTACCCAAAATTGTAGAAAGTTCTACTTGATATATAGCTATTTGTTGAGCAATGTGCTCCAACACTTTATTTTCAAACTTCTTTTCTACCTTCTGTACTAGCTTATCCTACCCATTAGTATCTTCATTAAAATTTTGTACTACCTTTGCTAGCTAATACAAAATTGGCTGTGAAGGATCAACCTCAATACCTGTGGCCTTTGCCAAAATGTTCTTTGCATCTTCAATAATCTTGAATTTGTTATCTCTCTCCTCTCTTAGTCTTTTTTGTTTAGCCTTCTTCTAGAGGAGTTCACCAAATGGTTGCATTTGGTTTGGAGTGAGTTTAGAAATGTCCCAATTTGGGATTACAATTTCCTCATCTAAATCAATTTCTTCCTCCATCTCTTTTGCCTTACCCAAAAATTTTGTGCTTAGTTGAACCTTGGGATCAACTATCCTTACAGTTATTGCTTGTGTACCTAGAATAGAAATAGTAGTAGACATGCTAGGACTTGTTGTAAAATTTGATACTACACTTACTGAAGGAATATTTATAGAAATACCTAAAGAGTCCAAAATTGATGTGCTCAAAACCTGAAGTAGAAAATTTGGTAGAAGGAGGAAGAGTCTACAGCTTGGTGATAATCACCTTGCCCTTCTTCCTTAATGGCTCTTCTTCCTCATATTTTTCCTCCTCCTCTACTTCCTCATCTTCACCTTTTCCCTTGGTTAACAAAAGGGTAGAACTAGTTTTCAATTTTGCAATCCTTTTCTTTCCTTTGTTGACCGCCTGAGGGAGATTTATTTCAAGTTCAATCTTAGCTTTTTCTTCATCATATGTTCCAAAAATATGTTTCCTTAGGATCAAATAGCTCATTGACATGTGCTTCAATGATATCTTTGGTTTCATCAATGTTAACCTCATATCCAAGAGGTTTTACCCATGCTATTCTAGGCTTAACTGCTTGAATGTATATATTATCATAGTCCACCATGAAACATACATCATCCTTATAATCTTCAACTAGTTTCTTGGGGATTTAGTATCTATTGTTCATTTTCTCCTTGAATGCATCAAAATAATTGTGCATAATGCTATTTTAGTTTTCACCCATTTCAATAATAAACTCATTTATCTAATATAGCACAGGTACATCTTTTCTCCAAACAATAGTGCCTTTTGAATTGAAGAATTTTTGAACATAAAATAATAGACAAGTTAACAATGAACTAAACTTACATGGGTTATTCTTTGATGTCCTTATGCTTTCCATATTCTTGTTAAATTGTTTCAACAATAGCTCAACAAGGTTGAAAGATAAATTGTTCTTTACCACCTTGTATGCCAAGTCCACAGCTTCACATGACACACTGTTCAACCTACTAGAGTTGTATATCTTATGAACAATGATGTGAATACCAAACTTCAATTCTATATTTGAAACACTACTAATTTTCATTCCTCTATTGTCCCATTCTACTAGGGTTTTCTTTACAAATTTGGCCCAACCTAGGATTTTTGTCATTTTGGCTTTTGCTAGCATTGGGAGACCAGTGATTCGATGAATCATCTTATTTGTGATCAACACTAGTTGTTCCAACCACAACTACCATTATGTACCCAACCAAGGATAAACCTAATCCATTTAACTTGAAATTCATGGGGCATGTGAAGGATGTGAGTTAATAATTGGTTTCTAAGTGTTGGTGCTTAGGTTTCAAAACTCCGTTTACACATAGCTAACCTAGGGCATCATCCATTTCCAATGTACCAATTTCTTGAATAACACATTTGAAATGAATGCGAATATAATTAATGAAAAGTACCTTTGGCAGAATCTATGACTGTGCTCCACTTGGATCTAGGGTTTCTATGATTATAGGGGTGAGCTTGAAACTAGGTGCCTTCCATTCTCCACAAACCAACATTTTTGAACCTCACTTAACCTTGCTACTATTGGATCCCATCTTCACTTGGTAGGGTTTGAAAGAATTCAATTTTTTTTTTTTTGAAAATTTGTTCAAATTTCTTAGAAGCTCTAAAGATTGCACTTCACAATAGCTCTCAAAAATTTCATGGTAAAAATGATTTTGATTCCATCCATTTTCTTAATTTTTTTTCCATAAATGCTTAGTACAAAGGGTAGTTTGATTGATATCACACTGACAAACTATCATCTGCTACTTTGCATTGAACACTCGGTGAGGTCTTCATGACTCGGCAACCATATGAATCTTTGTTACTCTCGACCTTGCTTGGTAACCATATAGAATTTAATTACTCTCGACTTTGCTTAGTAGAGAACGTAACTTAATAGACACCTTGTACTTGGTGATCCCTTTGTATCTTGAATACAAATTTGGATCATTTGTTCTTTCAAGATGGAACTATTATGGACGTCTTCTTTGATAGCATAGTCCTAGCTTCTCCTTTAAGAACTTAAGCAAAAATGATAGAGTCACCCAATTCTTGAGTGACTTGATCACCATTGCTTGGGCTTGAATCCTTGGTAGACTTTGGAACCCATTATTGTCTCATCTATTTTTAGATGTTATCTACCTTTGCCTTTTTCTCATCTTCAATTCTACCAGCATTCATGTAGTTCTTAGCAAGATGACCAAGTTCTATACAAATGAAACATCTTTTAGTAGTATCTCTTTTCCTCATATGATGTTTTACACAATTCATACCAATCTGTCCAAATTCTCCACAATAATGACATCTGCACCATGTGTTGTAGTCCCAACCAAATATTGCTTTCACAATTTATTCTACTAGATTCGATATCTTGGTTTTGAATTTTAATGACTTGTGTCCATTTTTCTTACATTTGTGACATTTTCCTTCAAATCTTGGTTTCTCTTTGGATTCATTAGCCTTATGACCATGCTGATTGCAATTGTAGTTCTTTCCATTAAATTTTTCTTTTCCATTACTCCAACATTTGTTTGAAGTATGACCTACCTTACCACAATAATTGCAAGTAGGTCTTTGATTCCTTTGAGCTCCGTACTTGGATGATTCTCCTTCTTTAGTATATCTAATTCTTGCCTTTCCCTTTTGTCTATAGAGATTTTTCTCATTCAATTGATTCATGTCTACTTGGGATTTCATCATTCTTTCATTGACTTGCCTTTCAGAGTTTAGTTCAATCTACAATCTTTCATTTTCTAACCTTAGATTCATGATTTCTTCATTTGCATTAGAGAGTTGATTAATGAAGTCTACTTGCTGAAGGGATAAGTGTTGGATTTCATTGTCTTTTCCTTCCAATTCTATTTTTATCTTGTTTTTCTCTTCCATGACTTCACACAACCTAACTGATTGAATTTCTTGCTCTCTTCTTAGTGAACCATTCTTTTCTAGGAGTTCTTTGATTGCTTAATTGGCTTCATCTAAGTTGTTTGAAGGATGAAACCCTTCAATTCTTTCTTCAATGTAGAGAAGATCATTCATTTGAATAGCAAGTTCTTTTCTTCTTTTCAAGGATTGGGAGAGTTGCTCCTTTGCTTTCTTGAGTTGGGCAATAGCCATTTCCAAATCTAACTTTCCCTTGTCAATAGCTTTGTCAAGTCTACATATCTCCATGGTCTTGATCTTTTCTCAAGCTATTAAACTTTCTCCCGAGAACCACAAAGCTTTGATACCAATTTTTGGGAATATTCAAGACTATGCTAAGTTACTGAGAGGTGAGGGGTGAATCAATAACTTCTAAAACCTTTATAATATTAAATTTTAATCTATCTATCCAATTAGCATTCAATCCATCACATGTAATCTAATCTAATTTCATGCATAAGAAATTGAAAACATGAAAGCATTCATTACACTTTGACACAAAGATTTGGTGACCCAAAAACCTTCCAAAAATAGAAAGTAAAACTAGGGTGGGGATGATACCAACAAACTTTAGTACTGCAGTATAAAGTTGGCCTATTAAGGCTTACATTGATCACTTATGATGATTCACCCTATTATGAGAAATAAGGAGTGCTAGGTCCACCTTGTGAAAGGTTTTAGAAACATACAATGAAGTATTCCCTCGATAAAGAGATTTACAAAAGACTGTTAGGTCTACTTGTTAAAGGATTTGACTGATCAACCTATTAGGATGAAGTAGTAGTTGATCTTTGATCTACAACTTGGTTAGTTGAATGAGATTTCTTTGAGTGTACAAATCATCTTGCTGTGATAGATATTTCTTTGTTTCTCCTTATACTATTGTACCTTTTTAATTCACTCTTTTCTACCCTTCTCTAATTATATTTGATTACATTACATTCTTAATTCTCTTGGATATGATACAATTCATTACATATATACCAATCCAATTTTACAATTACGAAGTCTATCATAATACAAGTTTACACAAATATTACAAAGTTGGCTCAAATGTAGACACTTGAATTCTGAAGATTGACTTGGTGAGATTTTCAAACACAACACCCACTATCATAGCTCGACATCATCATGCACTTGGTAGACATAGAGCTTGGTCCTTACCGATCACTTTGAAGTAGTCTAGAACTTGATCTATACTGGTGACTTGACAAATACTGTGAAACTCATCATATAAATTGAATCATTTGATTCTCATTGCATAGCTTGGTAAACACAATTACGTCAATCTCGATATGAACTGAGTCACTTGGTTAACATGGAGTAGCTCAGTTAACACTAGACTCACATCACATCAACTACAAACTCAGTAACCATTACACATATTAATTTGCATTGGTAAACATGACATACACTAAGATCATCAATTTACACTGCTAATCTTCATTATAACTACAACTACTCGGTAAACACTGGGATTTTTCCAAAGGACTCAATAGCAACTATAGAACTCAGTAATAACTAAAATGTTTGGTAAACACTATGAACTATACAATAAGCTCGGTACCCATTTATAATCTAAATAAGTGTGTGTCACTAATAAAAAACTTGAATGACATGTCAACAACTACCTAATATAATCTAAGAGGAGGTGATACACCAAATAGTATGTTCAACCTTATCTCTGCCCAAGAATGCATGATTCATCAATACAACCTCAAAGTATACAAATTACATCCTTGATTAATCTAACAACCATATGTAGTTCAAAAAACCAATCAAATGCTATAAGGAAGATACTTCACTTTATATCATTCAAAAGTCAAGTAGATACAATCATACAATTTAAGAAATGGAGACAACACATTAACACAAAGACAAGAACGTATTGCATAATGTATTAATGGAAGAAAGAGATATGACAAAGGAATATATTAACTTAGACTCAAAGGAAATTATAGCAGGAGAGCATAGACATAGAATACTATATAATAAGAGAAAAAGATCCACCCTAAGAAGGGTTACAAATCTAATTTTATAGTGCAAGCATAACTCAGAGCTTCTAACCTAAGGAAAAACTCAACAAGTGCATTCACAATTGTATAGAACAATCACTACAAATTTGGAAAAGATCTAATAATGGCACACATCTAGATTTAGGACAATCACTTCTTCACCTAATAGGGCCCTTAGAAGATATAAATGATGACCATTATCATTCTAACTAATTAGATGGATCAACAGGCAGTGATGGAGTGTCCCTTCATATTTATCAAGCATGAGGAATGATGAAAGTGGTTGCAAGAGATTGAAAAATTTAGATCTATCATCAAGGACCTACTTCCTTTGTTATCAACATGTCATGTCAACTAGGTCATAAGTCAAATAGGGTCAATCCTCAGGCTTTCCCACATGGACCAATCATACTTTATCATTTTGCCACTCTACCAGCATTCAACTTATGTTTCATGTTGACCATTCATGATCATAGCCTTGCCACCACCTTTCTTCATTAGTTGTTATTCCTTGAGAAATGGAAAATCAAAGCATATCACTACCTTGCAACCTATTCTTAACATGTTCTCCTAATTGTTGAGATCCTCTGATAACATGATCCTAACTCTCTACACTGTCATGGCCTGAACCTTAACTTAAAATGAAATACCCACAACTTTGTGAAAATGAACTTAACTACCATTGCTTGCACTCCACCTAGGCCTGTTGAGACACATGTTGCATTGTTGTCATCTTGCTATATAAATTAAGCATACAATTTTCCAAAATGACATAGTGACATGCATTGATTTCTTTATATCCATTGATAAAAAATATAGTTGGGAACCCTCCTTTATAGCTTAGCTCCTCAACCAGTCAGGAAATTCCATCTCACCAAGGTCATCTTCATTTCATTGTTCCATGCTACAACTTCATGACCATGCAAAAAGGAAGAGATGTACGATCACAACACTAACTGTGGTTTATGCCATAACCCTAGCAAAGTTGTGATGACTACCTAGTCTTCTCATTTTATGTTATCACTACTTTGCAACTTAAATCTTTAACCCATCATTGACCCCAATGACCATGCAAACAAGGTGATTCAAAACTTCACCATCCTAACCATAATTAACACCAAACTCTCTACAATCATGTGAATGAGGAAGGGTCACAACATTGCAGGTTAAACCTAGAGTTAATATCATAACCCTATGACTAAGTGATAAGGAGAGATTGCTACATCTCCACTCATAAGTGGATGATGGCCTTTTAAACCATGAAGCTATGTTGACTACTGGAAAGGACCATGTCACATATTTGTACCTCCAACAATCAAGCCATAGACTACAATGACTAGGCAATAAAAGATAATTTCATGTTCACAACTTAGAACTTCAAAGGGACAAAGCATGAAAAGCTTGAACTTAGGAAAATAAGAAATAAACCAAGTTTTATATATATATTTTATTTGATTTTTTGAATATTTCAATAGATATGACCATTGGCCATGCTTGATAGGAAAACTCAATTTTTTGGCACTAGGAAAAATATGGCTAACACTTCCTTAGAGGCATTAGTATAACCTTTTTAGTCAACTTCAATTGATCAAAGAGAAATAGAGTTTTATTTCTTACTTTTCTGAGAAAGTGCACCTAAACCAACAAAAAAAATAATATCCACAAGTAGATTTCCCATCATTGGGATCTCTATCTAGATCAAAATCAGTATAGCCTTGTAAAATAAAAGGAAAATTTGCATCATAAAATAATCCAATATTAATAGTTCCTTTAATATATCTTAATATTCTTTTAGCAACTTTAAAATGTGTTTGTTGAGATTTAGACATAAATCTAGAAACTAAACCAACACTATAAGCAATATTAGGTCTAGTAAGAGTTAAATAATTTAAACTGCCTACTAGTTGCCTACACAAAGTTTCATCAACAAAAGGACTATACATATCTGTTGACAATTAGCCAATGGAGATATGTAATTGTTGTCATTTATGGCAACAAATGATGTACATTCTTACAAGAAACCTCATTAATAAAGATAGTTAGCTTTTGGTATTAGAAAATTGTCTAAGTATAAACTTGGTATACAACAATGTATTATTTTGTTTGTAACTTGTTGTTGACATCATATTATGACTAAAAAAGTTAGAAGGAGATAGTATACATGTTGATGATGATGTGTATAACCTCAAAAGTTAGTACAAACTATATGGAAAAGAGATATTCATGTTTTAAGTGAAACAAGACAACAAAATTAAAGGAAAGAAATTAATATGTTTACAAAATAATTACTTGTCCAATTAGTGTCAGCACCCTAGATGTTTACTCTAAGTTGGAAAAGTGTATTATGGTCTTTAGACCTAGTACCAATTTTTGTAAAGGCATTGTATTTATGCAAAGGAAATCTTGCGATAAGAAGTGTAATTATGTAATGCCTCGCCCAAAGATCCTTGGAACAAGGATGAAATACAAGCCAAGATATAAATATTTTTAAACAAGTATGAAAGCACAAGGAAACATCATATGTGGATCACAAAGATTGCAATGGAAGACTTAACCACCATCTTGGCAACCAATGAATCTACAAACACCACTATTGACTAAAATGACCAACAACAAAAGATGCACAACTAAATTTGAATCAAACACATTCGAAATTCAAAATGCGATACCAAGGGATTGAAGAACACCTAAGAGGGTACCCCAAAAAATTCCCAAAAAGTTTAGATCAAACTAAAAAGTGCCCACTGCCCACTTGGATAGGTTTTCGCAAAACCCAGGTGATACTTTAAATCAACATTGGGCAATACTTTTTAGTATTGTGCAACATTTCTAAAGAAGTAGGGTGATACTTTCAGGGATAGGATGATACTTCTCTCAAGGGCGTATGATAGTTTATAAGTATCATACAACACTTCTTTATTGGAAGTGTGATACTAAGAAGTATCACACAACATAACTCTAAGAGGCATGCAACATAATTGGGGATTGCACAATAGAACTCGAATGGATGTGCCACACATTATTGTATCACCCCATGCGTACACATGGTCACTCAAGAATGTAAGAAATAGACTCTAAGGAAAAACTAAAGAGATTAACAAAGCTTAGAACATCCACACTGGGGAGTACTAGATCCACAATTTGAGGCATAAACACTCAAACACAATACTGAAAGATGGAAACACAATCTAACCATCTAATAATTAGTAAAGTGAAAAGAATAGAAGGAAACATCATAGTGTACATAGTCAACATTGCAATAAGTGAAATAATATCACAATGTATAGTACAAAAAAATTAAATATGCGGTTCCTCCCAACTATCAATAGCATCATATGACCATTGTGGGCACTAGCCATCCCTCGTACGTAACATCCCAAGCATCCAATCAGATTATCAGTGCTATCATAATGGGGATGTCACTACTAAAATATGCTACAACATAGGCATAAGGAAATCTAACATGCTAGAGGTACAACATAAGATAATCCTACAAGTAGATAACATCACCTATCACATGCTAATCAACATAATAAGGAAATGCATAAAAACTATCATCATTTAAACATGATATACAAGCATTCCAATGAAAGCATAAATCACTAAAAAGCATACTTCAAAACTTGAAGTACCAAGTGAAAGCATCCAATGATGGCCATACTAGGACAAAGGACCATCTCTGTACATTGGTCCTTAGCAGTGGTGTAGGTAGCTATGCCTCCTATCCACGTGGCACCCATAGGTCCACACCTATCATGTTGATGGAGATAATTATCCAGCCACAAACACATGCAAAACAAGAAACTAGGGCTAACACACACGCCAGGAAATATGATGACTGAATCCAAGATGTAGGTAATGCATAAACTATAGTCCTTGTTAGACACTCAATGAGATACTAAGTAGGGGTTGACATCATGGAGAGTTGTTTGGCATTAAAAAGTCTAAGCTTAGATCATGCAGATATAATTACCTCAATGGTAAGGCTCTCACACATGCATTTTTATTATATTTAGTTTTATTACCACCTAGTATTTTATTTAGTTATCACTTATATAAAAATCCCTCTACCAACCTTTGGCACCATGAACATTGAGCTATGAGATAGAAGCCCCCTCCATATGCTACCCTACCCTACCCATGTTCATCAAACGATGAGTGCCTGTGGGCATGAAAATTCCCAACCCAACCCCAATGATCATAACTTTCAAAATTATTATAGAAGATCATGACCTACAAGTCCTTTGACAAGTGTATGCACATGTACTTGTGTATGGTGCACCACCATCACGAAGATCATAGTGCAAGGACTGGATGAGAACACAAGCAGAAAGTCACTCAACCAAAAACATAATTGGGATGATAGATGTGACACACATCCCAATGTAATACAAAAAGTGTAATTAAGGTCTGACTGACATCCAAAGGCATAGTCCATGCCCACAACCAAACTCATGCCAAGAAAACTCAAGAAAATTGGGTGGCATGCAAAATGAGGTAAAAACCCCAAAACTGGAAAAAATCTAAGTTAAAACCTATTTGACCTTTGGGTACAAAACCCTAAAAAATGTAATAATAAATGAGGTCGAACATCGTATGCAAAAATGTCCAACCTAACGGCTCAAAACCCCAAACCCCCATCCCAAAAATAGGTAAAACATTCATACTTGACCAACTGGGTAGAACCAACAAATAGAAATAGAGGGGAATACTAGTTCTTAGCCTCCTAGAAAATGACTACCAAAAATAGAAGTTTAAATAGAGCATAAATAATAAAATGGAAAGGGCTTACCTAAAAAAGAGAGGGACAAATACTAAAAATATCTAGATAAAACAAATACCTCATTGAATCTGCCAAAAGTGATGGCAAAATAAGGTCTTCCTAAGCTGGATCCAATGAGACTGATCTCATAAAAAATCTCATCCTCATAGCTCCTAGAATGAACAAAAATCAAATCCTTGAGAAGAGGATTCCCAAAATAGCTCTCAAATTTCTATTTTTGAAAAGTGAGAAGTCCATAATAAAATCATTTTTTCAATACTTATTCACTTTTCAAGTGAATAGTCAATTAGGGAAAATAGCCAACTAGAGTAGCTAGACTCCGAATCAACCAAAAAAGAAGAAGTTATTCTCCATAATGGGAATTCATTTAAGGAAAAGCTACCAAAAATTAAATCTAAAAGAATTAAAAACCCAAAAACCCAAAATCACAAAAAATCACTTAACACTTTTGATGTGAACTTCCAAATGCATAAAAACGCTCACTAGTCTAGTCACATAATATAGATGAGTTCAGATTTACTAATCACTAAAAGGTTTTAATTTAAAATAATTAAATAAAGATATATCAACCATACAAGGATGACATTGGTAAAATATGAATAGCTGAATCACTAACTCTATAGGCCACTATGAGGGATATAAATCCTACACACTAAAACACATGATCAAATGCAATTGCATATAATAACATAGCCAAAGCAATTAATGCATTTAATACCCAATTAATCCATTTACATCACTCATGTTCACATAAAGCATGAAGAAATAGAATGAAATAAATAATCTTAGTATAAAATCCATCTCATAACATAATCCACAAATATGTCCAATAAACTATATAACTAGATATCATCATAGATATACTATCATCTAGAAATAACATCAACATGCAGATATGATAAACTAAACAACATAGCAGTATAACATCTATGGTACTAAAGCAAAGTATAAAATTCAACCCTTAAGTAATCACAAAGTACATATAACAATAAGAGTATTAGGTATCTCTCAAAACAAATTGGACAAGGTATAGACTGCAAACATGAGAGGCACTACAAATTATGATTTAAGTTGTGTGAGTATTGTGATATGCAAACTTACTGTGAATGTGATAGATGTGAAGTTTGTGAAGATATTTTGTGATCCAAGATTGAGCTCAAGATCAAAGATTAGTCAAGAAAGAAACAATATCTATATTCTAGAAGTTTGATTACTTGTTTGGGTAGTGAGCTCTTCTTGTAATTGGAAACCCATGTTTGAGATGTGGGCTTATCTTGCATCTACTATTGTATAACTCCTAATAGGGTTGGCACAACTCCTAATAGGGTTGAAATCTCCTAACATAGATTCAAAGTCTCTTAATAGGGACTCTCTATACTAAATTTTCTCATTGACTCCTTAGAGGGTCCATCCTCTAACAAGGAACTTATATATCAATATATTATCTAGTGGGTATCATCCCTACTGGGGTTTTCCCTTGGCAAAGGTTTCCCTAGTCAACAAAATATGGTGTTATGAGTTATCTTTATGCATGGTTACTATTATTGTTCAAAATTAATTTATTACTTTTTTATGTATGGTTTAAAGCAAGAAATAATATCTAGTTGGTGACTAAATTTTGTAGATTACTGATTTATTCCTCCTCTCAGTAATGCCTATTTCTAACAATTGGTATTAGAGCCAAGTTACTTAGAAGAGGCTTAACAACTTGATTAAGATCCTTGTGGATATGGAATAGTTGATGAAGAACCTTGAAGAGGCCCTTGAATAGATTGATCTCCTTTTTAAAGGAAGAGATAAGCTAAAGGATAGAAATGAAGAACCCAAAGTATACATTGGACAATTGAAAGAAAAGATTGGACATCTCAAATCTAAGCCTGAATCTACTAGATCTGAAACTAGTGATGATGATTATTCTAAGCTAAAGAAAAAGTACAAGATCTTGAAGCATGAATTGGAGATTATGAATATAAAGTTAACTTTGAGGAGTGATCCTAGCAAAGTTGAACATGATTTAAATATTGAGAATGTAGATCTTAGAGAAAGTCTAGCAAAGAAGACATCTAAGCTTGAAACATTGAAAGAATATCATGAAGAACTTCATAAATACAATACTATTGTGAAAGATGGATTAACTTAGTGCAAGAAACAAATTGAGAAGCTTTATTCTAGTAGAGAAAAGCTTGATGATTCGATGTCAATATAAAGACCTACTTATGATAAGACTCGCCTTGGTTATCTAATTGACATGTTTGCAAAGAAACCTAAGATTAGATCACATATAAAAGAAAAAGATAAATTTCATGATAAGATTTTATCTAGTCAATCTTTTGATAATTCTAAATAAGTTGGTCAAGACAAGGAAGTTGAGATATTGGATGAACCAAAGCAAGTGGAATCTCCTAAGGAAACTAGGTATGAACTAGAGGTAAGTATTTTTCATGTAATGAAATATGTCATATGAAAAGGGATTTTACAAATAAGTCATTTAATCATGTTAAGGACTTTTATTGTCATAATTGTTATGGTATGGGTCATAAAGCAATTGAGTGTAGGAAACCTAAATATAATAATGATAGAAGGAATAGTAGAATGTCTAGGAATACTAACCTTGTAGATAGAAGAAGATCCAAGACCTTATGAGGAAAGAAGATAGATTGTGTATTATAAGTGTAACAAATTTGGACACATAACTTAGAACTATCATGCACCTAATGATAAGCTAAATGCTAGAAGTAGAACACCAGTATGAAAATTATAGAAAAACTTCAAACATATAGAAAGGTATTGTAGAATAGACAAAAACTTTGGAGATAGAAGGAACAATGGAAGAAACTTTAGAAATAGAAGGAATGATGGAAGAAATGTAAGAAATGATAGAAGGAACCATAAGAGGAACTCCAAAAATAACAAAGACAATGAGGAACAAAGAAATGTAGTTAGTAAACTTTGAGAAGAACTCAATGAGGCATTTGTAAAAGGAACAGATATCTTAAAAGATGTGTTAGATGATGGTGACATAGGAAGATCAAAGTTAGGTATCACGTTTGATTCAATTATGTTGAATTAATATTGTTCACAACACCAAAATTTGGAAATTTTATTCAAAGATTGAATTAGAGGTAGTGAAGTTGGGAAAAGGAATATCAAGATAAGTTTAGATGGTACCTAAGCTCACTTGTAATTTGGAGCTTATCTAAACTAGTTGTGAGGGAATTAGGGGTTACCATTATTATAGAGAAAGTTAATTTTTTAGTAGAAGATGAAAACTATGTTTTTGCAGAGAATTTTGTGAAGCAAAGTTTTGTGGAACATTTTCATGATGAAAGGAGGCTATGGAAAACCTCAGGTAGCATCTAAAGATCTTGAGCAGTTATTTGATTTCAAAATGTGATTGATAGCTTTTTTTTGTTTGTAAACTACATAATTAATGCAAGTTCAAGTTGATGGAATAAATGGAGTACAAACTTGATTTTCACTTCATTGCAACCATATCAAAAATAAAAAGCAGTTAGAAGCAATTTGTTAAGGCAATTTTGAAGTAAACCCTATTTTTGGAAAAGGTATTTTATCATTTATCCACATAGTTTATTTTGATAAAAGGTTTATATTTGATAGAGTCATGGATATTTCAGTAGTTTACAATGTTGAGAATGAGGAAAGACCAAAATTGAAGGTTGTTTTTGTTAGAATTCTTTAGAATAACTGAGAGGGGGGGTGAATTAGTTATTCAAGGTCCAAATGCCTTATTAATACCTTTTTACTTTTAATGAATCCATACCCTTTTCATCTATTCAAACTTAAATCAATCATATAAGCAAGTTACAGTAAATCAACATGCAAAGATAAAACATTCAAGATCAACACATGACACAATGATTTACGTGGAAACCCAATTTGGGAAAAACCACCAGTAACATGCTACTTGATTCTCACTCTTCTAAAGTGATGCCCTGTTAAAGGCTTACAACACACTGTTAAATGTGACCTTGTTAGAGGATTTCACCAAATTGTTAGGAATGGGCCTGGTTAAAGGTCTTTAGAACATTCACTTGGAATGTCACCCTATTAAAGGATTTTTCTAATGGCTGTTAAACCAACCTAAGTCCATAGGATTTAGACTTATAGTTATAATTTCTAGAAAGTAACAATAATGGTCTTTTGATCTGATATAACTTACAACATACTTTGCAGATTTTAGATCACACTTTCAGTTCAATCCTTGTGCTTGGCTTTAATCTCTTTAGCTCTGACTACTTGTCTTCCTCTTCAAGCTTTGTCTCCTTGAGTCCTCTAACCCATTCTGCCAATGCAATCATCTTTGTGGTCGTCTATACAAATTGTGCTTGACTACTGTCTCTCTTTTCTTCTATCCCCTCTCGCTTTTTTTTTCTCTTATTAACTTATGTCTTCTTATATAGAAGTCTGATTTCCCTTTACCGCTCAATTCTCCCTCTTCAATTTTAGGGTTTCAAAATTGATTAGGTAGGATACAATGTATCTACCCCATATCTTGTTTTCTTCTTGAAACTTTGCCAGTTGTATCTTAAAAACATTCTACATGGTGTTCTATGCCACCAACTCATCATTCTTATCTTCCTTTTAATTCACAGATTTCTAGATAACAACCTTGTCAGCTTAGATATGGCGAATCTTCGATTTCCTAAATAATGCAGCAACTCGACATTATTGAGTTATTGGTGCTCGACACCTCTGTGTTACTCGGCACCTATACCAACTCGGAACTTGAACTTGCTTGGCACTTGAACTTACTCGACACTTGAACTCACTTGACACTTGAACTTTCTCAGCACTTGAACTTACTCGGCACTTGATTCTACTCGGCACTTGAACTTACTCGGCGCTTGATTCTACTCGGCACCACTCGGCATCTGAAGTTTACTCAGCATTAACTAGAACTTGCTTGGCTCTTACTAGCTTGCCTGGCTCCTTCTCTCTAATGAACTTAGTTTGAGCTTTACAAAAGACTTAGTTAAAATCTTAAATCTTTGATATGTTTCAGTGTGCCCATTCTTTGTAGTATGTCATCAAATACATTCTTCATCAATGACTTAGCTGATCCTTGTACTTCATTCCAACATCATAACTTCAACCTTTCTCTAGGTATTTTAGTTACATCTTATTAATTGCCTCCACCTTGACAATCAACTAATTAATAGTATTTGGATCACTAAAGCAATTGTCATCCTTGCAAGTAGCAAGTTTGACATCAATGACAAAACAATGATTGAGGACATCCTTTACTAGTTCCATATTTTATTCCAACAATCTCCCTCAACTTTTCTTATAACTATTTCAATCTTTTCCAACAGTTTTCATGAAACCTATAGAAGGAAACCCTAACTCAACATTATCCATTACTCAGAACAATGTAGTGTATTTGAAAGATATAGGAAGTTATCTTACCTATAAGTTTGAATCTATTGGGAGTGAATATATGAACATGGATATGGAATTAGTTTTCAATCACGATATGAATGTAAAACCCATATTTGAACCCTTGAAGGAACTAGAACTATTCAAATATCATTTCTACCAAGAATTAGACATAGATGAGTGGACACATATCATACTGAGTAGAGTACATGATGGGAAACTATGGATGCAAGATAGTGTAGTTGATATCTCAACCAACCTTATTCATGAGGTAACTAGTCTTAGTAAACAAGGCAGTGTACTTGTAGGTGAGAAAATGGTTAAGAAGAAAGTTGAGAGCTACACAAAAGTAGTGTATAATGGAAAAGCTATGGTGATCAACACCATTAAGCAAGATGATGTAATATTTCTTAGTAGAATCATTGCCTACTCTGTATGTGCAAGTTCAAAGATTGTTGAATTGTCTGCCAGATTCATCTATACATCCTACAACATATGTGTAGAGAAGGAACAAGTTAATCTAGTGAAATACTAAGAATACAACTTCTTGAGAACTTGGAAAAGATCAAGAGGACTAAGAATGGTGTGTTTAGATTTTAGTCACTGATTAATCACATATTCTTTCATGTGTTTAAAATATTTCCATGTTTATCAATAACATAAATGATAAGAAATGATAGATGTACAATGGAGAAGATCATAGAAGTATGCATAAGACATCCAACAAATAAGATATTGGATAGTGGTAATTTGATTATGAAAAAATTTCAAAATGAAATGAGTCAAAGATTTAGAATTGCACCTACAATTGTAGATAGATTTAAGGAAGATATTTGTGTTAAGGTTGATATAGATTTTACTTATATTCAAGTAGTATAACCTCAAGAAATATTTCTTGATCCCTTAGGTTATGAATTGAGTGATGAAACAATAGTTAGATATATTGATTTATTGTTGAAATCAAAGAAGGAAAAAGCTGAATACAGATTTGGAACTTATGATGAGATTACCTAGTCAAATCATTAGGCATCCTTAGAGAAGGCATCTCACAAGAAGATAGACACTATAATGAAGAAAGCTTTGTTAGAGGTTGGCATGACTGAGAGTGAGTCACAGGTAGTTAGGAAAACCATGAAGCAAGTTATACTAAATGTGCAACCTTTGTCAGTATCTATTAAAGAGACATCTTTAGAACAAAGCATTCCATAAGCAACAGTGTTAGATGTGTAACCAAGTAAGCCAAAGAAAAAATCTAATAGATTAGTGGAAGCTATGACCGCAAAGACTAAAAGGGTCAAGCAACAAGCCACTAGACTAGGCAAGAGGCAAAAGAGATTGTTGACGATTGTTGAGTCTAGTGAAGAAGAAGAAGAAGAAGAAGAAGAAGAAGAAGAAGAAGAAGTTAAATAAGAAAAGAAAGTAACAACTTCTAAGTAGTCAAAAGGAAAAGTTTGACAACCTTGGAAGCCAAAGATAGACAAAATAAACTTATCTATTGCTAATGAAGGCAACTTTGTGTAGATGAACAAATTCTATGATTTGTATAATAACTTTGAGAGAGATCAGATTAATATGTCTATTGTGAGATGCATTATAGCCGAAAATATAAAATGAAAGGATATTGAGGGAATAGTAAACTAGAAAGTCTATGATAGACTTATTGAGAAGAAGGCACTAGCTAGAGAAGAAGATTTAGAACTTCAAAAGTCTATGCTAAGGACTATTTGCAAGATTGATGATGAAGAAGAAATCAAGAGATTGTTAAAAAATCTAGCTCCATACTTAAGGAACAAGGTAAGAACATTTTTGTTTATGGTAGGTGAGAAAGAAAAGTTAAGAAGTGAGACTATGATAGCCATAAGTCAAATGATGATATAGTCTAAGGAAACATCTTCATTGGCACCGAGAACCTTGGAAGTGTCAGTAAGTAGTGACAAAATGTAGATAGATCAAACCAATGTTACCATTAACATTGAGGATACTAACCCCTTTGAGAGTTGATAACCACTTGAATCTAATTCCAAAGATATAGAAGACAAATTGAGGCAAATTGATGAAGAGAAGAGGTTATTAGAGGAAGAGAAGATAATAGTAGAAGAGGCCAAGTAGAAATTGCTTGAAGATGAGAAGAAAAGAAAAATAGAGAATGCAAAGAAAAGATTGATTGAAGAAGAAATAAAAAGGAAAATAGAGGAAGATATATGGGGGTTACTGATAGATTACATAGTACTCTGATAGTGTAGCACATAGAATTAGATCTAAAATAGAGGGCACAGGCATTGTTAAAATCATTTGATGAGGAATTCACTAATTTGTTGAATGTTATAGAATCTAAAGCACATATCTCACATGATGCTAACTTGTTTACCACTATTTGTCGAAATATTAAGAATGATTTGATAAGTCTTGATACTTGTATCAAGGAACTTTTGAAGTGTCAACAAGATGGCAAGATATTGTACATTACATGTACTCTATCTCAAAGCTGATTAAGGATATTGAAAGTCATATTGGAGAAAAAATGAGTGAGCTAGAAGCTCTATCTAGCTAGAAGAGAGTATCGAATATTAGAGAGTCTATTGCTCTGAAAATATATTTTGGTGAGAAATAGTTGGAGGAATGTGTCAAGGCCAAGGAAACTTATTCTAACTTTTAATACTCCAATCTTAATGCAGTTTAGATTACATCATATGCCTTACGTGCAATTCTCACCTTAGCTAAAGCAACCAAAGATACATGGACTAAAGGTATGAATAGTTTGAAAGAAAATATTGATGAATGCATGAAGATACTATTAGTTTAAGTTAGATTTTTACAAAGATTTTGACTGTAGACAGATAGTTTTTGGATAGTTTTTGACATTTTAACCTTTGTCATTGATGTCAAAGTGGGAGAAAATGCATGAGAAAATTGTAAAGCAGGTAAAGAAAAGACAATATTGTAATGTATGAAATCATATTGTAAGGGGGAGCATATGCAAAATGAATAAGTTGTAATAGATATAATGTTACTGTATTATTTTTGTTAAGTTTTTGTCACTTAGCCAATTTTCTTTATTTTGTTGCCTTCAATGCCAAATGGGAAGATTATTGACAATTAGCTAATGGAGATATGTAATTATTATCATTTATGGTAACACATGAAGTGCATTCTTACATGAAACCTTAGAAATAAAGATACTTAGCTTTTGGCATCAAAAAATTGTGTAAGTATGAGCTTGGTATATAGCAAAGCATTGTTTTGTTTGTAACTTGTTGTTGGCATCATATTATGACTAGCAAAGTTAGAAGGAGATAGTATACATGTTGATGATGGTATCTATAACCTTGGAAGTTAGTATAGACTATATGAAAAAGAGATATTTATGTTTTAAGCGAAACAAGACAATATAATTAAAGGAAAGGAATTATTTTGTTTACAAAATAATTACCTGTCCAATTGGGGCCAACATCCTAGATGTTTACTCTAAGTTGAAAAAGTGTATTATGGTCTTAGCTGACCTAGAAATAATTTGTGTAAAGATATGATATTTATGCAAAGAACATCTTGTGATAAGAAGTGTCATTTTGATGTAAGTTGTGCAAGTATTGTGATATGTGAATTTACTATGAAAGTGATATATGCAAAGTTTGTGAAGCTATTTTGTGATTCGAGATCAAGCTAAAGATCAGAGATTAGTCGAGAAAGAAATTAAAATATCTACATTCCAGAAGTTTGATTACTTGTTTGGGTAGTGAGGTCTTCTTGTAATTGGAAATGCATGTTTGGACAATGGGCTCATCTTGCATCTATTGTACTACAACTCCTAATAGGGTTGGAATCTCTTAATAGGGATTCAAAGTCTCCTAACATGGACTCTCTATACTTAATTTTATCATTGGCTCCTAACAGGGTCCATCCTCTAACAAGGAACTTATATATTAATATATTATCTAGTGGGTATCATCCCACAAGGGTTTTCCCTTAGTTAGGGTTTCCCTAGTTAACAAAATATGATGTTATGAGTTATCCTTTTGCATAATTATTGTTACTATTCAGTATTACTTTATTAATTTTTTATGTATGGTTTAAAATATGAAATAATATCGAGTTGGTGATTAAATTTTTTAGATTACTGATTCACACCCCTCCCCTCTTAGTAATCCCTATTTCTAACAATATCAGCCATTAATTTAGTTCCTAATTTGCATGGAATTGAAACATGGTTAGAATCATTCATCTTGAATTTTTCTAAAAGATCATAAGCATACTTGATTTGAGAAAGAAAAATACCCTTAGGAGTTTTCCAAATTTGCATGCCTAAGAAGTAATATAAAATACCTAAATCAATCATCTCAAATTTTTGTTTAAGTTGAAACTTAATATAAAAAATTAAAGCATTTGAACTTGAAGTGAGAATTAGATCATCCACATAAAGAATAAAAATGATAATATCATCTTGAGTATGCTTAATATATAAGTTAATATCATTCTTACTTCTAGAAAAGCCTTGAGAAATAAATAATGAATTAATCTTAGAATACCATTCTCTAGGCGATTGTTTGAGACCATCAGTAGATTTTTTCAATTTGCAAACTAGATTTTCACTACCTTTCTAAAAAAACTAGGTGGTTGAGCCATATATATTTCTTCATGTAAATCCTCATTTAGGCAATCACTTTTACTATCAATTTCATGAATAGGCCAATTCATTTTAGAAGCTAAAGAAAGAACTGATTTGATAGTAGGCATTTTAGTGATAGGGGAAAAAGTTTCATTATAATCTAACCCTTCAATTTGAGAAAAGACTCTAGAAACTAATAATGCTTTAAAATTACTAATTTCATTATTGTCATTCAAATTTTTTTTATATAACCATTTGCATGAAACTAAATTCTTACCATGAGGTAAATTAACAAAGTCCCAAGTTTGATTAGCAATTAAAGAAGCATATTCCTCTTGCATGTCCTTTTGCCAATGAGGTTGAGAGTTATCTTGATCAAAAGACTTAGAATATTTAGAATTCATAATAGAAGTCATCAAAGCATAATTGCAATAATTAATCCTCCTAGGTTTAATTCCACCAAATCTAGTACTATAGTCATCACTTTCATTAGTTAAGTCTTGAGCCCATTTAGATTTTTGCTTAGTAGAAATGGAATCATCACTACAAGAAGAATCATTATCAATAAAAGCATCATTAGTAACAATTTGAATATCATTACCAGTAGAAGAAGGAGTAGAAATAATAGTTGGAGCTTCAAGAGTAGGGTTAAGAGGAGGAGTAGGGTTTAGAGAAGGAGGTTGGTCCTCCACTAGCACAATTTTAGTGCCACTAAATTTAGCATCATGTGTAGTAGAACAGTCATGAACTCCATTTTCTACAATACAAACATCCCTAGCAACTTGAACTTTGTTAGTAGTAGAATCATAAAGTCGATAACCCTTAGTATTTTCATCATTTCCATAAAAAATATAAGGAGAATACTTAGCATCTAATTTATGCCTTTTCTATTTAGGAGTATGAACATAAGGAATAGATCCAAAAATTTGCAAGTGATGTAAATCAAGCTTCCCACTAGACCAAGCCACTTTGGGAGTAGTATCCTTGGGAGCTTTGGTAGGAGTCTTATTAAGAAGATAAGTTGCACAAAACATAGTTGCAACCCAAAACTTATAATGCATATTCTTAGCATGTAACATACATCTAGCCATTTCAAAAATGATTTGATTCTTTTATTCTACCACACCATTTTTTTGTGGTGTATAAGGTATAGTAAGCTCATTTTTAATTCCAAATGATTTCAAATAAGAGTGAAAAACATTGTTCACATATTTCTTGCCATTATTAGTTCTAAGAATCTTAAGTTTAAAACCATATTTACTTTCAACATATAAATGAAATTTAATGAAAATATTAGGAACTTGATCCTTGCTATACAAAAAATAGATCCAAGCTCATCTAAAAAAATCATCAACAAAAGTAAGTGCATACCAAGAACCTTGGGTGGAGTTATTCTCCATGGGGCCAAAAAGGTCACTAAGGACAAGCTACAACTTATGAGTTTCCTACCATGATTTATGACTTGGAGAAGGCTCCCTATGCATCTTACCGCTCATACAACTAGTGCAAGCAATCTTGGAAGGAATAATGTGAGGCAAACCATTAACCATATTTCCTTTTTTCATTAAAGTAATATAATTAGAATTTAAATGGTCAAGTCTTTCATGCCAACCATTGAAATCAATGGAGGTATGTAAAGAACACCATGAACTAGCAAATTCATGAAATTTAAATAAATTGTCATGATCCATTTTAGCATTAGCAATCACTTGATTAGTTTGAGGATCAATCACATAGCACATATCTTTATAGAATTCAACTTTATAGTCCTGACATAACTTTGTAATAGAAAGAAGATTAGTTTTTAGATCAGGAACACAAAGCATATCATGTAGTTTACCATTAGGAATACTTACATCACCTAAACTTCAACTTTATAAGTATGATTATTAACTAATTGAATAGGAATGTTAGCAAGATCAAGTTGTAGAGAATCAAAAACTTCCTTATGATAAGTAATATGTTGCAAAACACCACTATCCACAATCCATTCTAATGGTCTAGAAACATTATAATCGCACATAAAAGCATGACAAGAATTAGAACAATTAGAATTACCTTTTTTATGATTGGATTTTTTATGGATATTATTGTTGTTCATAGGTTTTTTTATCATTTTCCTTTTTAAAATAGTTGTTAACAACGTGACCATCTTTGCCACAATAAGAGCAATGAGGTTTGGAATTTGAATGATTCCTTTGATTATTATTATTATAGTTGAATTTATTTCCATTTTTATTGTGATGATTGTTATGATTATTGTTATTATTGTTATGTTTGACATTAGATTTATTATTGGAAATTAGAGTTGTTATTATTATGATTATGATGATTATTATTTTGTGAATGAAAGTTATTATTATTTGAGTTCCTATACATAAATGCATGTTCACTTGATTTAAGAGTACCAAACTAAATAACCTTAGCTTCTTCCTCTCATAATAAGTTTTGAAAAATAACATGAGTCAAATGAGAAGCTAAAGTAGAAATTGCAAGATAAACATGTATATTAGTTATAAATTACTAAAACTGTCTATTAATATGAATAAGGTTCTACAAGATTAAATTGGAGTTACAAGAAACTTGTCAGAGAAAAACTAAAAAAGAAAAGAAAAGAAAAGATGAGGTAATAGATGAATAATAAGGTAACCCTGCAAGAAAATGTTAGAGGAATGATGAACCTGCAATGTTAAAAAGAAATGATGTAGAAGCATTATGAAATGATTAAATGTGCAAGGAATATGCAAGAAACTAAAAATAGAAACTTAAAAGATGATTAAAAAACTAAAGGTAGACATATCAAACTAAATATGAATACGAATCCTAATGAATTTAAAATAAAAAACAACACTAGGTAACTTATAAGAAGCCAAACTTATAGGTTATAAATCAAATTTATAACTTATAATATGACTATAGCAATAAGTTATAAATGATAATGATAAAAAATAGGGGCTTGATTAATGACAAACCAAAAAGTAAAATTTTATCAATAAAATAATAACTAAAATGTGATATAAAACTTGTTATGGTTAATGACAAACAAAAACTTTATAAATAAAACAATAATGAAAATTATAACTCAAAAATCTATTAATTAAACAATAATTAAAACTTGAAAAAACAAGTTAAAGAAGAGCAGCATGGCAACAATAGATTTCCTTCATGTAGAAAGAAAAGAGGAGGGTCATGCTATGAGCACGAAGGTAGCTTGTAGGTAGGAGTAGCAAGCTAAAGACAACATGTAAATGAAAGGATGTGAGAGAAACAAATGAGTTGGCTACTTGCAAGGTAGACCAACATTATGGAAAGAGCAATAGGTAGGGAGGGACACAAAAGTCAAACAAATGCAAGGAGGAGAAGGCACATAGGGTCACAATAGCAAGAGAAGGCACATCCACTCCAGAAAGATAAGACAAGACAACAAGAGATGATACAAGCTGAATGATAAAGAAGGGAGGCTCATGAAAAGGATGAGGAGAGGGAAAGAAGAAGCCACTCATGCAAGAGCTCACATAAGAAGGGAAGAAATAGAAAAACAACAAACACTTTCTCATGCAACCAAAGATGAACAAAAAGAAGGATTAAATAGATGAGAGTGGGCAAGAAAAATAAGGAGAAATAAGGAAAGATTTTTAAAAAAGAGAGAAAGATAATAGGAAAGGTAAGATCAGAATAGAAATTGATCAAAATTTCTTAAAAAATAATAATAATCAGATTTTAAAAAAATGTATAGATTGAGTTAAAAAATTTAAACTTTCAACAATAATATGAATAGGTTTTGACCTATTAATAGAATTTGAATAAAAGTTTAATCATGAATAAGATTTTTTTTTAAAGTTCCTTGCAATAAAATGATAGGAAAAGAATAATGTAAATTGTTTTGATTTTAAATATTTAATCAAAAAAATTGCACACAATAGAATAATAAAAAATGCTTATTAAACAAGAATTAATAAATGCTATGATTTAGAACAAGAATTTTAAAAAAATATATATACCCTTTAGTGGCAGAATTCCAAAGAGGGTTAGAGAAAATAAATGATTAAATAAATAAAAAAGATGCACACACAAGATGTTAGGATGAGCTAAAAATGACAACACAAATTTCTTCTCTCAATAACATCTTCAAATAAGGTGTGCTCCAATGAATGGCAACCTTCAACACAAGAACTTAAAATGAAGATTAGTAACCAAGCTCTAATACCATGTAAGAAATGATAAACTAGAGCAAGGAAAGAAAACAATTCAAGTAAGTTAAGTGTGAAATAATGTTACCATGAGATAAACAAGATCCAAGAGCATAGACCAAGGCAGTTCAAAAATGGAGACAAGGATTTGAATGGGAAAAGAAAATAAAACCCCTTGTGAGTATTATGAATGAAGGAAAATTCTGAGAGAGAGAGAGAGAGAGAGAGAGAGAGAGAGAGAGAGAGAGAGAGAGAGAGAGAGAGAGAGAGAGAGAGAGAGATTGCTCAATACAATAACACCAATGTGATGTGTAAAGAAGAAAGAGAAAGGAGTATCTCTTTTAAAGAGATGAGAAAGGAGTTACATGTGTTCACATGTGTAACTCTCATTTGTATGAATGCCATATTCATAATAAGTGTGCACAAAGTGTCAAGATCATCTTAAGGATGATAAACTAATTCCTTAATAAAATGAATTATAAAATGAGTTTTCCTCATATGTGGACTAGAGGACAAGTAAATGACATGTTCTCCACATGTTTACAATAGGAAAAACTACATTTATGGATCCTTGGAATATTCCAAATTAAATACATCCAAGGAAAGATTAATATTTCTAACAATTCTTCCATTTCAATCAATTCTGCCATCCTAACTGTCATGGCATTATCTTCAATTAGCTCTAATTGATGAGCTAATTCAAGAGAGGGAAACTCTAGTGAAATAGGAAGCCTTGCTTCCCTTCCATATATTAGCATGAAGGATGAGGTCCCAATCTCTGTTAGGGTGAGTTCTAGGCCATTGTATAGATTTGTATGAATGTGAGGGCATGTGTTAGTGATCCCAAGATTTGGGGCATTGAGTCTACTTCTCAACAAGTCTCATGCTTTGATCTATCATAGTTTGGAATATATCAAATTTTCTCTCTCGTTGCCAAGAATTTAACCTTAAAATCAACATTCTCCTAGGGATGGGTTATTTTTGCACATTCCACCATGGGAAATTGATGCCCCTTGGTGGAATACAAGTATTACCAATTTAATTTGATATTTTGCAATTTTTTTTTCTATCAAATGCAGAGGGATGGATTTGCCACCATACCCTAGGTGTGCATCTCAATGTGTACACCATACAACATTTAGGATAGTCCTTCTTATATTCTTATTAGGGATTCACATGAGGTTGGAACCTTGGATTTTAGACTATTTTTCATGCCCACAGATGTATCCATACTTGGATTGAGCTTTTCCATAGTAGAAAGGGCACTTTTAGTGTAAATGGAGCCCTAATTAGGCCTTTCAACCCAATCTAATGTTGCAAGATCCTCTATCATGTTTAATAAAACCCAAAAGTGTATCAAAATCCCTAACATAACTATCATATCATTTGGAAATATTAAAACTTATGTTTCATTTTCATTCTAGGAAGGGATATAAGCAACTTGATGTTATGGGTTGTTTTTGAAGGAAAGAACCATTGAATCATTGTGAGTAAGACCTAAATATGCTAGAACAATGATTGTAGGCTACCCTTGATCTTTTTTTCCACTTTTTGGGGTTTGATCCCTCTTTTTGTTAAGGGAATCCAATAGTGCATTTGGTGTTTGGTGCTTAGGACCTTGGTAAGCCTAGTGATTAGGATACCTTGTCTTGTGGGGTTGTGATAACCTTCCTTTAAGCCCTTTTCCATACTTATGATAGGTATTAGGCACTTGGACCCTTCACCTTGGGTGTTGAGGGATTTGAGAACATCACCATTTTCCTATTGTTTGAAGGCTTCCTCTATCCACTACTACATCAAGTGTTATCAAAGCCATGCTTGATTCTAAGAGTGAGGAGATTCCTGTAAGGGTCACAAATAGTGATTAGCAAAGATGGTGAGAGAAAAAACCACTAAAAATAAGGCCTTGACTTAGAGGCTTCAAGAACTTGAGAAGAAGCTTAATGAAAAAGACAAACAAAATGGGTCTAATGATGAATAAGGGAGCGATCAAGAGGAGGATGGCTTTGAAGAATGCATCGCTACAAGCCAAAGCCCTCTCATAGATGCCTTGAAATCCATGGGAAGGAGAACCATGGAAGAGAAGATAGATTCTATAGTCTTCAATGGCAAGATGAATGTAGATTTAGCCTTGGATTAGATAGAGGATTTGACCACATTCTTTGAATGTGAGGACATCCCTGAAAAACAAAGGGTAAAGATGGCAAGATCCAAGTTGAAGGGGGTAGGCCTAACTTGGTGGAACTTCATCTAGACAGAGAGGGTGAAGAATGGAAAGAGCATGATCAATTCATGGAATAGGATGATAGCCTTGATCAAAGAAACATATGTACCTAGGGATTATGGATTACAACTCCATATGAGGAAGCAAAGATTTAAAAAAAAAGACATGGATATAGGCTCATACACCGAGGAGTTCCTAAAACTATGTATGAAGATCAATATGGCAGAAGATGAGGAAAAGAAATTGGCAAGTTAGATGAATGGCTTGAAGGTGCCCATTCAAGAGGAACTAAGCCTACATTGCCCTACCATAGTCAATAAGTGCTATCAAATGGCACTAAAGGTAGAGGAAAAATCAAAGAGAAAGCAAGACTTTGGTAAAGGGAAGAATAATGTTAGTGGGAAGAATTTTAGAGGCAAGAGAAACTCTTGGAACAAGGAACAAAGTAGTGGTAGTAGAAAAAAGGTCCCTAACCAAGGAGACAAATAAAATAGTGACTCTAA
Organism: Cupressus sempervirens; assembly: GCA_028749045.1. Lineage (NCBI taxonomy): Eukaryota > Viridiplantae > Streptophyta > Pinopsida > Cupressales > Cupressaceae > Cupressus > Cupressus sempervirens. The sequence goes on from CM053783.1 coordinate 398,274,050, forward strand.
TTCAAGAGGAAACTATAGAGGAAGGCCTTTCAATAGAGGAAGTACAAATGCAAGAAGAGGTAATGGACCATTGAAATTCTTCTATTGCAACCAACAAAGACACCATACAAGAAGATGCCATGACAAGAGGAACAACAACAATCAAGGTGAGAGGAGAGCAACACTTGTCCAAGAGATAATCAAGATGGCAATGCTGATTCTAGAGACTTGGAACTAGAAGAGGAAACATGCTTGATGATGAGGTAGGTCTTCCTTCAAGTACCACAAACCCAAGAACCTCCACAAAGGAAGAATCTCTTTAGGAAAAAGATTAAATGTCATGGAGAGGTATACAATCTTCTTACAGATTCTGGTTCAACTAAAAATCTTGTGTCTTATAAAATGGTTCAAAAGTTAAACCTACCTAAGAAGCCTCACCCTTACCCCTATCATGTTTCATGGTTAACCAAAGGCTGAAAAAATTTAGTCACAGAACAAGCTTGGGTAGAGTTTTATATTTTTTATTTCAAGGACAAGGTCCCTTTGATGTGGTTGAAATGGATTCTTCACACATCCTTCTAGGTAGGCCTTGGAAATTTGATGTTGATGCCATACACCATTGTAGGAAGAACACCTACTCCATCACTAAAGATGGGAAGATCTTCATTGTGAAGCCCCTACCAGATAACAAATTTGAAAAGGAACCTATTGTGATCATCATAAGAGAAAAGGAGATGTTAAAAAACTTGAAAGAATTTGATATGAATCCATTTATCTTAATCTCAAAATCCAAAGCTAACATTAGGTCTAATAAAAAAGAACCAATACCAAATGAAGTTGTTAAACTACTATAAAAATACAAAGATGTCACTACTAGTGACTTGTCCACTAGCCTCCCTCCCATTAGGGACATTAGTCATCAAAATAGACCTCATACCAAGACCATCCCTACCTAATAAGGCACCATATAATATGACACCATTGTAGCATGCAGAGATTGCAAAACAGGTCACTAAATTGTTGGAAAGAGGACTTATCCAAAAGAGTATCAGTCCTTGTGTGGTACCTTCAATTTTGGCCCCCAAAAATGATGGGAAATGGAGGTTATGTACTAATAGTAGGACACTAAAAAATATCACAATAAGGTACAAGTTTCCCATGCCAAGGATTGAGAACCTATTGGATTAACTAGGAGGTGCTTGCTACTTCACCAAGATAGACTTAAATTTTGGTTACCATCAAATTAGAATCAATCTAGGAGATGAATGGAAAACAACATTCAAGATTATTGAAGATTTTTTTTGAATGGTTAGTGATAGACTTAAATTTTGGTTACCATCAAATCAAAATCAAGCTAGGAGATGAATGGAAAACAAAATTCAAGATTACTAAAGGTTTGTTTGAATGGTTAGTGATGCCCTTTGGTTTAAGCAATGCCCCTAGTACTTTTATGAGGCTTATGAATGATATATTTATAGATTTTATTGGAAATTTTTTTGTAATCTACCTTGATGACATAATAATATTTAGTCATAGCAAGGAAGACCATCTTGATCATGTGGAACAAGTACTAAGAAGACTCGATCAGTACAAGTTGGTAATCAACTTGGAAAAATGCATGTTTATGAAGAAGGAACTTGTGTTCCTAGGTTTCGTAATCTCACAAGGTGCCTTCAAGATGGATCCTAAGAAGGTCGATGCAATCATTAATTGTCCTCCACAAAAGAATCAAGGTGATGTAAGAAGATTTCATGGACTTTCAACTTTCTATAGGAAGTTATTTAAAAATTTCAGTCATGGGTGTGCACCAATGCTTGAAACAATAAAGGGTGGAAAGAGGACTAAGTTCTCATTGACAAAGGAATCCAATTATGCATTCCAATATTTACAGAATAGGGTCTCTCAACATCCTATCTTGTTCCTTTGTGATTTTAACAAAATATTCACTATGGAGACAGATGTAAGCAAATTGGCTATAGGTGCTATCCTAAGCCAAGAAGGCAAACCAAATGCTTTCTTTTCAGAGACATTGAATGAGGCTAAGAGGAGGTACTCTAAATATGACCTAGATATCTATTCCATGGTCCAAGCCCTCAAGAAATGGAGCCACTATCTAATTCCAAAAGAATTTTTTGTCTACATAGACAATCATGCATTAAGCTTCCTAAATTCACAAGAAAAACTTTCAGTTAGGCATCTTAAATGGGTAGAACAATTGTAGGTCTATACCTTCAATATTAAGCATAAAAAGGTTGTATCAAACAAGGTTTCTAATGCTCTAAGTAGGAGGATTTTTCTTGTTGAAGAATTTAAAGTACAAAGTGTTGGAATTGAGTCTCTAAAACACTTGTACTTGGATGACTCTAATTTTGTAGAAATATATGAAATTTGTACAAAGATGGAGGGTAGATATCATACTAATTTTTTTGAATATCTAATTTAGAATGGGCTTCTATTCAAGAGAGCACAATTATGCATACCAAAGTGTTCAATGAGAGCAAATATAATTAGAGAAAGGCATTGTGGTGGCCTAGGAGGTCACTTTGGCATTTACAAGACAACATATATGGTGAAGAGAAGTTATGTTTGGCCCAAGTTGAACAATGAAGTTAAGAAGTTCATTGAATATTGTACCATTTTCCAAAAAACTAAAGGGATGACAAGAAATAAAGGGCTCTACCAACCCTTAAAAATCCCTTCAAGACCTTGGGAATCCATATCAATGGATTTTGTCATGGGACTACCCAAAACCAAGCAAGGATATGATAGTGTATTTGTTTAGAAAGATGGCCCACTTTGTTCTATGCAAGAGCATAGATGATGCATCTCATATAGCCAATCTCTTCTTTAAATAAGTAGTTAAAATTCATGGCTTGCCTTAGACAATTGTATTAGAAAGAGATGTAAAATTTCAAGGGCACTTTTGGAGGACACTCTTCAAGAAGTTGGATACAAAAATCACCTATAGTTTTGCCTATCACCCACAAACAAATGGGTAGACTGAGGTAGTGAACAGGTCCCTAGGAAATCTCCTAAGATGCCTAACTTGGCAATACTCACAAAGTTTGGATACAATTCTATCCCAAGTAGAGTTTTCCTTCAATGACTCTATAAATAGATTAATAGGTAAAACTACATTTTAAGTAGTATATGGTCTACATCCCAAGGGTTCATTGGATTTGATGGAAGTTCCTTCTAATTTTAAAATCAGTGCTCAAGGCCAAGAATTGGTAGAACTCATTGCAAAGGTGCAATAGCAAGTGAAGAAGACTTTGAAAAAGTCTAGTTTAAAGTACAAAGAAAATGTTGACAAGAGAAGGAGAGAGGTCCATTTCAAAGTGGGAGATAGAGTTTGGGATTTTCTAAGGAAGGAGAGACTACCTAAGGGAAGGTACTCCAAATTAAAAATGAAGAAGGTAGGCCCCTATTAAATACTTTACAAGGTAGGTGACAATGCCTATGAGATCTCCCTTCCTCCAACTTTTTATATTTCCCCCATATTTAATGTGGTAGACCTCACACCATATAAGGTTGCAACAAGGTCATCAAATCAACAAGATGAAGAGATCAATGATGAAGATTATGTCACCAATATTCCACAAAGAGAACCAATGGAGTTAGAAGAAATCTTGGACATAAAGCTACTAAAGTAAACTAGAAGTAAGAAGTACATGCAATACTTAGTTAAATGGAAGGGCTTCCCCAACATAGATGCTACTTGGCTAACAGAAGACCAAATCAAGCAACATGGCACTTCAGTGGATTTACTACCCTCAAGTAGGGACTTGAGTTTTAAATATCAAGGGGAGTATGGTGTAGGAGCACCTACTCTAGACTCATCAAATAAGGCATCTAAGAGTTATAAACATTCTACTTAGGTTAGTTTGGCACATTGATCCAGTCATAAGGCTTAGTTCTAGGATTAGGCATAATTATGAGCCCCTGGGTAACTAAGGTAAAAAGTGGTTAATAAGCCCAAAATTTATAGGATTCTAGGTTTTTACTTTTTTTTTAATATTTAGATCCATGTTTTATCACTTGCTTAAATTTTGGACTGAGTTTGGTGATTAGATTTGCATTTTTCCAAATTTTGCAAAAGTTGCTCAAAAAGTTGTCAACAACTTTTGAGCAACTTTCTTAAAAGTTATCAAAAACATGTAATTAATTCTCCCAATGGATAGAATAGTTTGAAATGGTCTTTTAATCATTGATAATTCCCTAAAAATCCTCATAGGCCGATGGTAGGAAAATATAGTGTAATTTTGGCAAGATCAATAAAGATAAACAACATTTTCTCTACAAAAATCATGTCCTAGGTCATTGTATGGATTTGTATGGATGTGAGGGAATGTTTTAGTTATCCCAAGATTTTTGGAATTGAGTCTAATTAATTTTTCAACAACTCTCATGCTTTGATCTATCATAGTTTGGAAGATATCAAATTTTTTCTCTCGTTGCCTAGAATTCAGCCTTAAAATCAACATTCTTGTCAGGCTGAGTTGTTTTTGCACATTTGAGCTTGGGAAATTTTTGCCCCTTGGTGTAATAAAATTATTATCAATATAATTTGATATTTTCCAATTTTTTTTTTATAAAAAATAGAGGGCTAGATTTGCCACCATACCCTAGGTGTGCATCTCAATGTGTACACCATACAACATTTAGGACAGTCCTTAGATTCTGATTGGGGATTCATCAAAGGTTGAAACCTTGGATTTTAGAATATTTTTCATGCCCACACATGTATCCATACTTGTATTGATTTTTTCCATAGTAGAAATGGTACTTGTAGTGTAAATGGAGCCCTAATTAGGCCTCTCAACCTGGTCTAATATTGCAATAGTAGCAACCTCTATTCATTTCCATCCTTTGGTGCCCTAGAATTTTTAATAAAACCTAAAAGGGTATCGAAACCCCTAAAAAAAATATCATATCATTTGGAGATATTCAAACTTATGTTATGGGTTGTTTTTGAAGAAAAGAACCATTGAATCATTGTGAGTAAGACCTAAATAGGTTAGAAAAATTATTCTAGGCCACCTTTGGTCTTTGTTTCCACTTTTTTGGGTTTGATCCCTCTTTTTGTTAACAGAATCCAATAATGCATTTGGTGTTTTGGTGCTTAGGACCTTGGTAAGCCTAGTGATTCAGTTACCTTGTTTTCTGGGGTTGTGATAACCTTCCTTTAACCCATTTTCCATACCTATGATAGGTATTGGGAACTTGGACCCTTCACCTTGGGTGTTGAGGGATTTGAGAATATCACCAATTTCTTGTTGTTTGAAGACTTTCAATGTCCACTACTATATCAATCCACTTGTGACCAGAGCTAGAACGTTGATTGAATGGACCAATGAAATTTGGCCACCATTGGGAAAATGGTTGATCAACCTAAATAGGATGAAGGGAAAGAGCTAATAACCTTTATTTACTTGAAAAGAAGGCACACTTCTCACATTTCCTCACATATTTATGACAATCATTGAACAAAGTTGGCCAATAATAATAGCTCTTATTATCTTTATGGTTTTTGTTCTAGTAAAAAAGTGGCCACCATTAGGGCCATTATGAAACTATTTGACCATTCTATATGTTTGATTTGGGTTAATGCATCTTAATATGACTCCATTGAGATCTCTCCTAAAAAGAATCCCATCCACTAGGACAAAAGGAATAGATTACAATGTCAATTGTCTTCTTTTAGCCCTATCTAATCCTTGTGGATATCCTCCTCCCAATAAGAATGTTCAGAGATCATATATCCAACTATTCATATTTTCATAATGTGCTCATTGTTCATCCTCTAATATAGTGCAACCTCTTAAGTTATTTCTATGAATGAAACCATTTGCTCACACAATCCTTTACCTCTCACAAGTTTTATGATTTTGATGTCAATGTCATATTCCATGACCTTAGTGATCCATCCATCTCTTTTCTCACTAATATCTTTGTTCAAGAGGAACTCCTTCACACTTACATGTGGAACTAGGAGTTAGACCTTGTTATGTGATAATAGATGTCTAAATTTCTTTAAAGCTCTTATGACAAAAAGAACTCTATTTTCCACATAAATATATTTGTCCTCATAATTATTTAGCCCCCCAATGAAAAAGGCTATATGTTTCTCTTCATAGACATCATTTAACTATGTCAAGACAACTAATATGCTTGACTCACCCCCAAGGGTATAGAGAATAAAATCTTGATCAAAGTTGGGATTGATAAGGGTAGGAGTGGCTACTATTGGTTCTTTGATTTCTTCAAAATTTTATATCACTTTCTTTGTCTAAGTGAAAACCATATTCTTCTTCAGCATGGCTGTAAGGGGTTTGACCATGGTAGCAAGGTTAGGAATGAACCTTCTTACAAAGTTGATATTACCAAGGAAACTTTGTAATGTTGGTGTCAGAATGGTTTTGACATTTGAGTGTCAACACATTTAACCACTTTATGCATAGAAGTTGAGTATACTATGTATATTGAGCTACAGTATGTGCTGAGCCAGAATTCCAATAGGTGCCAAGTGTCTTCAAGTGCCAAGAATTATATAGGTGTCAAGTCATAGTTGATGCCGAGCAAGTTAGAATGCTTCATATGCCAAGTGAGCCAAAACTATACATGTGCCAAGCAAGATAGAATGTAATAGGTGATGAGCAAACTGGGATCAAACATGTGTTGAGCACCAGTAGTCCAGTATGTGCCAAGTAACATGAAATTAGCATATGAGTTTGTGCCTTCAAAAAATTAGATGTAAACCATTTTATGACCCAACATAGAAGGATTTCAAAGGATAAGAATGAATCTTTTACATTTCCTATGCAATCAGCATGCAACCAATCAGAAAAATGGAGAAGGCATGTAAGGTATGAGCGGGAATTCAAGATTAAATATGGATCATAGATCCATACCTAACCCTAAGTCTATGAAGTCTTTATAAGAAAGCTTAGACCCCATGATTTTATGTTGTTGAATAGAAGTTAATGAATTTTCTAAGCAAATAGAAAATTGCAGAGTAGGGAAAATAGTAGGGGCATCATAGACTTGGTGAATTGAGCAACAATTACATATCTAGTTGATTAGAATAGTAAAAGGGATATAAATAGATATCAGATCAAGCAAGGATAACATTATAGTAAGTAGATCAAGTGCCTAAAATCATCAATTTAAGATTGCAAGCAATCAAGTCAAAGGTTTCTAATACTCTCTAGCAATTGTATTAGATAGTGAAAGCCCTATGTTGATAGGTTAGCTTAACAACTATTTTGTAGATCTTTTGATAGGGTGACCCTTCATGTAAAGTGTTAGTAAATCCTTTAACCAAGTCACTATTAACAAAATGTAAAGTATTTAATAGGATAGGCCTTTAATAGGGTAGACCATTAGAAGTGGTCAAATAATTATTGCTGCAGTGATTTTGTGGGTATCATCCCCACCCCAATTTTACCTTCTTATTCTAGGAGGGTTTTTGGGTTACCAAATCTGATGTTATGTGTGTTGATGCATGTGTTTATTTTATTTTCATTTAATATGTTTACATGCATGTAATTTACTTTTAGTTATTTTTTTAAAAAGGATTTGAAAAGGTTAAAAGTGTGTTACTTCTGATTCACCCCCCCTCCTCAGAAGTACTCTTCCCATTTGAATATTCCAAAATTTGGTATCAAAGAAAAGGTTCTCACAAGGATAGGCCTAACAACTTAGAGAAAAGATCTAAATATGAAAGTCTTCAAACTTGGGAAGATCATAGACAATCAGGTCATTGATGTGCATCTCACTCTACACAAATTGGACCAAGCAAGAGAAGAATTAAGAAAGTCCTTAAAAAGAAGGATATAACCATAGCTGAAAATGACATACACTACAAGGAGATTGATACCAAACAAGTGTTTTCAAATGGATATTTTAAGGAATTTGATGCAGCTATAGTTGAATTAATGGAGAAAAGTAGAGCACAAGTAGAAGAAATTAGAATACTCAAGCTTGAACAAGAGTCACAAGCCATAATGCTTTGTGAAGTGACTAAACAAAAGAAGAAAGCCATTGAAGACAAGACCATGATAAAAGATGACAAGTGAAATCTTACCAATAGACTAGAGGAGAAGACAATTGAGTTTGAAAGAATCTCTTACATGCAGCTTGACACCTTAAGTTAGATGATGAATGCACATCATGAGCTGAATATGAAAGACATTGAGATCTCTACCTTGAGAATGCAAAATGAACAATTACAGAATGAACTAAGGAGAGAAAATGAGATAGAAAAACCCAATGAGGCTATCAAGTACTTTGAATAACTACTAAAATCACCAAGGACTAGTAATGATACTTTAGGACTTGGTTACACTAGCATTGAACAAGGAGAATCATCCAAGACTACGGAAGAAATGAGTAACAAAGGTAAGAGCACTAACCTACTTATCATTTCTATGGTAAAAAGGGACATACCTCTAATGTATGTAGGAGCAAGGATTGTCATCAGCATGATAAGCCTAAAAATGAAAGCTTTTGTCACAAGTGCAAAAAGCAAGGACATCAAGCACATGAATGCAGAACCAAGACCATGAGGACACAAAGATTGAGTGTCACTACTATAACTACAAAAAGTATGGACATAGAGCATTTGAATGTAGATCAGAGCCTATGTGGACACCTAATCAGCCTACAAAAGGAAATAACAATGGTTATCACTACAATTGAGACTATAATACTAGGTATAGCTATAAATACTATTAGGAATATGGACACATCCCTAAAAATGGTATAAGGACACATTTTAGAGGGAATTACAGCAGGTGGTTAAGTCTAACCACATGTTTTAGTTGCTTGAAGACTAGTCATAACAGCAGGTATTGCCCGACAATGTCAAAGGCACCCAAGTCAAAAGTCAATAAAGGAAAAGAGAAGGTAGATGTTGAACAAATCAGAGGACAAATGAACAAGACTTGGAAGAAGAAAGTTGAGTGCAACACATCAAATGGAGGGTTCACTTCACCCAAGAGGTCAACTAATCACATCTCATCCAACTAAGTATGAATATGAGTATGGGACTAATATATAAAGTTATATCATACATTAGTCCCAAAACAAAGTAGTACTGCAAAGAAGAAATCAGCATGAACAAAGATGCCAAGTCAAAAATTTGAAGTTTTTTTGAATTGTCCTTAGATGCTGAGTAAAACTCTAGTGGATGTTGAGTTGCTAATAGTGATTGAGTTGATGGTTGATGCCGAGTTGAGAAATGTTAATAGAAGCCAAGTGAATGAAATCCAATGGAAGCCGAGTCATGTTGAAACCTTCAAGTGCCGAGTATATAGCTATATGCACTAAGCATTTAATGCTAGGTTTTGAAAGGTATAAGGTCAAATTTTGATCATTTTTATGCCATTTTAACATAGAGAAAAGATGAGAAGAGTGCAAAAGTGATCATAAAACAACCTTGAATCCATTTGCATCGGTTTCAACAATGATTTAGCATACATTTCAATGTTCTAAGGTATTTATCAAGTGTCAAGCTACGTAGTATTGAAGTTTTTAATATGTTTGAAACCCTAGTTTAATATAATTGCTTCTAGTTCAAGAAACTCGAAAGGAAAGGAAAGTTATGAGGTCCAGCTATTCACTAATGAATTAAAACAACCTAAGTTTAGGCCAATCCTAGAAGTCACCTACAGAAATGACCATGTCGGTGCATTGTCCATAATTCCACCAAAGGTTGTTATGGTACAAGATGTAAGGAAGTGTTACAACTAAAAAATAGGAGCAGTAGGTGATCATGAAATATTTCAAGCCCATGAAAAATTGTGTGAGAACAAAATTTTAAAGGATGAGTTCCAAATAGTCGAGAAAAAGGGTTTAACAAATGCCCTAGTTTATGCTACAGGTTTCAAAATAGAATGGATAAGGATTGTTTTAAGTATAATTCACAATAGAGGTTTGTGGTTGGAAACAAGACCAGTGAAGATTACCAAGAGAATAGTGCATAGGGTTACGAGTTTCCCAACCCTAGATCAGCCTAAGACCCTGCACAATGATTCCAAAGAGATCATTGAAAGGAATATAGGGGCTAAGTGGAATAAGAGGGGTATGACTATTGAAATTGTAACAAATCCCCTTCTAGATTTTATAGTGAGAATAATATCTCACAAATTTTACCAATCTAGCAGATTGAATAGTGTACCTTGCATAGCTATTGATGTAGCTTACAAAATTGTGAAGAAAGATCATACATATGATCTAGCAAAATTGATGTTGTAACAAATAAATGAGAACCTAGGAGCAATAAGGAGGTCAAAAGGTGCTCAATGCAAGTTTGGTTTAGTTCTTATGTGCATATTCTTTTATGTCATGGAAGAGTTTCCTTCTATTGGAAAGGTGGATTGGAACCCAAAAAAAATTGCAATCACACAAATCAATGAGTTCATTGATCAGATGAGTGATAATTTTGAGGCCCAAATGACAAGCTATTTTGAGGATTTTAAGAAATCCATGAAGCAAAGGGTAAGAATACCAGTTTCCCTAGTGGAAAAACATATCAATGACATATGTTTTTTGGTTGACATTGACTATACCTATATCCAAGAAAAAATTCCAAGGGTAAGATGGCTAAGGCCATTAGGATATGAACTTGATGTAGATGAAGCCTCAACAACAATCATAGCATTTCTTGTAAAAGAGATAGATAAGGAGGCACCCCATTTTGGCACATATGATGTTGTCAAATCCAAAGTTGAAATGGAATTGAAGACAACATCTATAATTAAAAGGAAAGATAAATTAGTGAAGAAGATAAAGAAGAAATTTGGTGCACATATTGAAGGAGAAGTAGGTGCTAAAGAAGAAGAAGAGGAAGGTGAGAGTGAAGAAGAAGAGCAAGGGAAAGGCCCAATGGAGTTGACACAAGGCTTAGGAGAAGACAAGGATGAAGGTGCCAAGGAAGAAGAAACCAAGAAAGCACCTACACAAGCCAAGCAAAAGAAGAGAAAGGCTAAAATTCAACCTCCATCTTAGCCCAAACCCAAGAAGGTAACCAAGCCTGCACAAGCAAAGCTAGCACCAGTAACAAGGGCATCCACACAAAAGGCCAAAGAGAAAACAAAAGAGAAGAAAAAGGCCATTGAATAGTTTGATTAAATGCCAAAGAAAAGAAGAAAGTATGTGGCATAGCCAAACACTGATGATGAGGAAAGAACAAAGTCAGAGGATATCAACCAATTCAAAGTGGTAATCCATCCTCCCAAATCTAAATTTGTGAAAATATTAAGAATGCAAATTTAAATGATTTGAAAAGTCTTGATTTCAATAAGCTAAGTAGGCAAAAACAAAATAAAATAGAGGAATCAATATATGCCATGATGTTTGAATTCAAAAACACACCTCTAGAGCTAGAAAATACCATTCCTAGAGAGCTATATGAGATAACTAAAAAAAAATGGCATTATTGTTTGAAAATGGAAAAGGAGATTAGAGAATTTACCTTAGCACAAGTGATGCCTAACCTAACAAGAGGTCAACTAACAAAGGCTAATAAGAAACATGGTGGAAAATTTACACCCAAATACAGAGCCTTCAGCATCCTACAAAATAATATTGAGGATGTAGTATATAAGACACAATTGTGGAAGACAATCTACAAGATAACTGATGATAGGAATGAGGAAGCAAATAAGGTAGAGGCCAGTGACAAAGAAAAGATAGAGGAAAAGAAAGTGGAAAAGAAGGAAGAGAAAGGAGAAGAAGCAAAGAAAGAGGAATAGGATAAAGAAACAAGAAAAGAACAAGAAAAGAAAAGAGAAGAAGAAAAAGAGAGGAATAAGATAAGGAAAAAGGTGAGGAGGAAGAGACACAAAAGAGAGAAGATATGGCAATAGCTGAATAGTAGCAAGAAGAGGAACAGAGTGTGCAAGACACACAAATGCCACCTCCTAGCCCTCCTCATGTAACCATCACACCTACAGACATAATAACTATTAAGGATGTTCCTAAAAATTGTACTCAAAACATCAATCCCCTAACCATAGAGGATCTCTCCAAAATCCTTCACCAATCCACTCTACATGCACAATTATGCACAAATCCTATATTGGTGAGTGTAGATGAATTATGAAAGGTAGTAGCAGAACCAAAAAGAGATAAGGTGAAACCACAGGAGCCACCTTTCACCTATACAACTACTAGCACTTAAATTTTAATGCTTCCACCACCATCTCCAACAATTGCAATAGCAACAGTGGAAACCACATAGAAGCCAATTGCAAGAGAAGGGAAGTCTAATGAGAAGGAGGATAAATCAAAGGAAAAGTAGTAGGCCACTATAAAAACATTGGTAGAAGTACCAAAAACTAGCACTTCTACAAAAACCCTTCAAAAGTTGAGCATTGAAGCCATACCTTTGCAAATCTCCTCCCCCAATTCAAGTTCTACAAAGGTGACTAGGGTACTTCACTATCGAGACCCTGAGTTAGACGAAGACATTGTAATACCTACCTATGACTCAAAGATCATCACCATGGACCATATTACAGAAATGCAAGATGCATTAAATAGGGGAAAGAGGCAAGAAATACTTAGAAAAGAGTATAAACACAAGCAAGCACTACATGAGATTAAGGACATCTTTATGGATGCTGTTAGCTTGTAGTCACTAGATGAGTCAAAGCCAGTAATGGAACAATTATTAGATATAGTTGACCAGGTGACTAGTGAAGACCAAGATACAAATATTAAACTTATGGAGTGGTCTAAGAGGAAATTTCAAGGGAATTTGAATGAGAAAATATCAAGTGTTATAGCACTTGAACAAGTAGAATTGGTCAAGAAAATTACAAAGGTCAAAACTGTACTTGAGAATATTTTCTCACTATATAAAAATTTGTGTGATTTTTCCAACTCCACACAAGAGATAGGCCAGAGGATAATGAGCTTGGAGAGAAATTTGAAGATTTCTCGCATGCAATTACCAAGGGATCCAACTCAAAGTGAGAAGCATTTTTCCTAATCGCTTCACACTCAAAGAGAATTAGCTGCACTTACAAGTGAAGAGGCCAATATAAAGGCCAAATTAGTGCAGATTCAATCCTAGCTCCATAACCCCACATTTGAAGGTCCTCCACAAAGAACAAGTCTATGCTAAAACTATCTTAAAGAAAGATCTCAATCTTTCTACATTAGATGGACTTGTACATCTTGCTGTAGAGACTACCATCCAGCACAAGTCACTAGACATTACTTTGGAGAATTGGGATGTAGCTTTGAAAATGATAATGGAGGTGAACAACATATTTTTGACAAAATATGGTATTACTCCTTAGAAGCCTTTGACATAAGTGTAAAAAAAGCAGAGAAATAATAATATGCAAGATATGACTAAGGGGGAGAATACTAAGTATTCTAATGATGATGGAAGATATGACTAAGGGGGAGAATACTAAGTATTCTAGTAATTACATTCTTTCATTCAATTCTTTTGGAGAATAAAAAAGAAAGAATTGTAAATAGCCAAAAAGGGGGGAGATAAGACTTAATGTGTAAATAGTATGGGGGAGAAGTAATGTTTTGAAGAGATATGAATAAAATCTACAAGTACAGTTAGAGTAGATAGAACAACTTAGCACATAGGTATAGATTATAGAAATAGGGCAAAGGAAAAGAGTATCAAATACATTAACACAAGAATTTTGGTTGCAAGAATGAAAATAGCACAATCAGCTTAGGGGGGGTTATAAGAATTTTAAGCTATTTTGAACAAATTTTGGAGTTTTGTACATATGTAGAGCAGATTGGATAGGGTACTCATTAGGTCAGATCAATAATGTTTAGTTAAGTGTTTTTGACAATCATGTCAAAGGGGGAGATTGTTGGTCTCAAAATGGTTTTGACATTTAAGTGTTAACACACTTAACAAATTTCTATGTAGAAGCCAAGTATACTATGTATGCTGAGCAAAAATTCCAAGAGGTGCTGAGTGACTTCAGGTGATGAGCATTATATAGGTGTTGAGTCACAGTTGATGTTGAGCATGTTAGAATGCTTCATATGCTGAGTGAGCTATAACTATACATGTGTCGAACAAGATAGAATGTAATAGGTGCTAAGAAAACTAGGATCAAACATGTGTCGAGCACCAATAGTCCAGTATGTGTCAAGTAACACAAAATCAACATATGAGTTTGTGCCTTCACAAACTCAAATGTAGACCTTTTTTTGAGCTGACATAGAAGGATTTTAAAGGATAAGAACAAATCTTTTACATTTCCTATGCAATCAACATGCAACCAATCAGAAAAATGGAGAAGGCATGCAAGGAATGTGTAGGAATTCAAGATTCAATATGGATATTAGATCCATACCTAACCCTAAGTCTATAAAGTCTTTATAAGAAGGCTTAGACCCCACAATTCTATGTTGCTAATTAGAAGTTAAGGAAGTTTCTAAGTAGATAGTGGATTGCAGAATAGGGAAAACAATAGGGGCATCATAGACTTAGTGAATTGAGCAACAATTACATATATAGTTGATCGAAATAGTAGAAGGGATATGAATAGATATCAAATCGAGAAAGGATCACATTAGAGTGAGGAAATCAAGTGATTGAAATCAACAATTGAAGATTGTAAGCAATCGGGTCAAAGGTTTCTAATATTCTTTAGCAATTGTATTAGATAGTATAAACCCTATGTTAATAGGTTAGCTTAATAGCTATTTTATAGATCCTTTAAAGAGGTGACTAAATCCTTTGACAGGGTGACACTTCATATAAAGTGTTTGTAAATCCTTTAACCAAGTCACTATTGAGATAGTGTAAAGCCTTTAATAGGGCAAGCCTTTCATAGGACAGGCCATCAAAAGTGGTCAAACAATTATTGCTACAGTGATTTTGTGGGTATTATCCCCACCCCAATTTTACCTTCTTATTCCTGTAGGTTTTTGGGTTACCAAATTTGGTGTTATGTGTGTTGATGCATGTGTTTATTTTATGTTCATTTAATATGTTTACATGCATGCAGTTAAATTTTAGTAATTTTTTAAAAAAGGATTTGAAAAGGTTAAAAGTGTGTTACTTTTGATTCACCACCCCACCCCCTCTCTTAGAAGTACTCTTCCCATTTGAATACTCCAACATGTAACACCTTTTTATGACAAGAAAGTGGAAGAGAAAGGATTATTTTTATTTTTTTCTAAATCAATGGTTAAGCCATCCCTAGACACAATATGTCCTAGCAATTTTCCTTGATTGGTGGAAAACACACACTTGCTTGGATTTAAGGACACACCATATTCCTTGCACTTGATAAACACCTGCTATAGACCAAAGTGGTCTATCACATTCTTTGAGTAGATTGTTATGTCATCAAGTTAGACCAACACAAATTTCTCAAGCATGCTCTTGAAAGCCATCTCCATTGATTTTTGGAAGGTATCACCTGTACTGGTTAATCCAAAAAGCATTTTTCTATAGGTATAAGTGCCCCATTTAGTAGTGAAGGTTGTCTTGTATCTATTAGACTCCTATATTAACACCTAGTTATAACCCAAAAACCCATCTAGAAAGGAAATTGTTTTAGAATCACTGACCTTGGATAAGTTTTGTTCCATGGAAGGGAGAGGATGGTGATCTTTGAGAGAGGCCCTATTTAGGTCTCTAAAATCTACACATAATTTGATTTCTCCACTTTTCTTTCTAACAGGAACAAGGTTCACTACCCAAGAGGAATGCTTAATAAAAAATAAATTATTAGCCTTTATTAGCTTGGATAGATCCTTTCTCATCATAGGTTAATTCTTAGGATTGACTAGTCTTTTCTTTTTCCTAATAGGCTTTTCATCACTATTTAAATCTATAGTATGTTGAAACAAACTTGGCTTAAAAATATTTAAATCATCATATTTACATTCAAATAAATCATTGAATTCTTGACATAAATGAGAAAAAATTTCTCATTCAGCTTCAAAGCATACCTTTCCCAAACTGAGAACCTTTCTATCAACAATGACAACTAGTATGTGATCATCTTTATTTGTAGCTAGATTTAGACCCCTGCACCTTGCTTGATCATTAGGATTGAAAATACCTTCTAAAGTGATTAGACCCATAGGAAACTTGTTGGAGCTAAGGTTCATGATTTTTTCACCATATTGGCCTTGTAATTTGTACATTAGAGTCAAACACCTACCATTTAGCATGGTTATCTAGAACTGCAAGTCTTACAACCAATTTGATGTGTTTCTCTCTTTTGTCCTCAACATGCTCTAGTACATCATAGTGAACACCTATTGCTGCAATTCTATCAACATGTTTATTATCTCTTCTAGGGACACTTTGGATATTGAATGCTTGGAAGCCCTTAAGAAAATCCAAAACTTTGTGCTTGTATGATTTGAGAAGATTATTCTTTTTGATGTTCTGGCTCCTTGAATAACAACTAGCTCACTGTCTCCAAATACCTTTAAATATTTGATCCCCCTATTTTGTAAAAGTTGGAGGACTTGAATCAATGCTTCATATTTTTCTATTTTGTTAGTGCAACTGAATTGAAGCCTATAAGACAAGTAAAATTTCTCCAAACTAGGAGAGAGAAGCACTGACCAACACCTAAACCATTCTTGTTTTTCAAGCCATCAAAGAACATGCTCCATAATCCATGAATGTCCTCTTTTTTTTTAATGAGATTAAAAATAGGAGCACCTTTCTCCAATATCCAATATGCAACAAGGCCTGTCTCTTTAGCTTCTTGTATTGTATCAAATTGAAAAGCAGTGGCCCACTCATCTAAAAGATAATCAGGCACCCTTGTTAGGAGAGTAGTAGGTTCATGTGTTATGCACTTATTATCCATCTTATGAATGGTACAATTCATGCTTGTAGGGCTAGGTGTGTATGTCTTTATGTGATTAAGGGCCAGAGGTTCTTCCCTTATGAAAAATTATGTCCCATATCTTGTCCTAAAGAACATAGAGGACCAATCTGATGCAATATTTTTGGAGTTCTTACTAGTAAGAAACATATCAGGTGGGTTTAAACCTAACATCAGGAAGCATAAGATAGGGACAAGCCTAAGGATCAGCTAAATCCTATATTCAGTAGGGCTAAATCTTAGCTCTAGACCAACATTAATAGAGTTATCAAGACTTGCTTCACTTTAAGTTTTGGAGGGCCAAGGTGGGAAAACCTTAGGGATTAATCTTACTAACATGATACTCTTCTCTTCAATACGATCCCCAATAGCAGAAATGGTCAATGTTCTTCTATGATTTTCTTATAAACTTCCTAATCATAGTAGCTAACTATAATCAAAAGGAAAGGAAAAGAAAAGAAGTAACGACCAACACTTCTAGTTCATCATTACATAAAATGGTAAATTGATTTGTTTATTATATTCTACAATTAGGTGAATCATCAACTTATTCTTGAACTTAATTGATCAATGCCTTATCCATTAATATATAGAGTCAAAACTAGAAAACTTGGACATATTTAATCAACTCATAATTAAAATAGTCAACATTGAGCTCTAAATTTCATTCTTACAATATCCTTCTTATAAACTCTAAACCCTATCAATTATAGAGAGTGATTATCTAATTCTTGTAGTAATCAGTAAGAGATATACAATTTATATAAATTACATTAAATTGAATGAAACTTGTTCATTTCAATCTTAAGATTATTCATATATAAGAAAGGAGACAAAATTGAAAGACACAAATACACAGATAATTTCCTTCTTGTATTGATTTCCTTTGAAAATGTTTACAATACTAATAGAGACTCAAAAATAACTCAGAACTTGACAACTGATATTTAGTATTCAATTTATATATTCAAGTATACAAAAACTGATTACATTCATATAGCTACAAAAAATGGATGAACTATAAAAAGACATAAGAAAATAGGAAAATTCTATAGATAGCCGACCTCTACTCCATATCCTAGAAATCCTTATATAGGATTGCAATAAGCTACTGATGGGAGGAGGACACATGTCAAAATTTAGATGGATACAAAAAGTGACAATACATAAACAAAAAGATGTGCAAGAAATTCCTTTTTGTTTGATCCAAAAAGAGGAAGTAGCTGAAAAATTAGTAGGTGAAAATTTATGTCATGCTTTTCTAACTTTAATCCCCTTCATCCTTTACTATTTTCAAAAAAATAACTCAACTACCTCCTACCGGCAAGGCTTTGATTTCTCCCACTACTTCCCAAATGTAGATCTCCCTTTTGGTGGGCGATACTACAACTTTAACCTCTTTTAGGTTCTATGTGGCTTTAGTTCACCTGGCATCTATAATGGCTTTAAACTCAACAATTTCTTTTTAAAGCCTATTTATGCTCTAAATAGGGAATTAATCAATTTATTGTAAGGAGCATGAGAGTTGTCTTCAAAAATTTCCATAGGGGCATCCTAAGTCAAAATGGAACCAAAGGAATTGGACCGCTCCTGCTAATCCCTCACCATACTAGTGACATCCAAAATTGGTGGTATACAAGACTGAATTCCCTGAGATAAAACTTTTAGCTTTCCTTGTATAATTTGTAATTTACCAGTGAAGAAGCCAATTAGTTCTTTGAATACCTCTAGGCCCTCCTTCACTATGATTATCTTATCAGGAAGATCTAGCTTTCTAGCCATCAATACAATAAACCTTTCTAAGAATTATGTATATGGCCCCCATAGATTGAATGTGGGTGATAGCCATGAAAGTGCCTCATTGCAAAATTTCTCAACACTTTGTAAAGCAACATAAAAATGATGACCCTATTGTGATATACTCTTTAGAGCTTCAACCTCGTGGCTCATCAAACTCTTAAGGAAAATTGTCCTTACCTCATCTCCTTGCTGAGTAGGTGGAGCATCAATACCCATTCTCCTTGGTTTTACTATATCCTCTATCTCCAAACCATCTATTTTTATCGGGGCCTCATTTTTTTCTTAGTTTGTTGCTCCTAATCTTTCTATTTTTGACTCTACTCTGTAGTAACCACTTTCTCTACATTTACGAGTTGCTACCTAAGAGATGCAACCTCTGCCTCTAGTTATTGTACCTTAGCCTCAAGCTCCTTAATTTTCTCCTTGTATACATGGATTTTCCTAAGCTCATCCTCATAGAGCTTTCTCACATCAATGTAATCATGTATATACTTGGCAAGCCTAGTCTTTACCTCCTCTACCTTGGCCTCATTCATGAATGAGAACTGCTTCATGACCTTTGAGATTTTTGTACTAGAGGTGCCCTATAGAGTCCACAAAATCATGTTACCCTATTATGCTCTACACATCCATAAGCTTTGGTTTATTTGATGCAGGGGCCATGCTCCAAGTTGCCAAAGATTTGGTATCTATGTTGAATCTTGTTCCTCTCTATAGTCCATCAACACCAAATGCCTCATATAAGATGGTATTCTCTGATCTCCTTATTTGATCAAGCATAAATGCTTTCTCCAAATCTGATTCGAGTACCAAAAACATACCACTCCTTTGTACAAGGTATCTTGCCTCCTCTAGAATCATGATTTCACTCTCAAGATCATAGGTCTATAGCCTCTCAACTAGTTCCAATTTTTGATCATCTGATTCTCCTAGTTTCATTTTTAGCACCAATTCACTTTGTTTTACCTTATACAAAAATCTCTTGAACTCAGTTGATTTGATGAATTTATCAGCCTTTATGAATTGTTGGGCTTGAATGATCTTATCATCCAGCCTTGTTGTTGCTAGTTCAAAATCTATGAGTGTGCTCTTAATTGCATTAATGCTATCTTGGATATAGCTTTGCCTTAAGTTAGCAAAATATTGACTTTTGCCTAGTAAAATTTGTAAAGTCCTTTATTTTACCCATGATGCCTCAACAGGCTCATCTTCCTCAATTTTTGGACCACATTAGGTTCAAAGCTGCTTAGGCACACCCTCTCTTCTTCTCCCATGGGTCCCTTTAGCATTTGGGCCATGATTTCAGCATGGTCAATGACTGTCTTCCTAATCCTATGAGGATAGGGGATAATATTTGCTACCTCCCCCTCTACAACACTATTAGGGATAATATCCTCATGGGGTAGCTCCTTGGTGTTAGGAAATACATAATTCCTTATCTCTTTAAGGGTGTTCTTCATCCAATTATTAGGAAAATACATCCTATAGGGACTAGTTGATAGGTTGAAATGGTGGAAGAAAGAATAGATTTGATCTAGGGCCTCTTTTCCAATTTAAAAGTCCCCAACACTGAATCATCTACACAAAAGTGTGCCCTTGTGAACATTAGGGACTAAGTACTCTCTATTGACCATAAATAATTGCCACATAAATTCAATGATGGCCAATCTGGGAGTGATGAATTTTGGAAATATGTGGGGTGGTTGGGGACAACCATACACTCTCATTAGAGAAAAGGTTGGGAATAGGAAGATATCTCCCCAATTATGATCTAATATTTTACTCTCTAGAAGTAGGGCATGTCTTAATAAACCCTTCAGGATATATGGTTCCCTAAAGTATCATGGGTCTAGCATTTTCATAATAACAATACTAAAATTATTGCAAAATGAAACAAAATCAGAAAAGTGGTATGAACTATCCCATACCTTTTTCCATAGATGAACTGGTAGCTCTCCATTTGGATCAGTGATATGATCAATGAAATTAGGGCTTATGTGACCCACATTTTTGTACAAGATCAAGTGCATCAGCAATGAGTAGTGATGGAACTTGAAACTTCTTATCTCTTCACTCTGAGCTAGGGTAATGTTTTCCTTCATCACTTCCAAAATATATTCAACATAATCATATTCTCCCCCATAGTAGGAGTCTTTTACATCTCTGGCTATGATAAATTCAGCTCCATACACCATATCTAACCCATCGTTGCCAATAACTTTGTGAATACCATATACTATTTTTACAAAGTAATTTTTAAACTTGTCCAAAGGCATCATTTTTTCCACCTTCTTAGGGTAATCACCCACACTCTTTAAGTTCATAGGGATATGATGTAGCATAGATTTTCCTATATAAGATTTTGTATTTCTTTCAAATTTCTTTTATAGATCCTCCAAGTCTATAGGCTGGCCCATGGTTCCATCCAATCCAAAGGCTTCAATAAATGAGGCTCATTCTAGAGTATAAAGAATAGTTCCATCTTTCCTATGGAATGATTTGGTGGCAGAATTGTATGATCAAATTAGGGCCTTTACCAATTCCATGTCCACAAAGACCTTTGGAAAGATCAAATTTTGCCAAGTTCTTCTTCCAAGGGTTGCAAATAGGGATATTCTTCTCTCTGTTATGATAGAAATACCTAAATAGCTCAGAACCCATGACTCTAGGGCATGTAGCATCTTTGCATTGAGCATATGGGTCCACAAAAGCATGGTCATCTATAGCATTAGCATTTGAGGATCCTAGGAATAATTTTAACCATTCTTCCACAAACCTACTACATTTTCTTTATCATGTTTTTCCTCCCTTAGAAGTTGAAGTCTCTGCAATCTCCATGTCTGACACTTGAATTTCTTCTACCTCTTTATCAGACATCCTAAAAGTATGCTAGAAAAAACTATATAAGCTCTATTCTTAGGCACTAAAAACAATTATTTGCATACACTAGAAACACTCCAATTGCTTTGGATTTCTTTCTATTTGTGAATGGAAAATCATCACTGATCAATAAAATGTCTTTATAGCTTGATGTATATTATCAATGTTCATCTTTGTATTAATTCTCAGCATGCTCAAGTCATAAAATCAGCTTATTGTGTTACCTCAGGGAAGCATCTCCATTACTATCCAATAATGTACTTTTTGTGCCATACTCAAAATTCATTGGTTGAGAGCCCTTTATCATTTCTAGCTTAGAAAATAGAAAACAAACTTTTGATGTCAACTTAGGGTTTAAGATCGTACGATTGACCCAAGAGTGAAAACCCTTGTAATATCTTAAGCAAGGAAGAAAATCCCTTCAATCTTAAGATCTCATGAAATCAAAACCCTTATCAAACTATCACAAAGCTTGGGAACAATCTTTATGATCTCATGATAAATGGTTTATATTGAACATTATACCATCTTACTTCAACTTTCCTAACCTTACAATACTAAGATTATAGTTATTTATCATTTTATAACATCTTAAGTTATCTATTGAACCCTTACAATGCTATGACAAATTGTTACCTTTATTTACTGTAGTATCACTAGCTTTATCTTTTACTTTTATGATTTCATGACACAACCCTCTTCGTAGCATTGTAGCACTTTATCCATTGGCTTGAGATCTTATGATATACTATTTATCATAATATTAGAGATCAAAATATGATGTATTAAAATATAACTTATTTAAAATAAATTTCTAGCCCCCACTAGTCGAACTAAGCATCCACCCGGTGTATGTCTCACAATTGACCAGTCTTGATCAGACACCTATCACTTGTCTAACACTATACTACCACTTTGCCTTGTCATTTGTTACCTTATGATCTTATGATCATAAGTACCCTATAGTGTTGTAATCTCAAGACATCTTCTTCATGACCTTATGATACCCATTACTTCATAGCGTCGTAGTACTTTTAATCTTAGTTTTTGATCTTATGGCCAGGGCTCAATTGTAACATCTTACAACTTTTTCAAAGACCTTCATGATGTCCCCATCACCTTCTTTGTCATAAAATCACACATTGAACTTATAACGTCTCCAACATGACACAGGACCATACAATACAAAGGGAATCATAAGATTAGACACTTCAACTTTTTCATCTACAACACTATAATACACTACATATCTTAAGATCAGGGAATTAAAAACATTATGATACAATCTTCAACTAACCCTTATGTCATAATATCGTAAGAGACAATGTGAAAGACAAATAAAATCTTGCTTGAATATAAAATCTAGGATAAGGGCTAGAAATTGATTTTTATGAAATTTCTTGTAGGATCGGATGAAAACATAACCCTAGGGTATCATTTTTCACACTAGGGCAAGGGAAAAATAACTAGATTATGGAAAAAATACCATGTTAGGGCCATCCTCTAAAAATCAAAACTAATAAAACATGCACCTTAACATCACAATAGTCCTTTAAAACATTTTCACCATAAAATTTGTAAATTTAAGTTTAGTGAAAATAGGGGCTACCAAATATAACCACCTATTTGTGCAATGAAGTCTCTAGAAAGTCAGATGGAAAAATGTGGAGGAAGCTCAACTACTAATATGTCTTGAGTGACAGTACAACTAGGTGCATGCAATGCCATCTCCACATTTTTTAGGTTTTCTACCATTGTAATAGAGCTACCATCTAACTAAAGTACCTCTCTAAATATTGGTTCATATTTAATACCAATGAGTTCATCTACACATTTAGACATCATATAACTACTAGCTCCAGAATCTATCATGTAATTATGAACTATTTTTTCCTCTATAATCAAAGAGACATAAAAAGGAGGAGGCTTTTTTTTCTTACTTGTGTCTCCCTCTTTTGTTGGCTATACCAAACTTATTGCCTCATCTAAGGTGGATGACTGATTTGACACCAGTATACTCTTTAACTCTTGTTATAGTAGCTCCAACTGTGGTAGCATAGGAATATTAACACTAGTCCTTTTCATCTGATCTATTATGTTGAGAGGAGTGTCAACTACTTTGACTAGAGCCTTAAGACTATAGGAACTAATGACTGAATTTGAGCAGCATGAGGTTCAATAGACCTCTTGTTTCTTATGTTTTTCTTCTATTGGGGAGAAACATTTGATTGTGCATTTATAATTGGGATATGAGGGGCAACACTTGAAGTTGAAGCCTAGTTTGATGGAGGATATGTAGCACTCCCAATGGCTCTTCTTTTTCTTCTAGTATTATGAGCTATAACATCATAGTTATCATGGTTAGCATGATAATATTCCTTTGACTGACGGTTCATAAAAGAACAATCACCCTATTGCCATAGGTGAGAACCATTAGTAGGATGACTGGCACTATACTATTTTCCTATTGCTAGATCCTATGTGACTAATGTCTAAGATGGTTCTACCTTATAGCATAGGAAATATTCATATAGATAATTTCAAGATGGAAAATGTTCTTGTTCTTGAGCAAGATTGTTTTGAGAAAGTAATGTCCTTACTGGATTTGTTCTTGTATTTATAGAAAAGGCATAAACCATAGGTCTACTTTGGTTATATGGGACATAACCTTGACCCTAATTTGGTGGCCTATTATATGTGGGGTTTTGATAATAAGACTAAAAGAGCCTATTACCTTGAGCTTTTTTCCTTTATAGGGTCACCACCTTGTTGCTCATCTTTTGTTGAAAGTTGTCTTCTAGCATTTTTTCTAGATTGGAACCTTGATCTTGTAGCTTCTTTTCTAGATTTTTCATCATGACTACATCATGTTCTTCAACTCTCCTAACTTTTTGAAAGATGTAGATGCTATTAGGGTTATGGCAAGAGGTTGGCTTTTGGATGTGGCAGGAATAGGGACTATTGTAGGCTAATGAGTAGGCATGTTAGGAAAGAAAGGCATTAGAGGCCTTGGAGATAACTTTAGTCCTTGAATTAATTTTTCTTTTCTTTTATAGCAATTTCATATGTAGCTGGTAAGATATCCCCTCCCGTGACTTGTAAAGTAGTAGCAATATCACTATTGAAAACTCTTAGGTAATACACAAAAGCATTACTAGGGGAAGGTTTTACTATAGCAAGTATTGTATCCCATGTCTTTTGGAATCTATAATTAAAATCTATCATATATTCATGAGGTTCTCTCTTGACCATAGTTCTCTTTTCTAAAGGTGATAGGTGATCAATTTTATCTTCAAAATGTTTGCATAATCCTTTTCCTAACTCATCCTAGTTATTGATAGAATTATGTGGTAATCCCCTATACCGTTGAAATTTATTTCCCTTTAATGATGAGGCTAAAAGTCTAACAAAAACATCATCTTCTATAATACCATGTATATTGCAGATGTTTAAAATCCTAAATATGTTCTATTGGGGAAATAGAAGTTTCATCAATAAAATCTAGTAGACTTTTAAGAGAAGATACTAGGATATCATGTCTTTGGGCTAGAATGAGAGGACTCCCTCCATTTAAGGTAGAAAAAACTTAATTTCTAGGGAGGGCCATATGGAATAATAATCAATTTAGATGAAAAGATGGCACTCTAGGTTGTGATCTATCAATTGGGGGAGTAGAAAGAGATATAGCAAATGTATGTGCTACCTTTGAACTCTTAACTAGTGATAGAGAGAGTCAATTTCTCTTCCTTTTAGGGTTTGAAAATGAAAGTTCATGAAATTGAAGAATACCTCTAGAAGATGCCCTTGTTTGAACCTTGGGAATGAATTACACCAATTATGGTCTAGAAACCAAGATGTAGAGATGGAGTCACCAAGTGCTTTGAATGAGAGATTCTTGAAGGCTTTAAATGATAAGAGCATCACTATTTCCTTAGCATAAGTTTGAAGTTCTTTTCTTGACACTAGTGAACCAATAGAGTTTAAAAGTGCTTCAATAAATGTCTCACTAGGCATGCCAAAAATTGTTGTCACAAAAGTTTGCACCCTTGGCTGAAGTTTGACCTAAAGGCAACCTTGTGAAGCATGGAAACAATCTCCAAGTTGTGGAACTTGAACAATGAGATTGAGCCTATAGAGAAGGTTGAATTCCTTACTATCAAGATGTACCTAACTACTTCCTTTATTGAAATGGGAGAAGAAAATATATAAAATCAAACTACCTAGTCTAATCTAGAGGGATGATACACCAAATAGTATGTTTAGTCTTATCTCTACCTAGAACTTCACATATCATCAATATAATCCTAAAATACATAGATTCAACCTTTCCTTTAACTCAACAACCACATGTAGATAAGAAACCAATAGAATGGTATAAGGAAGGAGCTTCACTCTATATCACTCGAAGGAAAAATAGATACAACATACAAGTTGAAGAATGGAAGCAATACATTAACAGAAGACAAGAAGATATTACATAATATATTAATGGAAGAAAGAGGTACAATATAGAAGTATATTCACTCAGAGGCAAAGAAAATTACAATAGAAGAGTATGTAATATAGCTACTAAAAAATTAGAGAAGAGATCGACCCTTGAAAAAATTACAAAATTTTCCTTTATAGCTTAGGCATAACTGGGAAGACTTCAATTGAAACCATAAAACTCAACCCCTATCTTCAAGTTGTAGAGAATGATAACTACTAATTTGAGGAAGATTTAATCAAATTCCTATCCATATATAGAAAAGCTAATTTTTACATGCTGACTCGAGCCCTGAAGAGATGGGAACGATGACCATAACTACTCTGACTAGTACATGGATAACCATGGCAATAATAGAATAGAATTTTCATTTATCAATTGTCAAGAACACCAAAAAGATTCTTATAGGTGACCAAAGGATTTTTTCAGCATCAAACAATGCCAAGTTAGTTGTGTCATTTAGTCAAGTGAATTGAATAGTAAACCTTGCCACGTGGCATTATATCTTTGAAGCATTTTGCTAGATCATCCTATTTTTTCTAACTACCATGTCAAGCATGTGATGATGTGTTTACTCTTATTTGCTACTTCACAACCCTATTTCTTCATTGACTACATGGCTTTGCAAAACTATGGCCTCTTCATTCTAATATTTTTTGTTGCTTCGCAACTATCCATTACTTTAGCCCACTAACCACTGTGACCTAGTGATGGCCACAAAACTTACTACCTCACATCCTCACTGTGGTTTAAAATGACTAACATCAACCTTTTGTTTGAGTTGTTCAATAAATAGTATCAACAACTTCTCCAATATTATTAGGTTAGCCCTTACACCTCCTTAAATAGGTAACTATGATCTTTTGCTACTTAAACACCACCATAGATCTTAGGGTTTGGTTAGATTGATTGAATCCTTCCAACATTTTATCTCCTCTATTCTCTTTTAGAAAATTCTCCAAACTTCTCCTTGAATCCTTGCATAAAAATGTGCAAACATTGTTTCCTTTGATTTTAATGTTCTAGGTCATCTATCCTTATCTTCAACATGCTTTACATATTCCAAGAAATCAACTTTGTCAGATAGAAATCATGATTTCTCATAAACTATCAAAATGTTGTCCCTTGGCCAACACTATGTTCCAATGCTTTGTCATCAGTAGGTTACTTGAGTGCTACTAACTTTTTGTTCAATATATATACTAACACTTGGTCAATATTAACACTTGGTCAACACTATTTCTACTTGGCACATACTATGGCTCAGTCAATACTAGCATCACTCGACATATATTACAAATTTCTTAATCTTCTACTCTATTGCTTGGTCAAGCCTATACATTTGGTCAATCTTTGATCACTTTTTCAAGGTTTTAGTACAGCTATATTCTTCACTTGTAGCATGATTAAATAATCACTATATCTTGTAAAAGTCTAACTAATCAAGTCTCCATTGTAGTCTCTTCTCATAACTCAAGCTTTTGTCTAAGTGTTATTGTAATGTCCAACTCCTCAAATCCTCTTCATCAATCATCTAGATATGACAATTAAATCAAATAATAGGCTATCTCACCAATAAGGATTGACATCAATGACAACATAACAATTTTTCTAATTGTAGTTTCCAAAAATCTCTCTCTTTGGCATTGATGGGAACATCTTGTTTTACCATGCAATCTAAAACATGTACTACATTGAGAAAACTCCCTCTATGTGTAGCATTCGATCTTCATTAATATTTTCATTTTTATTATCACCTCTATGTTCAAAAATCTCTCTCTTTTTGTTTCATTCTAATTCTCATCGATCCAACTCTAATATGCAATGCATAAGCTTCCTCTATCTTATCAAATCATAAAATCAATCAGACTCTTCTATATTGCTAGCAACACCACATATAAGTTCTATGAACTCTCTCTTTCTAATTTCCTCATGTTAACTACTTCAAAATATTCTCCCTCTTCATTGTAACTAAATTACATCTTCTCCTTCTTTGAGAAAAATGCCAAAGACACTTTATCTATCTCATGCATATTTTTCATGTAGATATATGCATGTTAGCTCTAAATTCATCTTTTGTCATTTGTGTATGACTGATACAAGATTCTTTCCTTTTTTCTTCATTATTACTTTAGGGAGCTCCTAAATTAGTATTGTCTACATTGATTTGTAAGATATTCTAATCAACACATTCTATATAGAGAACCATTTTTCTTAAGTAACCTTGTCTAGGGGAATCACCCCTAATTTACCTCTTAGATATTCATGAGTATCCTTATGAAAATATTTAGTGAATCTATTAGCTATTTTCTCCTTAGTGTTTACATACTCCAATCTTAGTTCTTTATCTTTAACTAGCTCTCTCAAGTAACGATACATGATAGCAATGCACTTAGTCTTTGTGTGAATTACAAGATTCTTTGATATGTTTATAGAACTAGTGTTATCACAATAGATAACAACTATATTACTGATCTCTTTCTTTATCCCTTTTAATAATTGTTTGATCAATATGATATTTGAACAATTCACTGCTATTGCCACAGACTTGGCTTCAACCATTGATCAAGAAATGCAATTTTTCTTCTTGCTTGTCCATCAAACTAGCCTCTTTCCTAGAAAGAATGCTCCTCCACTTGTACTTTTTCTATCATCGACATTTCATGCCTAATCTGAATTAGTGAACACTTTCAGTTCAACCTTATAATTTTTCTTGTAATACAATCCATAGTCTTCTATTCCTTTCAAATATATCAATATCATTTTCACTACCATCATGTGATTCTCCCTTGGATTTGTAGAAAATATTACAACTATCCCAATTGCTAATGAAATATTAGGTCTAGTGTGAACAACATATTGTAGTTTCTTAATCATTGATCTATACAATGTCTAGTTCACATCAGTAGAATCATCATTCTTAGATAACTTATGTCTTGTGGCCATAGGTGTACTAACTAGTCTTGATTCTTCCATTCCAAATGTTTTCAATATCTCCTTGATGTATTTGGATTGAGTAGTGAAGATACCTTGCTTCATTTGATATACTTGTAAACCAACAAAGAATTTGATCTCACCAAACATAGACATTTCAAATTCCTTCTTCATCTCATTGGAAAATGATTTGTATAATGCTTACTTTCCTCCAAATATGATATCATCAACAAAGATTTTAGATAACAATATCTCATTGTTGTTACTAGTCTTCAAGTATAGATTATTTTTATCATTAGTTCTAGAAAATCAAATCTACACCAAATAATTGTGTAGTATTTCATACCATGCTCTAGGGGTTTTTTTTACTCCATATAGATCCTTTTTTAGCTTCCATACCAAATTCTTCTTGTTGGAATCCAAAATTCCTTCTAGCTACTCTATTCAGACTTCTTCTTCAAGTATTCCATTTAGAAATGTAGATTTGACATCTATTTGGTATACCTTAAATCCTTTATAAGAAGAATATGCAGGCAGTTTTCTAACTCCTAATCTTGTAATAAGGGAAAATATGTCCACATAGTCAATTCCTTCTTCTTGTGCATATCCTTTGTATACCAGTCTAGCCTTGTTCCTTGTGACTTCACCTTTTTCATTTAGCTTGTGCCCAAATACCCACTTTATTTCACTAATATTTTTATCTTTAGCTCTAGGTTCCAGTGTCCATGTTTTGTTCTTTTCTATCTACTCAATTTCTTATTTCATTTCTTGAATCTAGTCCTAATTTTCCAAAGAATCTTTTACTAGTTTGGGCTCAAATTCACAAAGTAGACATGTCTCACTTGTGATTCTTTTCCTTGTCATAACACCATATTATTTATCTCCAATGATTTTCTCAAGTGTATGATTTCTTCTTACATATTTTTCTAGTAAAAATTCTTTCCTTCTCACTTCTTCTATAGGTTCATCTTGAAAAATAATTTGACGCTCATATTCTCTTTCTATTTTAGGTTTTGGCTAATTTCTACTTGCTCAAAAAAATTTAGAAATAGATAATACTAAGACGGTGTTAATTACTTTATAACTTGTATATGAAAGTAAATAAATAATGTTGAACAGTAAATATAATCATGCACATAGAGAAATCATAAAACCATTATTTGTTAACTAGGGAAACTTTAACCAAGGGACAACCTCAACGGGGATGATACCCACTAGATGATTCACTAAACAATAGGATCCTATTAAGGATATTGACATATAGTGTCTCAAGTCTTGGTTAGAGGAATAGGCCTTGTTAGAAGCCTCAACCCTATTAGGAGTTGCTTCAACCATGTTAGGAGTTGGTTGAACAAATACAATGTATGCAAGAAGAGCCCACTTCCTTAACATGTAATTATACAATTCAGTTCTTCAAAAGTTCATAAGAATAGATATACATACATCACTTTTTGTCTACTATAATTCACACTCACTTTGATCATATATTAGTTGTAGTTTTCATATCATTGACTTGACATCAACCATGGATTATACATATTTTTCATAGTTCATCATGTCTCACACATATCTTGCAAAAGATAAGATCTTTACTTATACCTCTCATATTCATAAATCTCTTCTCAGTCGGGCTTCATGTCTTCACACACTTGACATAATATGAAGTAACTTATGGAATAATATCCAAATAGTTGGTTCATAATGATTTATTAATTATTTTCCACCAAAATAATTCCTCAAGTTGTACAATCCAATTCTCTACTATGCTATGTTCTTCTCTATTACATGCTCGTATTGGAATTCAAATCATAACTTGTGTCATACTATCCATACACACTTGTGCACTAGTACACATCATCATGACACTATCATAGATATTTCCTTAATTTTGCATAAGTTAATTTTCAATGACATGTCCATGCACATCACATATTCTCTTTGTACTATGGCAATCTGTCTAACAGACAATTTTCTATCTCTAAGTTCATAAATGAAATGTTGAATACATGTTTCCATAAATGACAACCATCAATAAATTTATCTAACTATACTATCAATAATCTCCCCCCTTAGAATTGATGGCAACATTTAAAAAAATTGACTAAGTCCCAAAATGATGTCATACATAGTAAAAAACAAACAAAAGTAACTACACAAAATTGCCTTCAAAACATAACAATTTTATTCATGTTTTGATGGATTATTACATTCCTTATCACTCCTTTACATTAATACATAAGTACATAAGTGTACTCCTCCTTACATATACAATTCATACAACTATACAATTTTCCTTTACGTCTTACTCCTCCTTTGATATCAATGGAAAAAGTGTCAAAAACAAAATTGTATCAACAAAAACTAGGTGGCCTACTATTGATCAACTTGATACTCTAGAAAAAAAAAAATTCATGTACAAGTTTCAATCTTTCCACTTCCTTCTTCTAGTTCTCCTTTACTATATCTAAAATAAGAATTAGTTTGCATAGTTCATAAGATACCACTTCAATTGCACTTAATTTAGTATAGGAAAATTTGTAAATCTTTGCTGCAAGACATTCCTCCAATTGCCTTTACAAATTTTGATCTTTACTAACAAAATTTCTCTAAGACTAGAGAATCTCTTTGTTGCTTTCTCCTTATCAGATTCCAAGCCTCTAATCACATCATGTATAGTCTCAACTTCTACTTTACAGTCCTCAATACTAGTCTCTAGAAGTTGTAACTTAGCAGTGAGTGTTTCAAGTTCACTCAACTTACCCTTTATTTGGATCTCAAATCAGTTAGATACTTGTATGACAATGCACACTATCCATAAAACCTATTCCCTTCATCATTGTGTTTTCTAAGTTCCTTGATATTTCCAACAAGTGCTTTCAAATCATTTCTCACATTAGTGCATACTATATCAAACAGTGATGCATCATGCTTTGCTCGTGCTTGTGCTAAAGCTACTTCTACTAGAGTTGTAAATTTTTCATCAAAGATATTCACCAACTCCTTGGCCTTTGACTGCAATCTTGATTTTCTATAGTTATAGTAAGTATCTTTTGCATTTTTTCTAAGACTTTAGATAATGTCTTCTCCAAAGACTTTACTAATTTGTTCTTCTCAAAAAAAATTCTTAGTGATCTCATCAATCCTTTCTAATATTCATCATTAAGTATTGTTTCTGATGGATTAGCTATTGGTGCTGCAATAGGTATAATTGCTAGGGCTACATAAGGTATGCCAGCTTCATGTTGGAACACTAGCTTCCTAATTTCTGACTCAACATGTTTTAGATTGGGCAAGAATGTTGATTCTTGCATTACAATCTTCCACTTATGCTTAATTATAGAATCTTCCCTTTTCTTCTCCTCTTCTTTTTTTTTCTTTTTTCTTTTTTGCTTCCTTCCTCTTCTCATCTTATTCCTTTCTCTTCTCTTCCTTTATTCTCTTTAATTCTACTAACTTTTCTATTTCTTTCTTCTTCTCTTCTTCATTCTTCTTCTTCTTATCCTCCCCTTCTTCTTTCTTCTTCTTCTCCTCTTCACAATCATCATCTAAGCTAGAGTAAGCTGTAATATTGCCAACAATAGTTTGAACAAATGCTGCAAATGGGTTTTCTTTTGTGTCCATAGTTATATTCACTTGAATGGATTCAGTATCCATAACAATGTGTGGTGGTGAAAGTGCCTACTATGTCTTCTCTACTTTTTCCTCTTCACTAGAAGGTGTACTTGCTTGTACATAGACTGGGCTATCAAGTTTTAACTATGCACTCACCTCTAGCACTGAAGTCATGAATTTCACAATTGAATCCTCAATTTCTTTCCTTACCTCATAATTTCTCTTCTTATGTTCCTCAACAAAGGTTCAATACCCTTCAAAATTTTGTTTCAGTCCTCCTTAGAGTCAACCTCACACAGTTTATTTATCATAAAGATCATCATATTTAGATATTCTTCCAATACTCTCTTCTTTATTTTTATAAGCCTATTATATATATCTTTTGGTCTCTTGTTCTGTATATTCTCAAATTTCTTATTCCTTGAAATCATATTTTTCACTATGGAATTTTCTAATAGCCATCTATCCATATTACTATACAAGTTATTCAATTGAACAAAATTATCATCATTTATTATCTACATGTTAAGGTTCTCTACCTTTGGTTTCCATGCTCTTTTTTTGGGTTTATTTTTGCATTCCTAGGCATCTTGCACTACTAGTTTATCTCTAGCTTCATCCTTAGAACTCTCTGAATCACTTGCATTATTTCCCTCCTCTTGCCTGGTCCACTGGTGGTCTTCTTGACTCTTTTCTTTGGTGAAGGGGTAGGTTCCTACTTTATCTTTGCTAATCTCTCATATTTTCTTTGTGCTATATGTATTTCCACCTCTTTCTACTTTCTAGGCTACTTGCTCCTTGTCCTTACAGATTGCACTTGCACAAATACTGCATAAGGTGCAATGGGGGCTTGTGCACATGTTTTTGCTACTATCACACCTTTTGAAGATCCTTCTACAATAATAGGAGTTTTTGTAATCACTTTAGACTATCTACTTTCTTTCATTTCCATCGCAATAACTTTTACCTTATTAAACTGTTCTCTTGTCATTCCTGGTTCCTTAAGGATAGAATCAATAACTTTCTCTACTTTCTTCTTGCTCTCTTTACTGTGTAGTTCAGAATGAACTAATCACATTTTCTCCTCATATGTTCCCCATCTAGGGCACTCTATGTCCTTTTCTGACTGGATTATGATTGGTGCATACCCTTCTATGAGCTCTAAACTTATCTCATATCCCATGGGTTCTATGAACTTTACCCCTACTACCATAGCTTCCATACAGGTGTTATTAATTTCTACCATGAAGCATATTTCATCCTTATATTTCTTCACCATGGAGGGAGGTATCCTATACCTTTGTTTAATTTTAGTCTCAAAATTCTTCATCATCTAGTCAATGTCATTATCTCTGACATTTTATGACTTTGATCTATAGCATTGAGCCACCATCTTCATTACACACTCACTACTATCCTAATTTGTCCTTCTAGAAAAATTCTTTGTAGGATAAAATAATAAATGAGTCAATAGAGACACACATCTAAACACCATGCTCTTTGCCTTCTTCAATTTTCAATGTTATCCAACAATTGCAATATGATAATCTCACACAAATTAAATTTTGTTCCATGTACTGCCATTAAAAAAGTTGTATGTAAAAATCTACCTAGTACCAAGTTAACCCTCAATCCATGGTTAAACTTGTACCCTAAAATCTTTCTTAGTATCTTTACTCATTTGTCTTGAATGGAGTCTACCTTCATGTTTCTTCTGTCAAACCTAGTGTTCAATTTTGTCACAACCATCTTTGTAACATTCTTCTTGTTAATAGGATTATAACCTTTATTTCTCAATCCTATGACATTATGAATTAGATCATTGTCAATAATAATCTGTACATCACCTAGCCACGACAAATCATCATGTACCCAACTCAAAATTATTTGGGTCTTATTGTGATTTTCAAATTCCATATAGAAAATATAATTGACTAGATTTAAGCCATCTAGGTGCACATATGTGGACTTCAAGGTTAGGTCATTGTTGCACATTTTTTCCAAATCCTAATGAATATCATCATCACTGATACTTTCTATCTTGCAATGAATATAGCTTCTAACATCCTCAATGTGTAGCACATTCTCTAGAACTTGTGAATATGTGCCCAATGGGTCATCAAATAATGAAAAAAATGAATGCTTCTTGAATACATATCATGGTCTATCACTCACATCATACACATTCTGACTAGCCATTGAATTGTAACTGTAAACAATGAAAAATTGGATTTAAACTTTGTAGAATACCTTAAAATCACAATTTAGGGCTTCTACAACTTTTTGCTTGACAACCTTTACTTTCTACTTCAATTTATTATTAAATCACTCAATACACTTCACATGAACAAATAGTACATACAATCTTGCTTGTGATCCCTAAGTCATTTCAAATTGCACTATGTATTAAATCCATATCTACTATAGATTCAAATACTCTCTTTGTTCACCAGTAAGCTTGATTTATCAATTCTTGCTCACTGTGATCATATCTAGACTTTCTCACTTGGCCATAGCCTTCCCTCTATATCCTTAACCTTCTGTTAACTATGCAAATTCCAAATCTCTCTCTAACATCAGTTCTTGGCCAACTAATGCACTACCTCTAGTAAAACTATTAATTCAAGTAGGATGAGTCACAAACAATCTGTGACTTTAATATCTTATTAGGTCCATCAAAATACTGTTCCTCCAAAATTGTATAAGGGCTTTCTAGATCTTTAACTATCACAAATGCTTCTTTGAATTCATCAATATGTTCCTTAATTGCTTCCTTCTAACTGTTGTCACTGCCATTATCATTCCTTCTATTATTTGGATTCCTATTGAAGTTCCTTCTGTCCATCCTACAATATCTTGTTGTGTGTCCAAAGTTATTACATAACCAACATACACGTGCATTTATTCTCTATTTAATTTCATTCTGATTCTTAGGTGCTTTGCAATTCCTTGCAATGTCTCCAGGATTGTTACACTTGTAACACACACAATGGTTCTTCTCTCCATTAAATTTCTCTCCATCATTAAATTTATTCTATGATCTTCCTCTTTCATTGCTTGCAAGGTTAGTATTCCTAAACATTCTACTATTTTTATTATTACCATCAAACATAGGTTTCTTACATTCTAATGCCTTATGTCCATAACCATGAAAATTATAACGATAGAAATTGGTAATTGATTTAAAAGACCTACCTATGCAATCTCTTTTCATATGTCCAACTTCATTACATACAAAGCATCTACCTCTAAACTCACTTCTTACTTCCTTGGGTGGTTCATCTTAATTAAGTTTATCAACTTGCTCTATTTTCTTAGGCTCAACATGTTTTGTTGAAAAATCAATTAATTCTACTTCCTTTAATACTTGAGTAGATGTGCTTGATTCTACTTTACTCAAATCATATTTCTTAGGGGATTTAATAATTGGATTTGGTTCTCTTCTAATTTCAAATTTCTTGGCTGATTTCTCTCCAATTAGATATCCAAGCCCTGTCTTGTCATAAGAAGGTTTCTAGTGAAATATTTGTTCATCTATCTTTTTGAAGGGTGCTCCCCTTAATACCATAACCTTATAACAGAAACAAAGAAACAACAAAAAATGCAAGAAAAAAATATGCACTTCTTATTATCATTGCAAATGTGGAATTATAGAATTCATAATTACAATATACTAACCCACATGGGTGCCTTCATTACAGTAATCTACAAGATAAGTTGCAAACTATCACCTAGAGCTATTCTAAACAACATTTAGACTTTTCTCAAATAGGCAATTTTATGTCACCTAGGAAGGTTCTACAAATTGAAACTTAATACCTAGGCCTAGCTGGCCCAAACAATACATATAGAGTTAGCCAAATACATCATTGACAATTATTTTAGAAAGTTTGAGTAGCCCAACTTCAGAAGGCCATAACTCTCAAACTGTTGCGTTGATTGGCTATTATAACCACTTTTTGGAAATGCCACTTCCTAATCTATAGGTTTGGAATGGTGCAAGCACCCTTTTGCCAAGTTTTTAGACCTCATTCAGGCACTCTAAGGCCTCCAATGGTGAGCCTGAAGATTTTTTCTACAAATTTTTCCACCAAAAATCTGTAATAACTTATCTGATACTTAAGCTAGAGCAATGAGATTTGTATGGTAGCCTTATAACTCTAAAATGAACCTTCCTTTAGAAAATGAGAACATTCTGAGCTTGTATAACAAACTTACTAAAAATAGCAAGTTCTCATAAATACTAACCACCTTGTCTACTAGTCCTTATTAAAATAGAAAAGACTAAAAACAAAAATATTTTTGGGTGATGCAAGATTTCTCTTACACCTAAGATGCTCTTGCATTAAACACCTGGGGTAATTTGAGAAGTAACTCTGTCATGCCTTAGGTGTTTAGAGGAAAACCAAGATGTTTAACCTCCTCCTTTGCAGCCATGATGACTCCTCTACTTGCCTCCCTTTCCATTTGACCAAGTATTCCTCATATGTTATGTTCCATGTACTTTTTCTAATATGACTATCTAGTATCTCCTCAATCTCCTTTGTAGCCAAACTAGCCTCTCGAATACTCCACTACACTTCTACAACTTCATATCCATCACCTCCTTCATAATACTCTATCAAATCTGAAATGTTAAAGACTGGTGAGATATTCAACTCATCAGGTAACTTCACTTCATAAGCATTTCCAGAATCATGCCTTTTCACTATCTTAAATGGTCCAAACTTCTTTATCTTCAACTTATTATATGTACCCATTGAAAAACACTCCTTTCTCAAATGAACCATGACTTCATCTACAATTTGAAATTCCTTATACCTCATTTTCACATCTACCTTAGCCTTGTACTATGTATCAATCTTTATGACGTACTTTCTCACCTCCTAAAAGATGTTCTTCAAATGTTCAAAAAATTCTTCTACTTGAGCATTACTTATCTCTCTTTTATCCAACTGCCGCAATACAAAAGTATTTTTGGGACTACTCCCATATACAATCTGGAATGGTGATTTACCAATACTCCTATTGATAGAATTATTATATGCAAATTCTTCCTATGATAAAATCATATCCCATCCTTTTGGCTTATCTCCAACCAAACATCTCAGTAAGTTTCCCAAACTATGATTCAAAACTTTTGTCTGTCCATTAGTCTATGGATGATATGATGAACTAAACTTCAAATTTGTCTTCAACTTCTTCCATAATGTATGTTAGAAATACCCAACAAATTTGGTGTCTCAATCTAAGACTATACTCTTTGGAAAACCATGTAGTCTTACCACTTCTCTGAAAAAAACTCTACCACATGAACAACATCACTAGTCTTCTTGCAAGAAATAAAATGTGCCATCTTTGGAAACTTGTCAACCACCACAAAAATAGAATCATGGTCATGCTAAGTCTTTGGTAATCCAGGAAAAAAATCTATGTTGAAATCCTCCCACAACTTATTTGGTATAGGTAATGGATGATACAACCCTATATTCTACTTCACTCCTTTCACCATCTGACATACTCTACAATTCTATACAAACTTCTTCACATCTTACTAAAATTGTAGCTACTAATAATTCTCACCAACCAAAGCCATGGTCTTATCTCTACCAAAATGTCTAGCCAATACTCCACTATTCTTCTCCTTGATGAGATTATCTCTCATTGAACTTTTAAGAATGCACAATTGAATTCCTTTTAAAAAAATACTATCTTGGATCATGAAATCCAACCATTTTATCCTATCAAGTGTAATAGGTTCTGTACAAGCCTTCCACCCTTCACCAAAATCAGGATCATCTGGATACAAATTACTAAGTTCCTTGAACCCAACCACCTCTATTTGCATTTTTGTTAGCAAAGTTTGTCTACTACTAAGAGCATCTACAACTCTGTTAGACTTCCCACTCTTGTGTTTAAAAACAAATGTATAACTCTATAAAAGCTCAACCCACTTTAAATGTCCTTAGTTCAATTTTCTTTGACTATTCAAATATTACAAAGCTTGATGATCAGTATAAAAAGTAAACTCCTTAGGAAAAAGATAGTATCTCCACTTCTTCAATGCTTGAACTATAGCATAAAATTCCTAATCATAAACAAAATATTTTCTTTTTGTATCATTCAACTTTGGTCTACCTTCTTGGCTCAAAATAATGCCTATTGTAGTACCAATAGCATCATAGTCTACTTGAAACAACTTGTTAAAATTAGGAAGTGCTAAAATAGGTTGCTTAGTAGCTTTCTATTTCAATGGATTAAAACTCTTATATGCTCCCATAGTCCACTTAAATTATTTTCTATCCCCTCTCATTGTTTCAGTCAGGGGTCCATAAATACTGCTAAAACTTCTTATGAACTTTTTGTTAAAACTAGCCAGTTAATGAAAAGATCTTATCTCTATCACACTTCTTGGAGTAGGCCATTCAAAGATAGCCTTCACATTTTCTCGATCCATTTTCATACCTTTTGCTAAGACTACAAATCCCAGGTACACCAACTCTTTCTTTACAAAATTGCACTTCTTCAAGTTTATCAACAAGTTTTCTTCCCTCAACTTATCAAACACCTTGTGGATATGGATTAAATACTCTTCCAATGTCTTACTAAAGATCAAAATATCATCTAGGTAAAAAATGACAAACTTACCCATAAACTCCTTTAGTAACTTGTTCATGAGTCGTATGAAAGTGCTCAATGCATTGGTTAGCCCAAAAGGCATGAATAACCATTCATACAGTCCTTCTTTTGTCTTGAAAATAATCTTTCACTCATCACCTTCTCTGATATGAATCTAATGGTACCCACTCTTCACATCTATCTTTGTGAAATACTCAATCCCACTCAAACAATCCATAATATCATCATCACTAGAAATTGAAATCTATTTTTGATTGTGATCTTGTTGATAGTGCAATAATTTGTACACATCCTCCATTCTCCATTCTTCTTTGGTGCTAATATAGCTAGTACAACACATGGACTTAGACTCTCTTGTATCAACCCCTTCTGCAATAACTCATGAACTTGTCTATTCAACTCTTCACTTTCTACTATGTCATTCTGTGCACTACCTTGTTTGGAAAATTAGATCCTAGAATCAAATCTATCTGGTGACTGATCTTCCTCATTGGGAGAAATCCATCAGGTACATTATCTGATACAATATCAAAAAACTCTACCAACATATTTGCAACTTCTATAGGTACCTCCTCTACTTCTTCTTTACCATCCTTAAGAATTATAAAAAAACACATATGTCACACTTCATACCTTTGAGAAACTCTTTCCCATCAACAAAACATATTTTGGCAATACTACATACCTTTTCTTCTTTATCTGTCCATGGCTTCAACTTATGCTTCACTCCATCCTTGGTTAGAGTGTAGGTATTTACTCACTCATGGTGTACAACATGCTTGTCAAACCACCACAGCCTACCCAGTAACATATGACATATGTCCATAGGTATGATATCAAAAAGTACCTCATCCTAGTAGCTTCTAATCTTGAACTTCACTAAGAACTACTCATTGACCATGACCTTGTGGTCATTATGCACCCAAGCAATATAGTATGGATGCAGGTGTTTTTGCCTCTTCAGGTTCAAC
The DNA here is from genome assembly GCA_028749045.1 of Cupressus sempervirens. Taxonomy (NCBI): domain Eukaryota; kingdom Viridiplantae; phylum Streptophyta; class Pinopsida; order Cupressales; family Cupressaceae; genus Cupressus; species Cupressus sempervirens. Next base: position 398,314,204 of record CM053783.1, read on the forward strand.
TTTGTGACCATTGTTTATGAAACCAGATTGTTAGTACTTCCACCATCAATGATCACATCAAAACACTTATCTTCAAATCTACACTTTGTGTGAAACAAGCTCCTTCTTTGATTAGGTTCATTCTCACCACTCTGTAGGACTCTTTTGTTAACTATGAAATCTCCTCTTTTGGAATCTTTAGAATGTGATGATTTGGCATATTCATCAACCTATGCAACTCTAGCCTTGCCTTCTTTTCTTTAAACTATCCTTGCTTGGAACTAGGCACATTCAAATTCTCTATGCCCTTCTTCTCCATAGTGAAAACATTTCCTATGGAAGCATCCTTTTCCAAATCCTTGTCCTTTGCCTCTTCCTCTCTAATCTCTATTATTTTGATCATGGAAATGATTGGAATTGTTTTCCCTTTGGTTCTAACTGTTACTTCTAACCTCATCCTTGTTCTTCTGATCATCATTATGAACACCATAAGATTATCTGCCAAATCTTCCACCATGACCTCTTCCACTATTCTTATTGTCAAACTTCTTGCTTAGTTTCTCCTCAACTCTTAGGGAAAACTAGTATGCCTCCTCAATTCTTAGTTTCTCCTCAACTCTTAGGGAAAATTGGTATGCCTCCTCAATTGTATTCATTGTGAAGGGTTAAGATTTCCCAAAAATGTGGGAATTTCAAACTTAGGTCTTTTTCCAATCTTGAAGATGACCCTTAAAAGATTCTCCTCCTTTGGGTTTAGAACTACCTCTACTTTGACATTTTCTTTGATTTCATCCTCATCCTCAATTTCATCTCTTACATGAAGATTTATTCCTCTACACATTTTTTCTTCCAATACTTTCATTTATCTTTGGAGGGATCTAAAACCCTTAGGTGTAACATCTACAAATCTTCCACCATGCTCTCTTTGTGGAGGTATTTTTTGTACTTTGGCTAAAACCCTAGTGCAATCTACCTTGAAATTAGAAATATTTCTACATGCTTAGCCCAAACCATGATCTTGGTGTGAACTACCTCATAGTTAGTGATCTACCCACACACTCAAGAACTCTAGCTCTGATACCACTTGATGAAGGGTGGTCCCCTTAATACCATAATCTCATAACAAAAACAAAGAAACAACAACAAATGCGAGAACAAAATATGGACTTTTTATTATTTCCACAAATGCAAAATTAAAGAATTCACAATTACAATCTACTAACCCACATAGGTGCCTTCATTACAATAATATACAAGATAAGCTACGAACTATCACACAAAGCTATTCTAGACAATGTTTGAACATTTCTTAAATATGCAATTTTATGCTTCTAGGAAGGTTCTAGACATTGAAACTCAATACCTAGGGTTAACAAACCCTAACAATACATATAGAGTTGACCAAATACATCTTTGATAATTATTTTATAAATTTTGGGTGGCCCAACTTTAGAAGGCCATAACTCTCAAACCATTGCTCTGATTGACTATTATAACCACTTTTCAAAAATGCCAGTTCTTGATCTACAAGGTTGGAACAACACAAGTGCCCTTTATTCAAGTTTTTAGATCTCATCCAGGCACTCTAAGGCCTCCAATGGTGAGCCTAAAGATTTTTCTACAAAATTTTCCATCAAAAATCTATAATAACTTCTCTGATACTTAAGCTAGAGCAATGAGATTTTTATGGTAGCCTTATACCTCTAAAATGAACCTTCCTATAGAAAATGAGACCATTCTAAGCTCATATGACAAACTTAATAAAAATAGAATGTTCCCATAAATAGTAACCACCCTATCTACTAGTCCTTTTTAAAATAGAAAAGACTAAAAATAAAAATATTTTTGGGTGATGCAAAATTGCTCTTACACCTAGGATGCTCCTACATCATATCTTCTCATTGCTAGAATAAATTTTCTCTAACTATTTTTTAGCTTGTGTCAATTCTCCTTTCAAAATTATATTGTACTTTTCTAATTATGCATGCTCAATCTTGATAGTATGTAGTTCAGATGTAACTTGACTTAACTAGGATCTAATGTTTGCATTCTTAGTTTCTAGTTTAGGTTCATTCTTGCCACCATTTTTCTTAAGACTCAACTTAAGTTCAACAATTTTTCAGTTCATGTTTCAAAATATCATTTTCTTTCTAAAGATTTCCTACTTCATCATTTTCACTAGTCTACATAACTGATTCCTTGCCAGATTTCAGATCATTAATCTTGTCTTTCAGATTACCAATAAAGACTTTTGCATCTTTATATCTATCTTTTTGGTTATCTCTTTCTTCAGTTATAAGGTCAATCTACTCAAGAGCTTCTTCAAGGTTTTTCTTCCACTATTCCATATCTATAGGGATCTTACTCAACCTCTTAAATTTTTTTGGAGTAACTATGTTTTGATACCAATTGTTAGAAATAGATAATACTGAGAGGGGTGGGGGGATGAATCAATATTCTACAAACTTTTTCCCACAATTGAATATTGTTAATAAATTTATAACTTGCATATGAAATTAAACCAACAATATTAAATAGTAAATATAACCATGCACATAGAGAACTCATAATACCATTATTTTTTAACTATGGAAACCCTGGCCAAGGGAAAACCCTAGCGGTGATGATACCCACTAGATGATTCACTAAACAATATGATCCTATTAAGGATATTGATCATGTTAGGAGTATGTGAAGTAGATATAGTGTCTTGAGTCCTTATTAGAGGACTAGGCCTTGTTAGAAGCCTCAACCTTGTTAGGAGTTGGTAGAACTAATATAATGTATGGAAGAAGAGCCCACTACCCTAAAATGCAATTATACAATTCATTTCTCCACAAGAATAGATATAAATATAATACTTTCTATTTGCTATAATTTGTACTTTCTCTGACCATATATCAGATGTATTTTACATATCATTGATTTCACATCAATTATAGTTCATCATGTCTTGCACATATCTTGCACAAGATAAGATCTTTACTTATACCTCTCATATTCATTAATCTTTGCTCAGTCAGCCTTGATGTCTTCATATGCTTGACATAATATGAAGTAACTTATGGAATAATATCCACATAGTCATCTCATCATGACTTAGTAATTATTTTGTCACCAAAATAATTCCTCAAGTCGTTTAATACAATTCTTTGCTATGCTTTATGAAATGCCCATATTGGTATTTCAATCATAACTCATGTAATACTATCCATACACATCTGTGCACTAGTACACATCATCATGACACTATCATAGAGCTTTCCTTAACTACACATAAGATAACTCTCAATGAGTTATCCATACACATCACATCTTCTCTCTGTGCTTCTGTAAACTCTCTAACACTTAGACATTTTTCTATCTTTAAATGCATAAATGAAATGTTGAATACACATTTCCATAAATGAAAACCATAAATACATATATCAAACCATATTTCCAACAAAATTCTCTTCCTGATGTTCATCTCCTTCTACATGTACCCTGACATCATTTTGTTGTTGCTCGACACCCACACTATGTTTCTCAACAACAAACTATTACAACTTGACATTTACATTTTGTTTTTGATTCGTAGCTTTGTTCTCTTACTTTGGTGGGGCACTAGTGTTAGTATAACTAGGGGGTGGGTGAATCAATTATCTAAGGTCCAAACATACTAATTGAACAAACAGTTACTTAAACAACTTTAGATCTTAGCATTCCATAGCTCGGTCTCTATAGTCAACTTTTAGTAACATAAACTAGTTTTCCATTGTCCTATGTATAACAGACTTGCAGAATGTAAACATTAATCAGTAATACACTATAACTAACATCCACCCAAGTTTGACACTATGATTTAATGTGGAAACATAATTTGGGAAAAACCACTAGTAGCATATCCCCAATTTTTCACTCTTCTAAAGTGAGCTCTATTAAGAGCCAACCTTGTTAAAAGTTACAAAACACATTGATAAATTTGAATTTTTTAAACGATTTAATCACCCTATTAGGAGTGGCCTTGTTAGAAGATTTTAGAATATTCCATTAATATATCACCCTACTAAAGGATTTACATATATTTGTCAGGTCAACCTTGATTTAAGGATTTTAGATACTATTTACAATGGTTAGAAAGTAACAACAGGTTTTGATCTATCAAGTACAACCCACTTTGCATGTATAGATATTAATTCTACTCATAAGTTGATTCATTGTTTAGCCTACATTATCATCCCAGTATGAGATTTTCTTGGCAACCCTTTAAGAAACCACTCTTCTTCTCTTCTCAACTCTTCTCAACCTTCTTCTCAAATTTGCAAGTCAATAACATCAACAACTTCTCCAACTTTTAAAAAAAATTAGGAAATCTCTAAAATTTTTCCCTTGTACCTCCTTAAATAGGTAATTTTTTTTTCTTAAACATCATCATAAATATTAGGGTTTACAATTAGATCCACCAGATACAATAAATCTAATTTTTATCTTATTTATCCTCTTATTTTCTAAAAAATTCTCATGGAATCTATACCTTAGGTCATTTAACTAATCATCTACTGGTAGTAAATGATCCAACTCATCAATTCTTATCTTCAACATGATTTCCATATTCTAAGAAATCAACTTAGTTAGTTGGAAGTTATGATTTCTCATAAACTATTAAAATGTTGTTCCTCAACCTATACTATGTTTTGGCACTTGGTCATCACTAGGTTACTTAGTCACTACTAAATTTCTTGCTCAACACATAAACTATCACTCCATCAATACTGATGCTCGGTCAATAGTAGTTTTTTTGGGCTTACCCTATCACTTGGTTGACACTAGCATCATTCAAAAAATATTTTGAGTTTCTTAATCTTCTGCTATTTTGACACTATCATTTTATTTTTCTTTGATCACATCTTCAAGGATTTAGTATTACTATATTGTCCACTTACAACATGATTTAAAAAATCACTTTATCTTGTCAAAGTCCAACTAATCAAGTGTTTGTTCATAATGTCTTCTTTATAAATCAAACTTTCCTCTAAATAATTTTGTTATGAATAACTTCTCAAATCCTCTTCATCAATAAAATAGATATGACATTCAAATTAGATAGAAAATTGACTCACCAATAGGTTTGACATTAATGACAATATAATAATTGTTCTAATTGTAGTTTCCAACAGTCTCCCTCTTTGCCATTGATGGAAACACCTCTAGTTACCATGCAATACAAAACATGTGTTGTCACAAGCAACATCCTCAATTTATTAGATCTTCATTAGTATCCTTTCTTTCATTCTAACTCTTATCTATATAACTCTAACTTTGATATGTAACACATAAGCTCTTTCTATTAAGTCTTATGATCTCCCTCTTAGTTATCTCTCCCTCTTTCTTATGGTAATAACTTTCTCTATATCCCTTTTTGACAACAATGCTAAATACATTTCATCTTTGCATGTTTTCATGTAGATATGATGCATGATGCGGTGATCTGTCTGCACACTCAGGAACTAGGCTCTGATACCATTGATGATGTACTGCTCTACTACTACTAACAAAGGTATGCTCTGATACCACTGATGCTGATGTAGTACTGCTTTGCTACCACTAACAAAGGTATGCTCTGATACCACTGATGATGGGCCACACCACTCGTACCAACTCACAACCAAAAAAATGCAACAAGATGGAGACAGAGAGATGACAAAAATGATTTATAAAGCATCCATTAATACTTGAAATTCATTAGAAGAGATTACATTAGAAGAGCTTCACTTCAAGAGCTTACACTTGAAAAGCTTCTATTTCTCCAACTTCCATTAGAAGAGCTTCCATTTCTTGAACTCCTTTACAAGAGATTACATACAAAGAGCTTCACTTCAAGAGCTCACACCTTGAGAGCTTCTATTTCTCCAACTTGATTACAAATGATAATAAGCCTTGCTTAAATAGGCACTTCTAACCCAAGACATTACAAACACAACCAATGTGGGATAAAAGGTAAATACAACTACTTTTAAATAAATATTAAATTCCCACCCAAATACAACTAAGCACCCAACAAATATTAAATACATGATTTAAGGATCTTTCCACAAACTTCTAAGATGCCACCTACACACCTCGATTAATGGAATGACAACTATTTTTATTATTCTCTATTTATGCCACCCATGCACCTTGAAAATAGAAATTCCTCTTTTCTCCATTTTTCCTATTTTTCTATTTTTTATTATTTTCCTTCCATTTTCGTCACTTTCTCTCTCCTCCACAATTTATTTATTTATTTATTTATTTATTTTCTTTTCCTCTTTCTTTCTTTCTTTTTTTTTTAATTTTAATTTTCCCATGCAAGATGCTCCTGCATCAGACTCCCTTGGTAGATCGAAAAGTGTGTCCCACACTTTGACGCCAAAAGAAAGATATACCACCATCTTCATCTTCACCACAAGCTTCCACCTCAATAGGGACAAGAAAACCAACATGCAATTCTTCCACATTTTATTTTTTATTTTCTTTTGCTGATGCATGATGCTCCTACATCCGACTCCCATGGTAGGAAAAAATTTGTGAGTATGGATTCACAAAATGAAGTAGCCACTGTTGATAGATTTTTTTCCTCTTCCTCCAACACATAGCTAGAACAAATATCTGGTGCTGATATATTTCCTTCTTTCATCTTTTCCAACATGTAGTCGGAACAACTATTTGCTGCTAAAAATACTCCTTTGCAATGAACTCTATCCAAGTATAACTCTCATCCTCTTTCAATCTTGTTGAATTAATCACACCTGTAATAAACCCAGCAACACCATACCAATCTTCCTTTGCATACCACACATCATTAACAAGATCCTCATGCAAACCATCATCAATATTTTTTTAACTCATATCAAAGACAACATCCCATGATTCATAAGAATTTACCTCATTGACATCTTCATCTTTTCTTGCCTCTTTCATGTCATCAACAATGCATGTAACTACTTCTCCATCTAAGGCACTATACTTCTCCTCCATTGCTGCAATCTTCAAATCATCTTGATCTACTTCAAGTTCATAAATCTTGCCATCTTCATGCTTTTCCTCTTCTCGTTCATCTTCTTCAAATTTAGGTTCGCAAATAATTTCCTCTACATCCTCTTGCTCTTCCACTAGATCATCTTTCTTTTCCACATCCAAGGAATCATCAACATCTCTTTTCTGGTGACATGCTCTTTGTTTCTGCAACTCAGCTTCTAATTCATTCACTTGCTTCTGCAAATCAACTAGCAATGATTGTTGGTTTCTTGATCTAAATTTCTCAAGTCGAGGAATCCTCAAAATCCATCCAATCACAAAAGTCATCTTCTTCTTTCTCTTCTCCATAATCAAGTCTTCAAAAGACAAATCTCATCCAAAACAAGAACCTTGTGCAAACTGCCTCACAGTAGGCACTCTGTCTATACAATCAAGAACTTCTTCACAAACTTCACCCAACTCAAGGTCTTGGTGCAAACTGCCTCATGTTTAGCGATCTGTCCACATGCTTAGGAACTCTCTCTCTGATACCACTGACGTAGGGGCACACTACTCGTACCAACTCACAACCAAAAATGCAACAATATGGAGACAAGAGAGATGAAAAAATGCTTCATAAAACTTCCATTAATACTTGAAATTCATTAAAATATTCTCCAAATGAAAGGACTCCAAATTCTTACAATATGAGAGAGATTCCTCACTAAGAACTTCTAACTAGAAGAGCTTCACTACAAGAGCTTACACTTGAAGAGCTTCCATTTCTTGAACTTGAGGAGCATCTTGCAAAAAATTATTATTAAAAAAAAAATAATAATAATAATAAATAAAAAAATTGTGGAGGAGAGAGAAAGTGATGAAAATGGAAAGAAAATAATAAAAAAAAATGGGGGAAAAAGGAGAAAAGAAGAATAAAAAAAGGAATTTCTATTTTCAAGGTGCATAGGTGGCGTAAATAGAAAAATAAGAAAAATAGTTGTCATTCCATTAATCGAGGTGTGTAGGTGGAAATTCTAGAAGATTTTGGATAAATCATGTATTTAATATTTGTTGGGTGCTCAGTTGTATTTGGGTGGGAATTTAATATTTATTTAAAGGTAGTTGTATTTACCTTTTATCCCACATTGGTTGTGTTTGTAATGTCTTGGGTTAGAAGTTCCTATTTAAGCAAGGCTTATTATCATTTGTAATCAAGTTGGAGAAATAGAAGCTCTTCAAGTGGAGCTCTTCAAGTAGAAGCTCTTTGTATGTAATATCTTGTAAGGAAGTTCAAGAAATGGAAGCTCTTCTAATGGAAGTTCAAGAAATAGAAGTTTTTGAATTGTAAGCTCTTCAAATGTAATCTCTTCGAATGAATTTCAAGTATTAATGGATGATGCTTTATGAAGCATTTATGTCATCTCTTTGTCTCCATCTTGTTGCATTTTTTTTTGGTTGTGAGTTGGTATATGTGGCATGCCTGTCCTCAGTGGTATCAGAGCATACCTTTGTTAGTGGTAGCAAAGCATGCCCTTCATCAGTGGTATCAGAGCGGGAGTTCCTAAGCTTGTGAATAGATCACCAAACATGAGGCAGTTTGCACCAGGACCTTGAGTTGGGTGAAGTTTGTCAAAAAGTTCTTGCTTCTGTAGACAGATCGCCGACTGTGAGGCAGTTTGCACAAGGTTTTTGTGTTGCACTAGATTTGTCTTCTAAAGACTTGATTATGGAGAAGAGAAAGAAGAAGATGACTTTTGTGATTGGATGGATTTTGAGGATTCCTAGACTTGAGAGATTTAGAAGGAGAATGCAAGAAGAAATATTTTTGGATTTGCAAAAGCAAGTGAATGAATTAGAAGCTGAGTTACGAAAATGAAGAGCACATTACCAGAAAAGCGACGTTGATAATTATTTGGATGCAGAAAAGAAAGAAGATCTAGTGGAGTATGAGACATGTGGTACAAAAGAAGAGCAAGAGGATGCAAAGAAAATTATTTGCGAACCTAAAGTGGAAGAAGATGAAAGAGAAGAGGAAGAGCATAAAGATGACAAGATTTATGAACCTAAAATAGATCAAGATGATTTTAAGATTGTAGCAATGGAGGAAAAGTATAGTGCCTTCATTGGAGATCAAGCAAGTGAAGTAGTTACATGCATTGTTGATGACATCAAAGGGGCAAGAAAAGATGACTATGTCAATGAGGTAAATTCTTATGAATCATGGGATGTTGTCTTTGATATGAGTTTGAAAGATATTGATGATGGTTTGCATGAGAATCTTGTTAGTCATGTGTGGTATGCAAAGGAAGATTGGTATGGTGTTTCTAGGCTTACTACAAGTGTGATTAATTCAACAAGATTGGATGAGGATGAGAGTTATAATTGGATAGAGTTCATTGCGAAGGAGTATTTTCAGCACCAAACTGTTGTATCGACTAGGTGTTGGAAAAGAAGAAAGAAGGACATATATTGGCATCGGATACTTGTTCCAGCTATGTGTTGGAGGAAGAGAAAAAAAAAAATGTCAACAGTGGCTACTTCATTTTGTGAATCTATATTCACAAAATTTTTCCTACCATGGGAGTCGGATGCAGGAGCATCATGCATCAGCAAAAAAAAATGTGGAAGATTTGCATGTTGGTTTTCTTGTCCCTATTGAGGTGGAAGCTTGTGGTGAAGATGAAGATAATTGTATATCTTTCTTTTGGCGTCAAAGTGTGGGATACACTTTTCTATCTACCAAGGGAGTCTGATGTAGGAGCATCTTGCAAAACTTTATTATTAAAAAAAAAAAAAAAAAAAAAAAGTGGAGGAGAGAGAGAGTGACGAAAATGGAAAGAAAATAATAAAATAAATAAATAAGGGGAAAAGGAGAAAAGAAGAATAAAAAATTAAATTTATATTTTCAAGGTGCATAGGTGGCGTAAATAGAAAAATAAGAAAAATAGTTGTCATTCCATTAATCGAGGTGTGTAGGTGGAAATTCTAGAAGATTTTGGATAAATCATGTATTTAATATTTGTTGGGTGCTTAGTTGTATTTGGGTGGGAATTTAATAATTATTTAAAGGTAGTTGTATTTACCTTTTATCCCACATTGGTTGTGTTTGTAATGTCTTGGGTTAGAAGTGCCTATTTAAGCAAGGCTTATTATCATTTGTAATCAAGTTGGAGAAATAGAAGCTCTTCAAGTGAAGCTCTTCAAGTAGAAGCTCTTTGTATGTAATCTATTGTAAGGAAATTCAAGAAATGTAAGCTCTTCTAATGGAAGTTCGAGAAATAGAATTTTTTGAGTTGTAAGCTCTTCAAATGTAATCTCTTCTAATGAATTTCAAGTATTAATGGATGATGCTTTATGAAGCATTTTTGTCATCTCCTTGTCTCCATCTTGTTGCATTTTTTTTTGGTTGTGAGTTGGTATGGGTGGTGTGGCCCCATCATCAAGATATCTTTATGTCATTTCTAAATTCATCTTTTTTCATCTTTATATGACTGATCCATCATTCTATTCTTCTTCCTGACTTCTACCTTAGGAAACTAGTAAAGTAGAATTGTCTACATTAATTTGTAAGATAGTCTAATCAACAAATTTTCTGCTAAGCTTCACTTTGGCTTAAGTAGCTTTATCTATTGGAATCACCCTTAGTTTAACTCTAAGATATGCTGAGCATTTTAGGTAAATCTTTAGTTCATATATCAACTATTTTCTCTTTAGCTTTCACATAATCTGATTTAACTTCTTTGTCTTGAAGTAGCTCTCTCAATTAATGATACTTGATAGGAATATGCTTGATCCTTTTGTGCACCGCATGATTCTTTGATATGTTAATAGCACAAGTTTTATCACAATAGATAACCACTGGATCTATGATCTCTTTCTTCATACCTTTCAACAATTTCTTGATCCATATGATATTTGAACAGTTCACTACTTCTGCCACATATTCATATTCAATTGTTGATTGAGAAATATAGTTTTCTCCCTGCTTGTCCATGAAATTAATCTCTTTCCTAGAAAAAAATTAACCTCTTCTTGTTCTCTTTTTGTCATCAACATTTCCTTCCCAATCAAAATCACTAAATACCTTTAGTTCAAATTTGTAATTCTTCTTGTAATAAAATCTATAGTCTTCTAATCCTTTCAAATATCTTAGTATTATCTTTACATTCATCATGTGGTTTTCCTTAGGACTATCAGAAAATCTTCCAACTATCCCAACTGCTAATGTAATATCAGGTCTCCATGAACAACATATTATACTTTTCCAATCATTGATATGTATAATGTCTAGTTCACATCAATAGAATCACCATTCTTAGATTATTTGTGTCTAGTAACCATAGGTGTACTAACTAGTCTTGAATCTTCCATTCCAAAAGTTTTTAGTATCTCCTTGATATATTTGGATTGAGAAATGAAGATACCTTGCTTCATTTGATATACATGTAACTCAATAAAGAATTTGATCTCACCAAACATTGACATTTCAAATTCATTTTTAATTTCATTAGAAAATGATTTTTACAATGCTTCCTTACCTCCAAATATGACATCATAAAAAAAAAATTCAAATAGAAATACCTCATTGTTCTTGCTAGTCTTCAAGTATAGATTATTGTTATCATTAGTTCTTGGAAATCCAATCTTTACCAAATAGTTATGTAGTCTTTCATACTATGCTCTAGGGGCTTGTTTCAAACCATATAATGCATTGGGAAACCTACACACCATATTTTTCATGGTAAGATCCACAAATCTTTTAGGATGATCTCTATATAATTCTTCTTCAAGTATCCCATTTAGAAATGTAGAATTGACACCCATCTCATATACCTTAAATCCTTTATAAGAAGAATATGCAAGCAATGTTCTAACTCCTTCTAGTCTTGCTATAGGGGCATAATGTATTTTTAGATATTCTTTACCTCCAATTATTTATTCAAGTGCATGATGTCATCTCACATATTTTTCTAGTACATGCTCTTTTCTTCTTTTTTATTCAATAGGCTCATCTTGAAAAATTATTTTAACCTCATTATCTCTCACTAGTTCAAGTTCAAGTTCATGTTCAGCATACTTGACATTGCCTTCTTGATGTTTAGATTCCTCTATTTGTGACTCAACATCATTGTTGATCTCATTTTGGTTTTGACAATTGAGTGACAACACACTTAAATCATATTCAAGAGGAAACTTAGTATATGCCAAGTGATTAGAGAAAGTTGAGCAATTAGTACAAGCTAAGTGATCAAAGTATGTCGAGCATCAGTTGCTAGACAATGCATACCAACCAATATCCTTAATGCATGCTAAGCACTAGTATGTGCCGAGAAGATAGTACGTGCAAGGTCACTCTAGGTATGAGAAAGTCTATACATGTCAAATGATTTAGGTGTTGAGTAAAAAATGGATATTTAGTCATTCAAAAGTTGAGTTACAACATTGAACATACAATGAGTGCTAAGCATCAGAGCCCTTGGGTGATGAGTAAATAGTTTTTGGCATAGTTGTTTGAAATGGCACAAACTTCTGCGTGAACCTTTTTTGGGCCAATCTAATAATTTTTTTATGATTCTAAAAGATAAGTATGAATGTATATTGTGAATCCCTATGTAGTACATGCAACTAATCAGAAAAAGGGATGTATTAAGTGGTAATAGAGATCAATCATAGTCATTGATTCTAACCTAATCCTAGTCCACCTAAGTCTTCTTAAGGAGGGAAAACCCAAAAGAGTTTGCATGTGTGTACGAGAAGAGAAGAACAAATGCTAAGTATAGAGAGAGAATTCATGGTGGCTAAGAAGTTTGTGAGAATGGAATGAATTGTAGAATCAATTAGAGGAGAATATAATAGAGTAGAGAGAGGATAGAGTAGACATATTTTATTTGAAGGATCAAGCATACATTAGGAAAGAGAAGATCTAACATCTAGCAGATAAGTGCTAATAGAAGTATCATTGTGTTGAATCATTTTAATAGGTGATGCAAAGTAAATCTCCTAATAGAGTACCTTTAATAGGTTTTTGAGTTTTGATAGGCTCTTGTAGATCTCTCAACTAAGTTCTTACTTTATTTTGAGTTTAAGTCCTCTAACAAGGCACACTTTGAGCAAGGTGTTAAAATCCTTTAATAGGGTGAGATGTAACAGTCTTTGTAAGCCTTTAACATGGTAGACCTTTCATAGGGTAGATCATGGTTTATGATCAAACAATTGTAACCTTAACTAGATAACTTTGCAATTATAGTAGTGAAGATTTGTGGGTGTCATCCTCACCCCAATTTTACCTTCCCTTTGGAGGGTTTTTGGGTATCCAATATCTTGTGTTCAGTGCTATTTACTTTATGTTATGTATGACATGCATGGATTGTTATTTTAGTTTACATATTTGATTTTGAGATGGAGGTGTGGTGATCATATTTTGATTAAAGTTTTGAAGTGCGCCCCCCCCCCCGCCCCCCTTGTTAGAATTCACTCTTCCATTAAGTCATTCCAACAACTGGTATTAGAGAAAAGGTTCTCTTGGCAAAAAGCTTGATAGCTTAGGAGGAAAGATCTTGAAGATGGAAGTTTAGTTATTGGAAAAGAACATTGATAGTCAAAAGATTGAAATATAACTTAACCTACATTAGTTGAATGAAGCAAGGAGTGTGCTACAACAATCATTAAAGAAAATAAAAGATTAGGCCATGCAACTAAATGACACACAATACAAAGAGAACAAGATATGAAATTGGTATTACTATGTGAGATGATTGAAAAGAAAAGAAAATTTGAGGATGACAAAGTCATGATTGAAGAAGACAAAAAGGTATTGTCTAATAGAATAGAAGAGAAGACATCAAATGTGCAAAAGATTTCTAACTTGAAATTGGATACAATAAATCAATTGATGATTGCTAATCACAAATTGAATGGAAATGATATCAAGATCACAAATTTGAAGTCACAAAATGGTCTACTACAGAATGGATTAAGAGCTAAAAGAGAAAAGCTTAACAATCCTAGTGAAGCTGTAAAATATTTTGAGAAATTGATAGAGTCACAAAGACCTAACAATAATACTACTCAAATGGGATACAACTCTAATGAAGAAGAAAAATCATCTAGAAGTGGCAAACAAAGGATTAACAAAGGTAAGAAAAACAAACCCACTTGTCATAATTGTGGAAAGTTAGGTCATATAACTAATGTCTGTAGTAGTAAAACTGTTAATCAAAGCCCTAAGAAGAAATATAGAGGAAATTTTTACAACTGCAACAAGAAAGGACATCATGCACATGAATAAAAGACCAAGAACATGAACACTCAAATATTATAAGGATACTACTATAATTGTTAGAAGTATGGGCGCAAAGAATATGAGTGTAGATCCAAGCCTAAATGGTCATCAAAAAAACAAGCCAAGGTAAACCATAATAGAAACTCTTACAATTGGGATTATAATACAAGATACAACAGTAGATGGTTGAGTAATACTACATGCTTTAGTTGTTTGAAGACTAGTCATATCAGTAGAAACTATCCAACAAGGTCACCTACATCGAGTAACACATTCGACAAAGGAAAAGAGAAAGTTGATGTTGAAAAGGTAAAAGTTTAGATGTTCAAGACATGGAAGAAAAGAGAAGATTGTAACACATCAAGTCAAGATGAGGTCACTTCATCCAATGGATCGGATGATCACATCACCCCCAACTAGGAAATCAAAAGGTATGTGTGAGACTGATATTTTGAAGTTACATTATACATCAGTTCCAAGAATCTAAGATCTAAAGAGTACATATATGCATGAATTAAGATGTAATGGAATAGTTATAACCTAGAGAAAATCTATATTTTTGTTTTTTTATATGTTTTTGCGAAGCATGGAAAATTTTATAGTGGTTGCCGAGCATGAATGGAATTTTGATTGATGCCGAGCTATTAAGTATGATAGTATTGGTTAAGCTTTCTATGTAAGCCAAGCATAATGGAAATCATGTGTAAGTTGAGTGAGTTGGAAATGCTATGGTAGTGAAGCTTACAACTATGTAAGCATTAATCATTTCTCAACTCATTTACATTTATCAAAGATCGAAGAGAGCAACAAGAGAAAAAAGGCAATTTGCAATGAAGATTCAAGTATTTTTGAACTAGATTCTTCTACTAGTCATCATTCATCAGTATTGAAATGTATATTTATTGAGTGCCAAGTTATGTTGTTTGAATTTTTGCAAACCCTAGTTACTTGAAATGATGTCTATCTCTTTTGCAACTATTAGGAAGGAAGGAAAGGAAACTTTTAATGTTCAATTAATTGATAATGATGTGAGACAAGCATCTTTTTGAGAAATACCTGAGATAGCATGTAAAGGAGATGTATCTGGTGTGTTATAATTGATACCACTAGAAGTGCTCATGATTCAGGATGTTAGGTGTTTTTATACCTATAAGGTTGGAAGTATTGGAGACATGGAGATTAGAGAATTGTATAGTACACTTTGTGCATATGGAGTCTTGAGGGGAGAAAATAAAATTGTAGAAATAAAAGTGTTAACTTGTGCCCTAGATCTCCCTAATGTATTCAAAATTGAATGGATAAAGATTGTGCTTAGTAAAATACATGATGACTTCATAGAGTTAGAAAATAGACCTATTAAGATCGCAAAGAGTATCATTAACTGAGTCATGAGGTATCCTACCCTAGATAGACCTAAAAGCATGTGAACTGATGCAAAGGAGGTTATTGAGAAGAAAATAGGTGAATTGTGGAACAAGAGAGGGATGTTAATAGATTCAATTTTAGATCCCCTAATTTTCTTTGTAGTGAGAGTGATTTCTTACAAGTTCTTTCAATCTAGTAGACTGAATAATGTACCCTATATAGTAGTGGATTTAGGATACAAGATAGTTAAAAGAGACCATACCTATGACCTTGTTGAGTTACAACTTCAAACATTATCTAAAAACTTGGAGGTCATTAGGAAGACAAGAAGTGCATCATGCAAATTTCATTCTTTGTTAGTTTACATATTCCTTTATGTGAAAATACATTTCCCACATTTGGAAAGGTAGTGTGGAAGACAAATAGGCTAGTAACAATTTAGATTTCAAGGTTAATAGACCAACTT
Source organism: Cupressus sempervirens (assembly GCA_028749045.1). Lineage (NCBI taxonomy): Eukaryota > Viridiplantae > Streptophyta > Pinopsida > Cupressales > Cupressaceae > Cupressus > Cupressus sempervirens. The sequence continues at coordinate 398,330,274 of CM053783.1, forward strand.
GGAGAGAATTTTGAGTCAATTATGACTAGTTACTTTGAAGATTTCAAGAAATCTATGAAGAAAAGACTAAGGATTCCTATTATATCACTAGGGGAGAAACATTATAATGATCTTTGCTTCTTAGTTGGTGCTGATTATACATATGTGTAGGAAACTATTCCTAAGGTCAGATGGCTTAAGCCTTTTCCTTATGAGATCAATGTGGATGAGGCATTTGCAGCTGTCACAACACTACTAGTAGAGGACTTAGAAAAGAGTCACTTCATTTGGAAATTATGAGGAAGCTAAATTGATGCAGGAGCATCCTAGGTGTAAGAGCAATCTTGGATCACCCAAAAATATTTTTATTTTCAATCTTTTCTATTGTAATAAGAACTAGTAGACATGGTGGTTTCTATTTCTAGGAACTTGCTATTTTTAGTAATTTTTTCATATGAACTTGGAATGTTCTCATTTTATACATGAAGGTTCGTTTTGGAATTATAAGCCTACCATAAAAATCTCATTGCTCCATCTTGAGTATAAGATAAATTATTGCAGATTTTTGGTCAAAATTTAGCAGAAAAATATTTAGGCTCACCATTGGAGGCCTTAGAGTGCTCAGATGAGGTCTAAAAACTTGACATAAGGGTGCTTTTGCAATTTCAAGCCTCTAGATCAAGAGTTGGCATTTCTATAAAATGGTTGCAATAGCTAATCAGAGCAACAGTTTGAGAGTTATGGCCTTACAAAGGTGGGCTACCCAAAATTTCTAAAATAATTGTCAAAGATGTATTTGGCCAACTCTATACGTATTTTTAGGGTCTATTAGCCCTAGGTATTAAGTTTGAATGTCTAGAACCTTCCCAAGTAGTACAAAATTGCCTATTTAAGAAAGGCCCAAACATTATCTAGGCAACTTCAGGTGGTAGTTCACAGCTTAGTCTTGGAAATTATTGTAATGAAGGTGCCCATGTGGGTTAGCATTTTGTACTTGTGAATTTTGTAATTTTGCAATTGTGGTAAAAATAAGAAGTCCATATTTTGTTCTCACATTTGTTGTTGTTTCTTTGTTTATGTTATGTGTTTATAGTATTAAGGGGAGCACCCTTCATCATAAATCAAGGATAGCAATCAATTTAAAAGAAACTTCTATGATTAGAAAGAAAAAAAAAAAAATTGGTTAAGAAGCTAAAGGAGAGATTTGGTGAACGGGGAGAAGAAGAAGATGATGAAGCTAATGATGAGGAAGAACAAGGTCAAGCCCCATTGGCACTCACTCAAGGTCAAGGAGAAGACCTAGAAGTAAATGTAGAGGGTGTTGAGGAAGAAGAAGTTGAGGAAGCACCTAAACCAAAGAATAAGAATAGTAAGGAAAGGGAGCCTATAGTAGAAAAGCCAACGAATTTTGTGAAACCTACACAATAGAAGCCAATGGTACTTGTTACTAGAACTAGCACAAGGGAAACTACAAAGAAAGTTAAGGAAGTTGTAAAGACTAAGGGTAAAACAACCATTACTACAATAGAGTAGTTTAAACCAAAAAAGAAAATACATTAGAGGAGAAAGTATACTTCTCTAGCCAAGTCAGATGAGGAGAAAACATAATTAGATGACATGAGTCTATTCAAGGTGGTAAGCCACAATCCCTCCTTTGACTTAGACAACTTGTGTAACAATATTAATCATAATGTAGATTTGTCTAGATAACACATGTTGAATTTGATAAGCTAGGAAAGAATAGAGGAAGCCATATATGAGATGATGGCCACATTCAAAAAAACACCTATTGAAATTACCAACACATTACCTAAAAGCTTATATCAATGAGTTGAGTAGAAATGGAAATTCAAACTACAAATTGAAAGACAAATAAGGAAAATCACTCTAGCCCAAGTCATGCATGAATTGCCAAAGAAAATGATTGATGAGTCTATGGAATTGCACAAAGGATTCCACCATGGTAGCTAACTTGTAAAAAAATCTTGTACTGGTGAGAATAGATGAAATTGATAAGGGAAAATTAGCATCAACAGGGGAGAAACAAATAGACACATCTATTGTGCCCCCTACACCTACAAAGACAAATAAGATAGCAACACCAAGTTTCACATTTGACACAAAATTTCCAATGCCCATTGTGGTATATTAGTTGAAGGATGTAGTGACACCAGATGTCAGGACCTTTGTGCCAAACCTTTCATCACTGCAAGCAATGTTAATAGTTGAAAAAGATGGGTCATAAGTCCACATAGGTTAGGAAGCCAGTCCTACCCCTATCCAACAAATGCAAGGTGAAGATGGAAAATAAGTGAAGGAAAATAGGATTGAAGAGTCAATGTTGACTACTAAGCTAGAGGAAAAATAGATATATACATCTTGGTTACCCTATAAGATACATCTTATGGAGATGTGATCTTAGATGAGGTGATTGAACTACCTAAGTTTGATCTTACAACAATCACTATTGAGAAAATGAGAATTTTATAGGAAGCTCTTCATAGGAAGAAACATTAAGAGTTGCTAAGAATCGAGCATAAGTAGAAGAAAGCTCTTCATGATATAAAATATATATTTCTTGATTCTTTCATATTCCCAGAGCCGAATGAAGATGCACCAATTCTTGAGCAACTAGTCAACATTGTTGACAAGGTAAGAGATGATGACCTAGATTACAATGTTGAACTTCTAGAATGGTTTGAGTAGAAATTTCACACTAACATACTTGAGAAGATATATAGTGCCTTTGCTCTACAATAGTTTGATCTAGCAATCAAGATCAAGAGTTTGAAGAAGGTGTTGGAGAACATATCCTCTCTTTACACCATGTTATGTAATGTAAATTTATTTACACAAAAAGTATAGAGGGCTACTGACCAACTACAAGGAGATCTATAATGCACAAGTGTAGCACTCCAATTATCTCCTAGTCAAAGCTAAGCTCATTTCTAGAAGTTACTATCTACTCAAGGTAAGCTAGCTGAGCTACAAATCCAAGATAAAAACATAAGGGCTGCATTGATTAGTATTTAGTCCATGCTAACCTCACACATGGAAGTATAACATAAGTAACTATACTATGCCAAAACATTGATGAAGAAAGATAATCAACTTTCTATTCATGATGACTTAGTTGACCTTGCTACATAGATATACATTCAATACCAATTTCTAGAGGTAGCATGGAATTATTGGGATGCAACATTGAAAATCATAATGGAGATCCATAAATCATTTTTGGATAAAATACTCTTAGTGTACCACCCATGGAATAAGTGTCATAGAAGGGGGTATGATAATAAAAAAGGAAGTAAGTCAAAAGGAATAACATGACAAATGAACATAATATAATTTTGAGAAAAGGGGAGTACTAATGTAGAAACAAGGGACAAAAGAAGAATGAAAAAAATTACTTAGCAGGAGTTATACAAATTCAGCTACAAAAAGAGAATATCAACTTAGGGGGAGTTATGAAATAAGGTATGAAGTTAAGACAGAAATGTTCTAATTTTTCAAATTTTTTAATTTTGTATTGAAGTCAAGTAATGTATATAGATTGTCTAAATGATGCTCATATTGAGATTATATATGCATGACCAAGTGGTTTTGGAACACATGTCAAAGGGGCAAATTGTTGATCTAATTTTGGTTTTGATAAGTGAGTGACAACACACTTATGTCATATTCAAGAAGAAACCTAGTATATGCTGAGTGATTAGAGAAAGCTAAGAAATCAATGTGATTCAAGTGATCAAAGCATGTCGAGCATTAGTTGCTAGACAATGCATGATGAGCAATATACTTAATGCATGTTGAATACTAGTATGTGCTGAGTCACTCTAATGATGAGCAAGTCTATACATTCTGAGTAAAAAGTGGATGCTAAGTCATTCAAAATTTGAGCTACACCATTGAAGATACAATGAGTACTGAGTATTAGACCCTTTGGGTGCTAAGTAAACAATTTTTGGCATAGTTGTTTGAAATGGCACAAACTTCTATGTGAACCATTTTTGGGCCAACCTAATGATTGTTTTATGATTTTAAAGATAAGTGTAAATGTATATTGTGAATCACTATGTAGTATATAAAACCAATCAGAAAAAGGGATGTAATACGTGACAATATAGATCAATCATAGTTGTTGATTCTAACCTAACCCTAGTCCACCTAAGTCTTCTTAAGGGGGGAAATCCCTAAAGAGTTTGCATGTATGTGTGAGAGGAGAAGGATGAATGGTAAGTGTAGATAGAGCATTCATGGTGGCTAAGAATGTTGTGAGAAAGGAATATATTTCATAATTGGTTAGAGGAGAATAGAACAAAGAAAAGAGAGAATAGAGGAGACATATCTAATCAGAAGGATCAAGCATTCATTAGAAAAGAGAAGACTTGAAATCTAGCAGAGAAGTGCTAACTAGAGGATCATTGTGTTGAATCATTTTAATAGGTGATGTAGATTAAATATCCTATTAGAGTAGCCTTAATAGGTTTTTGATTTTTGACAGGCTCTTATAAATCTCTTAACTGAGTGCTTACTTTATTGTGTGTTTAAGTCCTCTAACAAGGCATACTTTTAGTAGGGTGTTAAAATTCTTGAACAGGGTGAGACCTAATAGTCTTATAAGCCTTTAACAAGGTAGAGCTTTCATAGGGTAGATCATAATTTATGACCAAACAATTATAACCTTAATTGGATAAACCTTACAACTGTAGTAGTGAATATTTGTGGGTGTCATTCCCACCCCATTTTTACCTTCTCTTTGGAAGGATTCCATGTAACCAATATCTTATGTCAAGTGTTATTTACTTTATGTTATGTATGACATGCATGGATAGTTATTTTAGTTTTCATATTTTATTTTAAGATGGATGTGTGGTGATCATATTTTGGTTAAAGTTTTGAAGTGATGATTCACAACCCCCCCCCCCCCCCCCCCCCCCTCTCAAAATTTACTCTTCCATTAAGTAATTCCAACAATTGTTTTCCTATTTCTTGACACCCACAATCTTCTTCTTGGAAACTTGCTATTACAACTCAGCATTCCCACTTTGTTGTAGGTCTTCAACTTTATTCTCTTGTTCAAGTGGGTGACTAGGAGCACTATCATTCACATATATGAATGAAATATAGTCTTCAAGTTCTATCTTACATTCAACTACATTCCTTTCTATGTACTTATCAACTTTTACATTTGGACTTTTCAAAACTTTGATAGTGTTAGAGTTCAAACTCTTATAAGCTTTTCTCTTAGTGGAATAACCTAGGAATATACCTTCATCACTGTTAGCATCAAGTTTTCGATTTATATTATCTATAAGTATGTAACATTTTCTTCCAAAAAAATTGAAATATTTTACATTAGTTGCATACCCATACCATAATTCAAAAGGTGTAACATTTGTATCTTTCTTGACTTGCACTCTATTCAAGCTATAAACAACTATACTTATAGCTTCTCTCTAGTATTTCTATGACACATCTTTCTCCATCATAAATGTTATAGCACAATCCATGATTGATTGATTTCTCCTTTTAGCTATTCCATTTTAAGGAGGGGTCTTGGGTGATGACATCTGTCTTTTGATTCCTCTATCATTACAAAATATGTTGAACTCATTGGAAATGAATTCACCACCTCTATCAAATCTCAAGCACTTCAAACTCTTTCCTATCTCATTTTCAATTCTAGCCAAATACCACTTAAATAACTGAAAAGCATTAGATTTTCCATTAAGAAACATCATAGTCATCATTCTAGAGTATTCATCAACAAATAAAATAAAATATTTGTCTCCACAATATCTTTAAACACCAATAGGTCCACATAAGTTAGTATGAACCAATTCTAAATTATCACTTCATGAATATGTCTTTCTCTTGAAACTAGACTTTGTCATTTTCCGAATTGACATTGTTTACACATAATATTATCAAGTTTCTATAGTTTTGCAATCCTCTTACTCTTTTCATTTTACTAATGCTAATCAAATTGTTGAAATTTGCATGACATAACATCTTGTGCCATAACTAAATATCTTCATGGTGTGCAAACAAACATGTCTCATTATATTAATATAGATAGAATAAGTTACCTCTTGTTTGATCACCACTTCCAATTAGTTTACCATCAACATCAAATATTTTGGCCTTTCTATGATGGAATTGAACTCTATAACCTAAGTCATTTAACTATGAAACACTCAACATATTATAGTTAAGTCCTTCAACCCAATAAACATTTTCACATTTTATTTTACTAGTCATTTGTATTGTTCTTTTATCTTTCACAAGACATGGAACATCATTACCATATTTAACATAGCTACCCTTGTATGGTCCAATATTTTGAAATTCACTTCTGTCACCAATATGTGATTAGAACAACCACTGTCAATTATGCATCCATCACTTTTATTCACATAAGAGATTAATGTATTTTTCTCATCTTCATCAGAGTCTCATTTCATAGTAACATAGACTACTTCTTCATCATTACTTTTGGATTTAGTATCAGTTTCTTCTTCAGCAATATAACAAGATTTCTTACCTTTTTATTTGTAGTCCCTATTCTTTTTGTTATCTTGGTCATCTCTTCTTCCTTTATACTTTCTTTCCTTTCTCTCATCCTTGTCTTCTCCATTAGGACATCTTGTAGAAATATGACCAATTTTTTTACGTGAAAATAGATTATAGGAAGTTTACCTTTGTATTTTTCATTGCCTCTTCCAAGTCTTCTAGCCATTTGTGCCCCAAGTTCATCAAATTCATCATCAAAAGTATCACTATCAATTTTCATATATTTTCCTTTTACTTTCTTTCTAAGAACTAGTTATGATTTAAAAGTAGATTCAATAGTAGTAGGAGTGTAATTATAAAAATTAGACATCTCAAGAGTAGTAAGCCTACGAATCACACCTTCTAGATTTGGGGTATTATCTGGTGTACATCTAAGCTCTTATATTGCAAAATATCTAATAGCATGAATAGGAAGTAGAGTTATTAATACCTTTCTTATTACTATCTCATCCTTAGTCTTTCCATTTATACCTCTAATAGCATTGAGAACCTCTTTGATTCTTGCATGATACTAAACTATATTTTCACCTTTTATCATTCTCATTTCATTAAATTTTCCTCTCAAGCTTTTTGATTTGGCTCTCATGATATTATCATCTCCTCCATATATGGTCTTAATTTTATCCCATATTTCCTTTTCATTCTTGCAATCTTTTATGTTGTCAAACTCAACATAGCTTAGGGTTGAAGCAATCTCCAACACTGCCTAATTGTTTTCTTGCTTTTCTTTTAGTTGTTGAGTGGTTAGAGGGACTATTATTATATCCACATATGCATTGTTCAAAAAATCTAGTGCAACATCACCAATACTAGCTATATGTAGCCTTATCAATCTTTTCCATTGAGGAAAATTCTCTTTGTTCAACTTTGGTACCTCCTTTTTGTACATCATGATCTTTAGCTTTGAGTACCTTCAAACATTTCTCTTCAAGCAACAATTTCTATGATACCAACTGTTAGAATATTTAGAATAGCTAAGAAGGGGGTTGAATTAGTTATCCAAGGTCCAAATGTACTAATTCAAAAACAATTACTCAAACAACTTCAAATCTTATAATTCCATAGCTTGGTCTCTACAATTAACTTTTAGTAACA